>CM039679.1:34875876-35299759 GCA_022537955.1 Schmidtea mediterranea
CCTATATCATATAGATGGCAGACAATCTTAGGAAAGGGAACTCATGGTGAACATAATGGAATCCGGCTCAAGCTTTTTCTAACCCTACTCTATGGATCCGCTTAAACAGGATTTATTTTCAGTGGAATCTATTTTATTTAACAACATTTAAATTTGCTATTGGAATAAGTTTGTGATCAATTTAAATAAATGGAGTTTTATTCGTAAGAATTTCTTTTTCAACATTACTAATTATTTAAATGAATTTATGATGGTAATATTTCTAGAATTTTTTCTTTAAAATCGTAATAATTACCGTATTGGGTTTAAATGGGAATTGTTAGATTTAATACGTTCTATTATCGTATCTGGATAATCCTATCTCCTTTTCAAGTAAAGCTCTGTTGGGTCCAAACATTACACTAACAATTACCGCATTTATTTGGAAAATTTATTGGTTTTTTTTAAATGCATATTGTCTGGGGTTTACATTTACTGAATCATTTTACTATTTACTTCAAAGAACTAATTCCCCAGGTTATTTTGGGGTTAATGTTAGTCTACCTTCAATTAAATTTCGACTCCCTACCTTATATCGGGGTGGTATTCAGCTAGTTTATTAATTTTAATACGAAATAACGTCTCAAAATCTATGATTTAGAGTTCATTAGTCTTCTTATTAAGGTAAGATATATCAAAGTTCATGACAACGTCCGAATCTTGCTAAGCATTTTTGGCCTATAGTGACGGTCGAGGGTTCATAGTCCTAGTTTATCTCTTTTAGTTATTTTCAGACGCCTAATAATTTTGATTTACAGTTATTTTAGATTCACAACAACGATTTCATTTCTCTACGTCCCCGTTACCTTCCCCTTAGTTGACCTTAGGCGCATTGTGTTCATATTATAGTTAATGAGTGCCCACTGGAATACTCGTGTAGTGAATTTGAGCCGTGTGTAGATATAATTTAGGTCGAGTTTATGGGAATTGAGAGACGAGGAAATAGCCAAAAGACCACTTCCTTATCCCTCTCTTCCCCTATACGGAATAATATTGACGTTCCAACCCCTGCGTTCCGCACGCCGGAGTCTTCACGGGCACGAATCATTGGCGATATTCCACGCACTTACACGAATTCGGATAATATGTTTGATTTTAATAACTTGTGATGTGTCTTTGGCTGTGGGCCGGAAAAATTTCGACAATTAAAAAAACAATTTATGCATTATAAATAATTTATTAAAAGACAAAATTAAATTACCCGATACATAATCCAATCAACAAAAATTCAAAAATTCATAAATACATTGCTCCCCCCACGCCGACACCCAAGCAGAGCTCTATCGAGGTTGCGAGGATGCGACGTGGAGAGAGTTTTCAAATAAAACTCTCACTTACATACATTTTAAATAAAAACTGATTAAACGCTTTAAAAACGATTTCAAGTTTGAAAAACTGAATTAAATTGTGTAAAAATGAATCGGTATATATACCTATTGTACGACCCTAACCTTGCGTGTTCTTTTTGATTTAGTAAAACAAATTTTGACCTTGGAATTTTCTGGTATATTCTAATCTTTAATTTTATTATTTTGAAATTTTATTTGACAATTTTTTTCTCTATATTTTTAATTGAATTATTTCTAATTCAAATTATTTAATTTTTATTTCATTTTCATGAAATCTCGCATTTTATAAATTGTCAAATTTCGGTCAAAATTGTTGGGTTTTCGTGTTATGTTTATATTTAATTCGTGCGGATCTTGTTGCATTTTGTTATTATTTTAATTTATTTTTGTGTTTATAATTTTATGTTTGACTGTTTTTCCTCTCGTATTTTGGGTGGGGTTAATTGGTGTTTTAATAGGTTTGAGTTGAAATCTGCATGTTATTTTTGCATGTGTGTTACCGATTCATTTAAACATTTACAAGGCCGTTTGTGTTCTGGCCCAACACCTGGATTGGTTAAAGTTGAGGTTATATCTTTAATTTTGGTAAATTAAATGAATAAAGAAATTACTTAAATTAATTAAAGCAGAGGCTATGTCTTTAAATTTTAGTAAATTACATTAGATAAATCTTTATTAAAGAAATTACTTGAGTTAATTAAAGTTGATATTAAATAAAATACCTCTGATTCAATTATAATTTTTTTTGTTAGGTAAAAGATGGAATTACGTAAATGAAGTCCTTACGAATCAATTACATTTTTTCTAAAAGTGTTGAGGATTTGACTGAATCTCACGTTAACTAGAAGTTTGGAGAACTAACCAAATCTTTTACAAATGACCCAGCGGTCTTCGGAATTCGTACAACAGTTATAACTAGATAATCATTACCTGAAATCGGAATTTACTTAAAGTGTTCATATTGAATACTCCGTTGATTTTGACAGTAGTCATAGAGACAAATTCACTAGTAAAAACAATAAATTCATTATTTTTTAGTACATTACTTTATGAACTAAACTAGAAATTTATTTTCTTATCGTACTTTAATTTATTTCATAAATTAAATTAAAAATTCATTATTTTACTTTATATTATTTTATTTCATGAATTAAATTGGAAGTTCATCATTTTATTCCCTTGTATTTTATAAACCAAATTAGAAATTTATTATCTTCTATTATTTTATTTTTATTCCATCAACTAAATTAGAAAATTAGTTCGTGTATTTTATTGTATTTTATTTCATAAACTAGATTAGAAATTAGCTGTGTTACTGATTTTCTTTAGCTTATTTCGTAAACTACCTTAGGAATTTATTATTTTATTTTATTCTTATTTCATAAACAAAATTATAAATGTCGACAATCAATAGTAAAAAAACCATCATTAGAAATTTTTTGCAAATACTAAGTCAGATATGAGTTATAGATTTGATAACTAATAATTAGAGACACTAAATGAATTAAAGCTAACTAGCAGCGAGGATGTATTCAGGGAAAGACCTCATAGAACCGTGCCCAAATTAAACTCCTGATCTCTGTCAACGAACAGCGCAAACTGAAAAGTCCCCTTAAGGCCACCATGTCCAGAATTCTCAACATTACATAAACCGGCCACAACCAACGTAGTTAAACCATTATACTCAACGCCTAAGCTAATTCCCCAAACTAAAATAAAGTGTAAATTTCCGTTCATGCATTTAGTGCTCCTTTTAATTCTAGAAAACTTGTGGATTGATGCATCCCGAGTAATAGCCCGATTCCCCGCTCACTCGGCTGCCAGGTGTAGACAGGGGATGTGGGACGTGAGATTTTCCATTTCTTCAGTGCGCGAGACAAGATCCAGCACGCAAAGAGTTTCGGACGAGATCGACCTTCCGTTCGTGGCGATCAAAAGAGAGCCAGGTCGTAACCCGGCTAGGGAGATGCGGCGCCAGGCCGAATATTTACTAGCGCGTCTCAAAGCTCATCAAGAGGAGACAAATAGACAAGTGGAACAAGCCAAACGGTACTTGAGACGGATAAATGCGGATATCGCGGCGAGCAGGATACCCAGCACTGATGGGTATGCCCCACACTACAACGTTTCCTACGAGCTAGACGATCCGAAACTACAAGAACGGATGGTGGACATGAATGTGGTGATTCTACGACGTATCTTGCCAAGGGAGATGCGAGATGAAGGAAGGCCTGCAGAAACTCACCACGACCACACATACACAATGGAGCGACATAGCAAGAAAAGGAGGTAGAAACCATATGGATTATTACTAATGTGCATGTCTTGAACGAAAACTTTGGATTAAACCTTGTTGTTTTCGCGATCCAGTATCTTGTTATTAAATCTCTCGAAATAAATCTTGTGTTTTTTCGCGTTTCACTATTTTGTTATCGAATCTCAGGGTAAGAAATAAATATTTATGGCGACTGAGAGACTAATTATATTAATAGGACGATAGATTTCACACAACTGTAATACCAGGTCTAATTAAAAATTTATTATTTTAGAAATGAAGTTACGACAATTCTCTATCCTACAACAGGAGCTGGATAAGGCGCATGAAACCAACCGAGAACTACAGCAACAGCTCCTACAGATCACCAGGGAGATCCAACAGGTCAAGGGGACATGGATCGAACCAAAGCGGGTAAAAGCCATTTACCAGAAGATGGAGGCTGCTCAAAAGGGGTGGGCTGAAGAACGACAGCACACTCAAAGCCAAAAAAACACAGATCAAGGGATTAGAGATAGCACTGTCGACGTGCCAAGAGGGCGCGGCAGTGACTTATCCCTTAGTGTTCGCCCCAGCGGCGGCATCTCTATCCAAATCCAAGGACAAACCAAACAAGCACCGGCCAGGGAGATCTGAGCATGCAAAACGGCGGGCGGCTCAAGTTCGAGATGTGTAATCCTAATCATAGACATCACTCTATATTATTTAATAAATGTTTTGAGAATAGTGTTCATAGCGTTACTTGATACAACTTGACTAGAATATTCCAAATTAGAAATCGGAGAAGACCACAGAAATGGAAATATTTCAGTAAAGGACCAGAGAAAGAAAACCGCACGTATACCTTCTAACGGTAGTGCGTTGAACCCAGTTTGAGGTCGGGCCAGAGCAGTTCCGAAATGGCGCTCACCTTTGGCGATCTCAAAACCGATGGTTACATTACCAACGTTGCTTATCGACGGGTAACCATTGGGGGCAAGAAAATATTTACATCTTGGGTCAAGGTCGTAAAAACCATAAACCCCACAGTTTTGAAATTTTTGTGACTATATGGTTGTTACCCAGACAACCAAATACAAATATTTTTCGCTTACCAATCGGCATACAAGGCTAAGCAACGTTGGAACTGTGTTCGAGTGGGTAGATCGTCAGCAAAAGTGAGCACTATTGCTAGTGCTATAGTTGACCGAACGATGCATGGGTCAACGAGCTGCCAATAGAACGACCGTGCTCAATTTTGACTTTTAGGTTCCATTTTTCTCCTATCATATTCTAATATCGATCTATACTGTTCTATCATTTATCATTATTTCCCTTCTCATAGTCCTCATTGTCAATGTTTGTATTATTGATTTTACATTGACCTGTACACCCTTCGTGATTTTAAATATCCTCACAGTATCACTATTATCCTTATCACTATGATAACTACTATGCTCATTATTATTGTTATTGGTATTACGGTTGCTACTGTTATCTGTATTGTTCGTATCAATTGTTACTGCTATTATTATTATTATTATTATTATTATTATTATTATTATTATTATTATTATTATTATTATTATTATTATTATTATTATTACCATCATTATTATTACCATTACCATTACTATTATGATTAGTATTATTATTGTTTTTACTATGATTGTTAACTATATTTATTGTTGTTACTATTATTTGTCTAGTTCGTAATTATTATTGCATTATTATTATTGTGGGGTTAGTGGTGCTTACAACCTTGACCCCTTTCATACAATACTATGCGCCTGCCACTGGTTACCCGTCGCTAAGCAACGTTGGTACTGTAACCAATGGTTCTGAGACCGTCAAAGGAGAGCTTTGTTTCCAAAACTGCTAAGACCCTGTCTGCCGCTGGTTCAGCGAACTACTGATAGAAGATATGTGCTCCTCTTGCTTATTTAGGTCCCTTACTTTCTTCATGTCTTACTTATACAATTCATGACTAGCGTTTTATGTCACGCACGACTTATATAATAACCAAATTAAAAATACAAAAACTTTTATTTCTAAAACAGGATAACTTCATTTACACTACGAATATTACTCAAACATCCTAAAATTCGTTCAATGGCCTTGCTTCTGACGCTTCCTGCGTTCACGTTTGGCTTTTCCCGGTCTTGTATGTAATTTTGGTTTGCCTGGCGGTTTCTTTGGGCCTGCCTGATCTTGATAGGCGACTTGTGCCGGGGCGAATACCAAAGGGTAAGTGACCGCACTTCCCTCTTGGCTTGCCGCTACAGCAACCTCAAGTCCTCGGATTTGTATTTTTTGGGTCTGGTTTAAGGCCTTCTCCTCGTACCAACCTCTCTGAGCTGCATTTATTTTTTGATACAGCTTCTTTACTCGGGACGGCTCGATCCACGTAGCCTTGATCCGTTAGAGTTCGCGGCTGAGTTGGATGCACTGCTGGTGTAAACTGCCATTTTCTCGACAAAGCTTCTTCAGCTCTGATCCAATTTCTTTGATCGCGTCCATGGCTGAAATTATCGGCAGCATTAATATATGGAATTAACTACGATATTACAACAGAAATAGAATATTTTGTGGCGAAATGAGTTCAATTTCGAGTGAACGTGTATAAAACTATTAGTTGTGACCTTAACTCAATACTCTAGATTACTACCTCATTACAATTAATAGCTACAATAGAACCAAATACAGATTAATTCTCTTACTAAAATTGTATAATGAACATAATGCAAAATCTATGTAGAACCAATGATCGTGTTTGAGGTGTACTACTCTCTTATCATTCAAAGTGACTACCTTTATCTCTGAGATTTACAAATTTAAATCATTAAAACCTAAACTACTCTGTTTACCGATTATAATATTAGTTCCTATCTGCCTGGCCTACCTAGTACAACAGGTAAAAATAATGAATGATTACCACATTCGACATATATTAAGTGTTACATTAATTAAACCACATATTCGTCCTACATCAGTCATCTCAGCATAAAGTCAATAAACAAACTTCTAAATCAAAGGTGTATTAATTACCAAAAATAAACTATGAAAATGTAAGCATGGATTTGCCATACCCGATGCATAATTTTCATAATAAAATCCCTCCGTTTTTGTGGCTTCCTTGACACAGACTCTCAACTGGTCCTGGCGTAGTTGGCTGTTGGTAGGGACAGCTCTTGGTTTCCCTCTCTGATTTAGCTCGTGGACATTAATATCGTGTTTCTTAAAGTTACCGCCGTTCGACATTAGCTTGACTGGAATAATGGAGTCCTTTACTTGTTGCTAGATATTTATAACAGAGGATGACTCACGTCACATGTGAGCGGGTAAGCAATTTCAGTTGGTGGCGTTCACTTATTGGTTCATTTGCTCTTCTTAATTTGCTACTCTAGTGAGTTGTCATATGCTTAGATTTTCTGATATCTGGATTGTCTATCGGGTGTGATTTTTCTCGTATGTACTGCATACCAGTTTTATCAGTGTTGGGGTGTGGTTTGATGGCATTTCGGAAAATCGTTGATGTGGGATTACCTCCTCCTTTTGCTCTGTAAATTTTCTACCTCTGAATCTCATTCAAAATTCTATTATTTTTCTATGTAGGGAAAAGCTTTCGTTTTTATCGATCCATTACGTTATTCAAACTTTAGATATTTATCTATAGGTTATAATAACCGATGATATCGCTAGAAAAGATTTATCTGATTTGCTTGCACTCAGCTTTTGCATTAGGACAAGGTGGATACCTTTCATTCGTTATGTTTATAATTTTACTTTGAAGGAATAGTGTTTGCTGCAGGGGTTTTTAATGCTTGATTTCGTTGGATTCAGATACTATATGCCCTTCATTTCGACGAAACGGGTGGGATTACTCGTTGTCCTATATCGTTAGTCTAGGCAAAGGTAAAATCTAGTTTTATATATTGAAATGATTTATTAGCAAAATAAAAAAAACAAAAAATATTTTGAGGGTTAATTGCTTCAGTTTAACGCATACAATTCTCTGGGTCCGCTTGTTCATGACCATTATACTAATTTTATAGTGGCATACTCTAGCTCTCACACGTATTCTAATAGTTATTATTTTAATCAATTATTATGGCTCTTAGATTTGATATCCGTCCTTGTACTCTAATCACTAAACGTATTATAGTTAGATTACTATACTCATCCTTTTTAGGTTATGTGATTTTAAGAATTTATTCTAGTTTCTATTTCAGGTACTACGACGGCTTAGTCTCGACTTATGGATGGCTGATTTGTAAATAAACTAAGTTTTAATTTGTCTTTTTATTTATGGAATGCCTGTTGTATATTAGTGTCACGAACTAATGCGTTTAATTCATCATATAGGGGTGCTTTCGATTGATGGTAGAGTTGATGTACGGTTAATAAGTGGGTTGTTCTCTCTTTATTTATCATTAGTAAGCAAACGGATAACTTTCATTACCAGTGTGGCCATGCGTGGGATTTTACGTTGACTTTAAGGGTTGCTTCGAGGATCTATTCTTATTTCATTAATACTATCACTCGAATGGTTTTGCCTTTAGACGCTTTAGCAGATACTTCTTTATTTTATTTTCCAAATTATCATTTAATGCTTATCTATGTCAGTAAAATATCCTCTTGAGCGTATTTGATAAACCTTCTATTTTATCTTTTTATTATTTACTTAGTTCTCATCTATACTAACCAGATTCTAGTTATTAGTTTTCAACGTGATCGTTACATCGATTTCCGTAAGCCCCTTTTCCTTTAACCACAAATTGATCCTGCGGTATTCGTATGTTCATATTGGATTTTAAGAGTGCCCACTGGACTACTCTGTGTGATAATTTTAGCCGATAAGTATAGAAATTTTATGTCGATTTTTCGGGAGTGAGTGGAGAGGGAGTCAGGCAAAAGACTGGTTCCCGATCTTCCCACTGCCGCTATAAGAGCAAATGATTTGACGTTCGAGCCCGTCGTTACTCACGACGAGGTCTCTCACGGCACGAGTTATTGGCGGATGAACCGCACTTACACCACTCGATAAGGATGTATGATTTTAATTACTTGCTTGTGTGTGGTTGTGGGCCGGAAAAATTTCGACAGTAAAAATAAATTCGTCTTTTCGTATCATATAATTGTCCATACTAAAGTTTTTTACATGAATTCATCATTCATATAGCATCCTCAAAATCATCATTCGTGCTCACTTCAATAGTTTTTCGATTTCTCAGATCTATCCGTTCTCGAGTACTGCTTCCAATACTATTTTTTCTGCTAAAAATGTAAGAGTTTTTTACGAGAAAAAGTGATCCCTCACAAGTTAATGAATAATGCGAAAATGAATTGGTATTTATACCTATTCTGTGACCCTACCCTTGCGTGTTAAATTTGATGCGATAAAACAAAATTTGACCTTGATATTATTTGTCTAATCTAATTCTAATTTTTTTATTTTCTTGATTTAATTTGACAATTTATTTCTTAAATTTTTAATTGAATTTTTCCAACCAAAAATATTTTATTTTAATTCAATTTTATTCATTAACCTTTTTTGCTTTTGTCATTTTCGGTCAAATCTTTGTGTTATTCTGTTATTTTTATGTTAATTTCGTGCGGTTCTTGGTGCATTTTGTTATTATTTTAATTTATTTTTATGTTTTTGATTTTATATTTTAATTATATCTTTGCAAAATTATTTTATTTTAATTCAAGATTTTCATTAATTCTCTGTTTTAACGTAAATTGTCAATTTTCGGTCAAATTTGATGTTATTATGTTAGTTTTATGTTTTTTCGTGCGGATCTTGATGCATTTTGTTATTATTTTAATTTATTTTTATGTTTTTCAATTTTTTTTATTTTTAATTAAGTCTTTCTCGCATTTTAAGGTGTTTACTTGATGTTTTGTGGGTCTGATTTTAAATCTGCATGTTATGTTTGCGTGCAGTTTCCAATTAATTTAAACAAAACTCAGTGCTAGCCTAAGATTATCTGCCAGACTATAATTATCATTATTTTCCTGATTATTATTACACGTCTATGTATTATTATTACTTCTATCACATCTCACATAGTTTTCGGCAGTTCATAAATTGACATAAACATTGTCGATTCACATCATCACAAATCATTTAATCATTATCGATCAATAAATTTATCGTGAAGTCATTCATATAGAAGTCATTCATAAATCATAAGTCAATGCTCGTACACTAACTGAAAGTTATCGTGTCCAAACAAAACACTTACCAGTGTTAATTACCTGAATGCGTGGCTCTCAGCTTGTTACACACACCAACTGAAAATCCAGACAGAAAACGTTTCTAAAAAATAAGACTGAAAATTTGTGAAAATACATCAGTATATATACCTATAATTTGACCCTAACCTTACGTGTTATTTTTATTGCGATAAAACAAAGTTGACCTTGAAATTTTTGTGTTATCTAAATCTAATTTTTATTATTTTCTTAATTTAAATGGACAATTTATTTCTTAAATTTTTTCATTGAATTTTTTCAACCAAAAATATTTTATTTCAAATCATTTTATTCATTAATTTTTTACTTTTATATAAATTGTCGAAATTTGGTCAAATTTCTTGTTGTCATGTTATTTTTTATGTAAATTTCTCGCGGTTTTTGATGTATTTTGTATTTATTTATGTTCTCTCAAATTTTAAGGAGTTTAGTTGATGTTGTATGTTGTATTTTAAGTTATCTTGGAGCTGGGTTTTCGTGTTATATAACTCATACATTTAAACAATTTTCAAGGCTGTTTGTGTTCTGGCTCAACACTAGCCATTTAGATGGTTACTTTTTGAGCCTCTGAATACAAGATTCTACAAATTAACCTTTTGATATCTCTTGCTAAATTCCAGGGAGAACCAAGAAACTTTTCGATGATATTATTTTGAAATCTTCTTTGTGGAACAAAGCGCAACATTTTCATGGATTATGTCTTGACAAATTATGTCGAATCCTTTAAAACACTTAATAAGTACGAAAAAGAAATCTTTTCCCTGATTTTATTGGAAAATATTGTGTGACGTCATCGAATACATCTTTTTAATAATTAATATAATAATTTATAATCAGATATTTTAAAGTATTTTAATCTAATTTATCAAAAGTTAATTTAAATCTTGTTTTTAATTTTAATCATTTTAAAACTTAATTTTAAGTCTGTTGATAATTATGCTTAAATATCCTAACAATCCTCTCAAAGGATAATATTATATTATACAAAAAACTCGACTTAAGTTAGAAAAATGAGTAAAAATCAAGCGCGTTTACGCGCTCATTTTTTATGACCAACCTGATGAGTACGGGCATATATAGTGCGTTAAAACGCTTGATCAGTTTCGTAAACCATTAATGTCGGATATTAATTTTAAATAAATATTCGTTAAAAGTATTTTTCATATCTTGCTTTTTATATTTCCATCTTGTATTACTTTTAGATCTTAATAATACAAAGATAAATTAAAAATAGTTAATAAAAAAGCCATGAAAGCAAGTTAGAGTAGTAGGATGTGAGCCAGTCAGATACAACCCCATTGGTTTATGCAATATTACATAATACCTGACCTCTATCCACACTGTTACTACTTGGAGATTGACCTCTGTCCACTCAGTTGCTACCTAGTAATTGACCTTTATCCAGTGTTGCCAGGTGACCTCACCATTATGTCACGTGCCCACTGGTCAGTCACTACCCGGAGACACACTTATTACACATCGATTACCCAACTCTTATTATGTCACGTAGTTGTTGAACAACACAGCGATCCACACTTATTATGGCACGCAGTTGTGGACCAACACACTCACCTACCTTCTAGAACCTTCCACCAACTTACCTTCTAGAACCTTCCACACACCTACTTCTAGGACCTACCGTTCTTAAACCGTTCACACACACATCAATCAACGATTATTGATCCGCACCGTTCAACACCCATCAGCGCCCATCATCGCCGAACACGCCTACAACTACGTCTAAGACTAAGTCTACGACTAATTATATTTTAGAATTAATTAATTTTAGCATTCAATTTAAAAATACTACGTCTTTGGTTATTTAAGAGTTAGTTATCAACTTTTGATATTCGATTAAATATTTTTTATCGCATACATCGTTAAATTGGCTCTATTTATTTGTCTTTTATCAATATGGAAATTGTGTTTAATTAGACTAAAACTTGTAATAAGGTATTGAATAATAGCTAGTATTTTTATTTATCATGTGTGTCCACTTAGTATAATATAGAGCCTGTTAAATATTTTAGTTTAAATTTAGGATTCTCGATATAGTTTTAATGAATTTTATATCTAATCGAATGTCAATTGATATTACTATAGAATTTGTTGTGAATTTGATGTAAACTTTTAAGAGAAATGTATCAATTTTAGAGAGAGTATTCCAACGTATGGATATTTCAGAGTTTTAGATATAATGGAAAGGTTAGATTTATCACTATGGATTGGGATTTTGATCAATTCTAGTATGCTTTACTAGTTGGAATATCGAGTTTAGATGTAGTAAATTAATAGGAGAATATTGAGTGAGAAATTTAATCGATTAATTATGAAGTAATGATAATTTGAATATCAGTATGAGTAATTTCATATTATACAGTATTAAAAGAAATTAATCAAAGGTTAATATTGAGTATGTGCAGATAAATATATGGTTTATAATGAAAATGATCAGTAATATATCAATTTTAAAGTGAGATATTTTGGCTAAATATTGAGTTTGTGCCGATAAATTCAATAAATGTAAGGTTATACGTGAAATTACCAGTAATATATCAATTTTAAGGAATAAATTATGGCTAAATATTGAGTATGTGTAGATAAATGTAGAGTTTTACGTGAAATTATCTGTAATATATCAATTTTAAGTGGGAAATTATTGCTAAATATTATGTATGTACTGAGAAAAGTAAGGTATTTTATTAAATTATCAGTAATTTACCAAATAAAGGTGAAAAGTTTATTAATTGGCTACAATTGAGCAGTCTTAATCAAATATTTGTTGAGATATCAGCGCTCATCAATCAGGATATTACTATTGCATGTAAGAGAAATTCATTAAAGATTCTTACTGCATTTTAATAAACCTAGCTATTGCAGGATTTATGCAAACAAATTTCAATGTGGTAATTCATTAAATCACAGTCACTGTAACTTTAGGAGTTGATTCCAATGTAAAGCATGTGTAGAGAAATCAATAATTTAGCTTTATATGTGGACTTATTGTCAGTAAATTGTAGCTTATTCATGCAATATTTACTTGTAACATTATAGTAATTATAGTTTTTAGGTGAATCGAAGATGAATTCAAGGATTGAGTAGATTTATCCTTTTTTGTCGATGATTTGTGGTATTTTGATGTTTATTGCTACTATGATAGAAATTCATTAAAATTTTATCGAAGATTTTAAGGTGGTTGGATATTAAAGTATATTCATTTTTATCAATATGCTAACAAATATTGTTTTTCTTATTCTGTTAAATTCATTTTGTATTGAAGAAAAGTATGTGTAGTTCAATAAATTGTTAAACTTTAGTAGGGATAATTAGTATATTTTTATAGAGGCAAATTCTTATTGTACGGTAACCACAAATTACGACACTTGATAGTCAATTTAACCAATATTTGTTGTACATAAAAATTTTCTAGTCGATCTATTTGATTTTGCTTGAATAATATTTAGAAAATAATTTGAAGTAACAAAGTACTGTTTTAGAACATTAAAATTTGAATTTGAATTAATTTGAGTCGTTGTCATTAGTAATAAAAAGAAGTAACCAATTAAAATCAAGTATTCTATAATTTCATTTTCAAATTATTATTTTCATGAAAACTGTAATTATTTTAAATGATAAATTTATTAGTATTTTCAACAACCGGTTTTAGTTAAATAATAAGTTTATTGAAAAATTCAATATGGTTATCTACGTTTTCAAATTATTTTCAAGAAAAATTACAAAAAATATATCGATAAATCTATTCAACTTTTCATCTATTTTTAGTTTAATAATAGTTTTATTGAAAAATAATTTGTACGTTTTCAAATAATTTTCAAGAAAACTGTAATAAATTTAATATATTGATAAATATATTGGTATTTTGAACATGAGTTTAGCGATTAAATTTATCGAAAAATAGTGTCGTTGTCAATAGCAATAGTAACAGCCAATCAAAATCAAGTATTTGGTTTGTACTTTTTCAAAATTAATTTAAAGAAAAGTTATTGAAATATGATTTTTATGTTGTTTCAAGAATAACTTTCTATTGAAAAATAAGTTCAGTCAATAATATTCCAATTAATATTTCTAATTAACAATTGCATTAAATCAATCAATAATTTTAAGAGTTTATTTACATTGATGATTAACAAATTTATATACTTTTTAATCTAATTATTAATAGAGATTTTCAATTTAATATTCTTAAATTAAAATATTTATTCATATTTTTAAACCATTTTTAACAGGTACCTAAAAATTGTCAACGATTTTTAAATATATGTATGTTTTTTACCAATTAAGCAACTACTCTTTATTAAAGACATGTGTTATAATATACTTGATATTTAGTAATTATTGGTTATAATAGTTCAAACTTTTAATCACATAGGGTTAAAATTATTACCTCTTTCATCATTTAGGGTTAAAATTGTGTCTTCTTTCATTATTTAGGGTTAAAATTATTAAATATTTCATTACTTTGGGTTAAAATTGTTACTTCTTTAATTAATTAGGGTTAAAGTTATTACCTTTTTCTTCACATAGGGTTAAAATTCTTAAACTTTTAAATAACTTTATAACAAATCATGTAATAGTTTATTCATAAATTTATCGAAAAGTATTACAATATACCTAGTTTGAATCATAAATTATTGAAATATTTAATAGGTATCACATAAGACCTGATGAATTTTTAATGGTTATTTAATCAATGTTTGGTTACATAAGGCTTTAATGTCCGAAATTATCGGTTAGTTAGCATGTTGTTAATGAATGTAAATCTAATTTTACACATTTTGGTAGCAAAATTTAATTAGTATTTAGATATTTTTAAAGCTCTTATTAAAAACAAAAGTTTATTTAGATATCATTAGTATCCACTTGACTGATATTGATAATGTTTACCAAATATGTGTTTGTAATAAGTTTACGTGTGAAAAATTGTTTGTCTTTTTTATTGTGAAAGTTAAATTATTATTATCAATAGCATTATTATTACCATAATTGTGTGAATTTTGTTAGCATTAATTAATCCAGTATGCGTGAATTTTTAAAAAATAATGATATAAAACTCATGGATCGATTATTCTTTATCAATTTATATAGTGAGTCCAGTGACTTTCAATTGTAAACCTAGTGACTTATTTTCATAAAAACACTAAATCTAAAATAGTTGTTACAACGAATTTAGATGATTATAACGCTAATAATTTAAAAGAGTTGGATGAACTTGAATGAATTTGTAAATTAAGTACTCTTTTCCTTGCAATGGTTTCGGATAATCTTTTGGCCACTTCGAATTATGATCCTAGTCATCCTTTGTATTCAAGAAAACTTGACTCAGTAATAGGTAAATTCAAAGATGAGAGTAAGGGACTTTGATATAAGGAATGGGTTTTCTTACTACCAAAATGCTATAGTCTTTTAGGTGAAACTGAAAGTAATGAAGCGAAGGGAATTACTTTGGAAGGAACTGAAATAAAGCATGTTTCTTATCTTGATTGTTATAGAAACGATAAAATTTTTTCTGTTCCTCAAACGAGAATAGGGACGAGAAATCATCAGTTGTTTACTTTAAAAATTGTAAAATTGCTTTAAGTAACAACGATGATAAACGTCAATGGGTAGGTAAAAACAAAAGTTTTGCATTCAGACATTATTTAGGTATCAATGCCAATGATGTCAAAGATATTGAAGCTTTTATTTAAATAAATGTTGTCTTAAAAATGTGTTTGTAATTTTATTCTATTGTTTCGTAATTATTATTATTATTATTATGTTGGACCAACACACAATTTTGATTAAATGAATCGTTAACAGTACGCAAACAGAACACGCAGATTTAAAAATCAGACCCATAAAACATCAATTAACCATGCTAAAATATGAGAAAGAAAGAATTAAAATATAAAATCGAAAAACCTAAAAATTAATTAAAATAATAACAAAGTGCAACAAGATCCACACGAAATAAACATATAAATAACATGAAAACATGAAAATTTGACCGAAATTTGACAATTTACTAAAAAAGCGAAAAGTCCACGAAAGTTGGAACTAAAATTAAATAATTTGAATTGGAAACAATTCAATTAAAAAGTTAAAAAATAAAATTTTCAAATTAAATCACAAAAATAATAAAATTAAGATTAGAATATACCAGAAAATCACAAGGTCAAATTTTGTTTTACTACATCAAATTTAACACGCAAGGTTAGGGTCGTACAATAGGTATATATACCGATTCATTTTCACAGAATTTTTATCAGTTTTTGTAATAAAAAACTCGAACACTCGTCCTACAGTACGAATCTTTCTAGCAACACTCCTTCAATTTTGATGTAAGTGAAAGAATGTCCGATACTTTTTCCACGTCGCGCACAAACAACCTCGTGTAAGCTCTGTTTGGGCGTCGGCATGGGGAAAGGTTTTTAATGAAGTTCGAAATGAATTATGCCAGTTATGTTGTATTATGCCAATTATATTTTGAAATAAACTTAAATGAAAGCGAATTATGTCGAAATTTTTCTGGCCCACAGCCACTCACACACCACAAGAAAGCAAAATCTACACAACAATTCAGGCTGTGTAAGTGCAGTTCATCCACCAATAGCCTGTGCCCGTGAAAGTTCCGGCGTGAATAACGCAGGGCCTAAACGTCAATATTATCCGTTTTAGGGGACACTGGGAGGAGGGGAAGCAGTCTTTTGGCTGCTCCTCCACCACTCATTTCCTGTAATCTCTACCGAACTAAAATCATTCTCACATAATGGCTAAAAATCACAAACATTGAGTAGTCCAGTGGGCACTCATAAAATCATAATCTCGACACAACTATCCTGAGGTCAAATTAAAGGAAAAAGGAGTGGGGAGGGAATCGGAAATAATTGCTATGTCATCAAATAAACTGCTCAAAAATAAATCTTAAAATTAAGATAACGAAACGAAGTAGCACGGAAAAATCCATAAATTTGACTATGCCCCAAAATAACAAACCAGAGTAGCTTAGAAACCACCACCATAATCGAAATTTAATAAATATCGATGAAGATCCGATACTATGATTATCGCCACATTAGACGCAGATTTGCTAACCATAATTTAATAATTCGGCCAACCGAGATTACCCCCATAACAGTTCAAAATAAACGAATTAATTATAAGTTAATATTTACCCGTAATATTCACCGGGGCCAGTCAGAACGAGCATAATTATTTAAAATTAATGATTAAATCTCTAACGATTACCTTCGCATCGAGTTGGAGTACGCATCAAAATCCATAAAGATATCCAAACTCAGTTTAGATCATAATAATTAAGCTACTATTTTAAAAATCACCCCAAACTGAACCCGATTACGTGATTAAATAAAACTGATTTATTCAATGAAATGTTCGAATTACGAAACCCACGAGACTTAATATACCCGATCAGAATAAAAGGCCATTTAACATCTCGCGGATTAATTATACAATACAACTCATAATGCGTTAGGAAGAAAATTCATAACGGTTAACGACAAATCAAAAGATCAGCAGGAACGTTTGAGTTGAGTAGTGAATTGATCTCATTGTGCATCCGAAGTCCATAACTTGCTAGAACTGTAAATATGCTTGCAACTGAACTCCAATCCAACTCGACCTTTACATAAAAACTAATTAAATAAGTAGTAGGAATAATTCGTCTAGTACCAGATGTAGAAGCCGAATAGGTGTAAGTTCTGAACGAATTCTGTAACCGAGAGGACGGAGAATAGGAAGATGGCCATGACATCCGTAAGAATATTGAAAATAAAATCCAACAAGAAGTGGAATGACAGCAAAATAGTCGACGATCAATCTATCACAATTGCGGATCAATAAATCCGAGAAGAAGAGATTTAATTATATAGTAGACAATCCACCCGACGAGGACAACTAATCGGGGCAGAGAAAATTGACACGTCGTGAGGAAAATGCGAGGAGGGTGTGCTTTTAGCATTTTATCGATCCACTTACGCCAATTCCAGAATAATCTACCGAGTAGAAAAATGAACCAGTTGTACTGAATCTGTCACTGCAGACAGAAAACCTAATGTGTGCACACGCCAATGTCAGATACGACTACGAGAACAGCTACATAAATAGCCTGTCATTCTGCTGCACAGTCAGGATTTTTAGATAGCTAAAAAAATGGACACGAATGATAAAAGACAAGGATTTTCTACGGTCAGGAGAGACCTACCTCGCGAGCAGACAATCTCGACGAGGTCGTCATGGAACAAAAGATTGGCAATAAAGATGGTAAGTGATTAAAGTCGTTCATTTAGAAATTTTTAATAAAAATCATTTCACAATACCTTCTCCTCCCGTCGATCCGGCCTTATTATCCAATGATTTACCTTCGACATAGGAATTGAACCAAGAAGATCTAATATTCGCCACCAGGTGTTCGATACAACGGAGTTGAATAAAAATTTATTAGTTAACCATAGTCTATGGGATTGGCTCACAAAATATGACATTGTGTGACAGAATAAATCTATGCCTTCACCAGTTTTATTACATAAAAAAATTGAATATCGACTAAGGATATAACCTGCAAAGTAGCGAATTCATGTTCCAATTTATGAACCAGTTAAACTCACATTCGTCATGAATCTCCTTTATGCCCCAACGAGTTATGACTCCGAATCTAAGTCGTTTACGCGGAAAATTGATACGAATCTGTTGTTCGAGTGCAAATTTACTGATCAAATACAAGGTACGATGAAATTAAGACGATGTTTTTACGTAAACTGATCATCTCAGCTGCTAAATCTTTATTGCATTTAAGTCTTATCTTCCATTTACGTCAGGCACTGGAAAACTCATTATCATCCTGCTAAGATGAAATAGAAACAACCCTTGATGAACAAAACGATACGCAGAGGCGAATTAAAGTCGGCTAGGTAAACTTAATACGTTCCGAAATTAAATGGATGCATTACGTGGTGGAGATAGACCGACGTCATTTGTTTTTCATTAAACAGCCACAATAAGAGAAAGCAGAACGAAAAGTACGTACATGGTATTTCTGTATATCCACCTGCAGAGTCATCACTAACCCCATTTTGTCATTAGAAAATATGAGGTGAAACCGATCCAAGAAACACATAATCATTTTCGACAATATATTACTCAAATTTTTGATTAAAATCCTCTGCCTACAAAATAATAATAATGATAGTGATCTCCATTTCATTTAGCAGATTTCTGGATAGATGAGTCCCGGATTACGGTAAGATTCCCATCTCACTTCGCTGCCAGATGCAGGCAGGCGATGTGGGATGCGGGATTCTCGATTTCTCCCGTAAGAGAATCGAGATCAGGCCAACAAGGAGGTACCGAGGACTTAGAACTACCATACGTTGCAATAAAAAGGGAGCCAGGCCGTAACCCGGCCCGAGAACTTCGGGGCCATGCTGAATATATTCTGGCTCGACTGAAAGAACACCAAAGGAGAACGGATATACAAGTAGAACGGGCTTGACGCCACTTGGACCAGATAAATGCTGACATTGCAGCTGGTCTGATTCCGAGTACGGATGGGTATGCCCCCTCATACGGCATCTCATTCGAACTCGACGACCCAAGGCTGAACCGACCAACTCGACCAATGAATGTGACCGTCCCAAGAAAAATACTTCCGAAAGAAATGAGGGGAGAAAACGAAAGCCGACGAATGGAATGAGATCACTCCTATACGCGAAGACCGTCGACAAGAAATCCAAGAAACTCTTATCGGAATCCACACTGATACTAAATTTGATAAAAATAAATGTTACGAGTTATTTTGTTCATTTGTTCATAGATTCATTATCTGAATAGCGGAGGATCCATCTAACTAGAGTAGCATAATAGAAATTCATTATAATCATCCCATTGATGATATTTTTTGTTCATCAAATAAAATAAACCTCTTAATGATCTGCCTTGTTGTAGAAATGGAACCTTACAAAATTTTGAGCACCGCCCTCGAAAGAGCACGCAGGGAGAATGCAGATCTTCATCGACAATTAATCCAAATGACCTGAGAGATTCAGCAGGTTAAATCAACCTGGGTGAACCTGCTAGAATGAGGACCTTGTATCAAAGAGTAACGGCTGCACAACGCGGATGGACCGAAGAAAAACGACTCGGACAAGCTCTGAAGACCCAGATTTGCGGCCTGGAGGTGTCACTATCGGCTTGCCAGAAGGCAAAGCCGTCACATAACCCCTAGTCTTCGCGCATGCGCAGCTGGCTTATCAAGCAACGACAGACACAACCAAACGGTCGTGAAGCCAGCTCAACGTCGTCCCGGGAAAATGAAACGCGCAAAGCGCCGATTATTGAAACTCACAGTGCAGATACAAAACTAAATGTTATAATTTAATAAATAATTTATTCGAGTGTCTTAGTATTGTTTATTTAATTGGCAGTGATAGAAGTTAAGTCCACGAGGCAGTGAGCTTTCATAGAGGTTCGGAGGAAAGATAACTGATTGAATGTGACGGGAAATGACGTGAAAGGAACCGGATTGAGAAATCGCACACATGTCTTCTATCGGTGTGCGTTGAACCCGCTATGGGATCGGGCCTTAGTAGTTCCTTCGTGGCGCTCACCTTTGGCGATTCCATAATCAGTGGTTACATTCCCAACGTTGCTTGGCAACAGGTAACCATTGGGGGCGAGAATAATTATATTTGTTGTCAAGGTTACATTAACCATAAATTCCACAATTATTATTAATATTATTATTAGAAATTTGGGTAATAAAATGAGATTTGTAACATTTTAGTGTCGGTAATAATTCGTCGAGTCAGGGGTTCAAATCCTATATTGGGCGAATTATTTTTGTTTTCAAAATTAAATTTTTTAATAGAATATAAATCTGTATATTTTATTTGCTGTAAATTTCAAATTTTATAAAAATTGGTAAAGTAAATCTTTTATAATTTAATTTCTTACATTTAGTTAAGCTGTAGGCGTATTCGGCGATGATGGGCGATGATGGGCGCTGATGGGTGTGGATGGGTGGTGATGGGTGCAGATCGGTGGTCGTTGGTTGGTGTGTGTGTGTGAACAGTTTAAGAACGGTAGGTCCTAGAAGTAGGTTTGTGGAAGGTTCTCGAAGTTAGGTGAGTGTGTTGGTCCAGAACTGCGTGACATAATAAGTGTGAATCGGTGTGTTGGTCCACAACTACGTGACATAATAAGAGTTAGGTAATCGATATGTAATAAGTGTGTCTCCGGGTAGTGACTGACCAGTGGGCACGTGACATAATGGTGAGGTCACCTGGCAACAGTGGACAAAGGTCAATTACCAGGTAGCCACTGAGTGGACAGAGCTCAATCTCCAGGTAGTAACAGCGTGGACAGATGTCAGATATTATGTAATATTACGTAATATTATGTAATATTCAATGGGCTTTGTATCTGACGGGCTCACATCATACTACTAATTAGCACCAAAACAAAAATAATAGCAAAAAATGAAGAACAAGAATTTCTTTACTTCTTTCGAAAGTGCGATGAGTATAAAGCTTTATCTTTATAAAAATTTCATAATCTCTTACAATGTATAAAGTTTAAAACCAAAATTAATAAAAAATAATAATAATAACTATGCCTAATATGAATAGAAATGGATACAGAAATTTATAATAATCTAATTGAAACAATTAAAACAATTAATGTTTTGTTAAAAAACTATTATTTGATAAATAGTTTTTTATCATAAAGTATGATCTGAACTTATGAAACCTTTGTTTGAAGCTTAATAAGAATAGTTTCTATTAAAATTAAGTTAACCCGAGAGGCAATTATATTTTGACTCCAAGTATTCCTTATATTTAAACAACAAGACCCAAAAATTATATATATTTATCAGTTATATAACATCAAACGTGCAATTTCTCAAATGAAAATAATTTCTAATTCAACCCAAATATATTCTTTTTAACAAATAGTTTGGCCTATGTCCACGCGACCCAAAGAGAAAATGTCTCTAACTATTTGCGAATCTGGTCTGGCACAAACAAGTATAAATTTTATAAACCCTTTTCCTTTAATTTATATTAGGCATTTTAATACAATAACTAATATTTACTGACGCTATTTCTGTAAAATCTCGCCTAAATCTCAATAGCAATTCAGAATGAATTTGAAATTTCTTAAATAAACTCAATCGACATTTATTAACTCGAAATTTGCTAATAAATAAAAACTTATACTATAGAAAGTTAGAAAGTTGAAGAAAAAATAAATTTAACACACAAACACAACACATTTAAAAATGCATAAAAACTTTCAAAAAGTTGAAAATTTTCAGATGAATAATAACTTGATATATTACCATATAATAATTTTAAATTATAAATTTTAGCTTAAAATTAATCTGACTTACATCTTAAAAAATAAATCTAGAAAAACTCAATTTTGTTTTTCTAAAAAACTTTTTAATGTTAATTTAATTACATTTGTTTAATTTATTCACTTTATCCATCATTTAAAATTAATATCCATCATTTTAAATTAATAGCCATCATGTTAAATTAGTAGCCATTTATAAATTCATACGAAGAAAGTATATTTTAATGAAAATCTTTGACGAAGATGTATGAAAATTATTGATTATGAAGATAACGACGATGAAGAATAAAATGCTGACAAATGAAAATATTTTTGAAGGTAAAGATGAAATTAATTACAAAAGGCTAATGACGAGGACCATAATAATGAAGAAAATGGGTGATGGTAATATATTTATCTGTAATTAAAATTTTAACTCTAAATTAAAGTACACGAAATTGATTTGTTAGGATCGAACTGGTGTACTGATATTCGAAGCTAACACAGATTTATCTGACTCCGAAGATTAACTCTCAAGCGTGTAGGTATAAAATAAATAAAAGATATGAGATAACAACCAGTCAAGACAATTTTAATTAAAAAAATATATAGCTATTTTAATCACAATTACAAACAACGTGTACCCAAAAATTCTGAACACTCTATTTGGCAGAATAATTATAAAGACCACTATAAATCGCTTTTCTGTTTAGTTCAGTCTGATTCTTTATTCCTTCCGTTGAATAAGCAAATCAAAAAATACAATCAAAGACACTTCTTTAATTCAACATTTTAATTCGCTGCATCTGTTATTTTACTTCTAGATTCTTCTAATTGATATCAGATGGTAAAATTACAATACTACATGATCAGTCATATAATTATGAAAACCCTAGCACCGCTCCTAATATTAATTAATAATACTATTATTATTATGATTTGAGTCAGCTGGTTTGCCCAACTTCTATGTGCTAAGGATTTACTTTTCAATCGACCATCTAAGGAAAAATTCATTTTAGTACTTTTGTGTATGACTTGTAACCGATAAATTATTGTCAAAGAAAATGGAAGTTTGAAAATATTTCCAACTTTAAAAAGATATGAACATACACTCGATATAGGATTTGTTCGAAATTCATGTCAATGATCTAAAAAGAATAACAAAAAGAATAATTTCAATTTATACTTTATTGACGGCGACGAAAAATAAAAATAATTTCTTTTTGCATATTTTATCACTTAAAAAAATTAAATGGTAATTTTAATAAATTTTTGCAAAATTATATTTTACGAAATTTGATTGGTCAAAAATATTTATTTTATTTCAAACCTTTCATTGACATTCATATATTTTAATGAGTAAACTCGGAGAAAATAAAATTGTTTATCTATTTATTTACTCTTGTCTTTTGACTTTTTCAATGGCATCAGGTTATTTTGTGTAGATTTCATATTTTTAAAATTCATTTTTTAAAATATATTAACAGATATTTTGCTGTCTCGAAATAAAAAAGTAAGGGCGACTAAGAGCTATAATCTGAATTGGAATGCAGATAAAGCTGTTGATGGTAATTATGATTCCAATGTTTTCCACAGTGAGAAAGATTTTATTTTTATTAAATTTTCTTTGATAGATTTTTGTTATCACAGTCTTGACAAGTCAAATGATAAATGGTGGCTGGTCGAGCTGGATGCGGTCTCGGTCATAACCAAACTGGTTATTTATTGGAGGACGGATTGTTGCAGTTAAGAATAAATTCATTTTTATTATTAGACAACAATTTAATTAAAATACATGATAAGTATTTAAATAATTTTCATTATTAAGGTGACAGATTGAGTAATATTGCATTTTTTGCTAGCTATGGAAGTGAAATAGATTATTCACCGTCGGCACCAAGTTTCTATCAAATTGGTTATTATCAAGGCCCCCCTGCAGGAAATGTTTCTATTATTGAACTAAATT
The DNA here is from genome assembly GCA_022537955.1 of Schmidtea mediterranea. NCBI lineage: Eukaryota > Metazoa > Platyhelminthes > Tricladida > Dugesiidae > Schmidtea > Schmidtea mediterranea. The sequence continues at coordinate 34,900,100 of CM039679.1, forward strand.
TTACAAAATTAGTAAATTCATATCAAATTCGTATTATATTAATACTTTTAGGTTGCGAGAACCGTAGGAATATCGAAACAATTTACCGATTCATCAATAAATTTGTGCGAATTTGAAGTTTTCGGATCTTTTTTTATCAAATCCTTTAACTGTAATTTCTTATTATTAAATTATTTTACACAAAATATATTGAATATCTATAATAATAATAATAATATTTATTATTATTATTAATATTATTATTTCTATTATTATTATTATTATTATTATTATTATTATTATTATTATTATCATTGTTATTATTATTATTATTATTATTATTATTATTATTATTATTATTATTATTATTATTATTATTATTATTATTATTATTATTATTATTATTATTATTATTATTATTATTATTATTATAACTCAATAGTAGTAGATGGATATGTCACCGCTAGACCATGTCACCGCTGGACCACATACACCCTCCCACACCCCCCGGGGAAATTTTTTTTCTAAGTCTAAAAGTACAAATTTTTAAAAGTACAAAAACTTTTTAAACAAGGACAATGACTCAGTCAAGGTCATTGAAACGAAGACCATGACTCATAAAAATTCAAGGTCGTTGAAACAAAGACTATGACTCATTCAAGGTCATTGGATGACTCATCATATTTTCCAAGGTCATTGAAAAAAATACATGACTCATCAAAAAAATTTCAAGGTCACGGGTTTTTAAAATTATTTTTCAACTATAATATGTCTACTTACTTTTGTAAATTTTATTCTATTTTATTATTATTTTTTATAAATATTATTATTTTTATTATTATTTTAAAAAATATTATTAATTTTCAAGGTCATTCAAAAGTAGGTCAAGGTCATTCAAAAAATTTTGAAAAAATTTTTTCTATGTTGAAAAGTACACAATTTCCTATGTCACCGCTAGACCAAAAACAGAAAATTTTTTCTATGTTGAAAAGTTCAAATTTTTCAAGGTCATTCAAAAGTAGGTCAACGTCATTTAAAAGTAGGTCAAGGTCATTTAAAAGTAGGTCAAGGTGATTCAAAAATTTTTTTTTCAAAAATTTTTCTATGTTGAAAAGTATACGATTTCCTATGTCACTGCTGGACCAAAAACAGAAAATTTTTTCTATATGTAAAGTACATATTTTTTCAAGGTTATTCAAAAGTAGTACAAGGTCATTTAAAAGTAGGTCAAGGTCATTCAAAAATTTTTCAAGGTCATGGAATTTTTAATCATTATTAATTTATATTATGTCTGTTTACTTTTATAAGTAGTATATATTTTGTAAATATTTTTTATTATTATTTTATAAATAAAATTATTATTATTATTATTATTATTATTATTATTATTATTATTATTTATACATATTATTAATATATTATACCAATAAAAACTCTATACCAATAAAATACATTATTATTATTATTATTATTAATATATTATACCAATAAAAACTCTATATCAATAAAATACATTATTATTATTATTACTATTATTAATACTAATAAAAAACTCTAAATAAATTTTTAATACTAATAAAAAACTCTAAATAAAATTATTATTATTACTATTATATATTACAATGTTATTAATATCAATAAAAAGATGACAAATCAATAAAATACATTATTATCAACATTAACATAAATATGCCGTTAATTTTTATATCCATGATTCCATGTATCTTCCTTTCCCCAAGCATAAAATAATTAATGTTAATAAAATTTTTATTATTTACTACAATGTTATTAATACTAATAAAAAGATAACAAATAAAAACTCTAAATAAATTATTATTATTATAATTATTATTATTATTATTACAAGTTTTATTAATATTATTATTATTACAAGATTTTTTTAATAATTTCTTATAGCTCATGTGCTCGTTACTCTTATATTGATCATGTCCTTATTATTCATTCACTCCTATTGATCATATCTTTATAAGTCATGTGTGTGCAATGTTTAATAATATTATTGATGTGTAATAAAGACATTGAAAACACACACATATATATATATATATATATAGTGTTAAATAACACCATAAAATGTCGATAAAGCACAAATATACAAGTATTTTCAAGTATTTTCATTAAAATAAATTCAACAAAATACATTACTATTATTACAAGTTAATATTATTCGAAATCTTTATTACAATTATTAATATTTTTTTATTACTTTTAACAATGTTATTATCATTAATTCTATATTAATTTTTATTATACCAATAAAAAGCTGATAAAACGCAAATAACTAATTCAAATAAAAACTCAACATAAAATACATTGTATTGAAATAAATCATAAGGTTTTGTACAAAATATCAGTCTGATACGTCATCAATTATTATTATTATTATTACAAGATTTTATTAATAATTTCCTTTGGCTCATGTGCTTGTTACTCTTATATTGATCATGTCCTTATTTTTCATGCATTCCTATTAATCATATCTTTATAAGTCTTGTGAGTGCAATGTTTAATAATATTATTGATGTGTAACAAAGACATTGAAAACATATATATAGTGTTAAATAATATTTATTCTCATAAAATGACATTAGATATTTCAGAATCATCTTTTAATCATACAGAGGTTTTATTTTATTTTTATTAATTGTTGTTATCTTCTAAATTAAGATACCAGAATTTAATATTGAATGGAATCAGACATTTTTAATAACCGATAGACTGTTGACAGAAACCTATGATTATTTATTACTATCAAAAATAAATAAGTCTTTTAAACATCACAATATTCAAATTCTTGTAGAATTATTTGGTTTCAAAAAGTCACTAATGAAATTATCTAGTTGTATATTATTTCTAAATAATATAAATCCTACAGAAATTAATATGCTTAATATATTCTGGGTATGCATGGATTTTAGGTTTGGCAAATATCGAGATGTTATTCAATCCTACATTGATAATGCAGATAAAATCGAAATAAAAATCAAGGATAAACTGGATGAAGTACAAAAACAATATCTTACATGCTCAAGTTGTTTAATTAATAAAGTCAATATTTTATATTTGCCATGTGGACATATCATTATTTGTTCATCATGTTTTAAAAACTCTAATAGGTGTGAAATTTGTGGTATAATCATTGATGAGTACCATTCTGTGTATATGTAATAAATGTTATTTTGTTTCTAAAGAAATATTATTCAAGTTACTTTTAACTATTGTGAACATGATCTCAAACCCTAATTTATAAAAGCAACTAATAATAAAATAATCAAAACATAATAAATTAAGTAAATGAAAATGTACAAGTTTAGTTTTCTATAATATACAAGTTTTTATCACATAATTGTTCGAAATCGTCTGATAAATCCTTTTATTGATGATGATCATTCAGAAGCCAAAATTTCATTGAAAATATCTTGAAATGGCTGAGATCTAATATAGTTAAAAACACAATAAAAATTTACGATAAAAGAGGACAATATGAAGTTTATGCTTAATTATTGACAGACCAAGTGAAGTTAAAAAGTACCTTGGCTTCATTTCACAAATTAAGCCTAGCTTGTCGAGTAATTACACATTACACAAATTTCATGCGCGGACACTACAAATTGTCATAGGCACTAAATTAATTAATTAATGTTTATTACTACCAAAATAATTATTTGCAGACTAGGAAGATTATAGCCGCCTACGACCAGCTTGTAAATAAAATGTAAAGATATTATTATATTTAAAAATACAAACAAATAATTCATCCATTTAAACTCATCGGAATTGAATGATGCTAGTCAAAATAATGTTATTATTTAGTCAAAACGTGATATATTAAAGGCGCGCGGGTATACTTTTAATCAATAAAATTTGTAAAGTATTTTTTTTATAACTATATTCCTAAAATCAATTAATAAAACCATAGTTTTTAATATATATTCATTAGTCAAGCCTTTGTTAAACATTCACTTGTATTGCATTTATATTGTGGACTAACATAATCCACGTATATTGAAAATTTGCGATATTCATATTTGCTATAAAGAGTTTAAAAATATGTTGAAATTAAAAGTGTGAAAACTGAAAATACTCAGAAAGCAGAAAAATGATAATTGATATTAGTAATTCTGTGTTTATCAAATCTATTTGTATTAAGATATATTTTATAAGTAATATAACAACTGTAAAATAAAATATCTGTAATATTCAACAGATTTCTAATAATATTATTAATTAATACTATTATTATTATTATTATTATTATTATTATTATTATTATTATTATTATTATTATTATAATACTTTAACTTTTTTTTATTATTATAACCATTTCATTAACATTATTTTCATCTATTATAATTTTATCATCAACCATTTCGTCATCATGTGTGTCATCAACATTTATATTTAAAGATCTAAAATTTATAATTGAAGAATACTAAAATGTTTACTATTAAATTATCAAAAGTGGATAACATAACTATTTAATGATAATATTAAGTTAATTTATAAAGATTTTACTTAAGTTTTGAACTCAAATATATTTTATAAGCTAATTTTAACTAATTTTAAGTATATATTTTATGTGTAAATATCTAATTGTGGTTCGAGTGAGTAAATTGATGCACTATGTGTAAATTAGTAACAGATGGCTATCAGAAGGGTACAATGTGAGTAAAGAGGGAGTCAACACATAATAAATCAATAAAAAGAAAACTAATTCACCCAATAAATCAATAAAAAAGCATATGGAAACCAATCTACACAATAAAACCCCAGATATTTTATGAAAATATTTATTAAAATGACATTCTAGCACTATTGACTTTCCAAATTGCAGTCATGACATCATCTGAATTGATCATGTATACTTGGATAATGGTAATTGTATACCAATGAAAGTTTTCAATAAAATTTACTTTTTTATTAGCAATATAAAACTTTGCATTCTCGTGACCAAGATATATGTGGTTATTGCTTCTTAACTTGATATTCATTGTATTTAGAATTTCGTTTACTAAATTACAATCTGCATCCAATATTATTGCGAGACATTGCGAAAATTGGGTATTGATTAATTTGATTGGCATTGAAAATTTGTAAGTGATAGAAAATCTGAGAAAATGTAAAGTATGGCTATAATTCTTCACTATCATAAATTCGGTTTGCCTGTCAAAATAATGATTATAGTTGTTATCGTATTTATACTGTGTATATAACCAATGCAATGACAATGTATAATTTTACTATAAAGATTCTAAAAATATTTTGAAATTAAAAATGTGAAAACTGAAGATACTCAGAAAGCTGAAAAATTAGCTACGATGTATATAACCTTAATGTGTGCATGACCTCTTCATTATTTCAATGTTTGAGTAATAAATTGCATTGATATTGTATTTTAAATGAATGGATATTGCAATAAAATATTATAAAAAATCATACGGAGACAAGTGATCAAAACTTATCTATTTTTCTTTATGATGGAATAATACCAGTTGAGATGCTAACGATCTATGTAGAAATGTTTTGTAATCAAGTAATTCTAAAACAAATTGAATAGTCATACATTTTTTTGCTACAAATTAATAAATTTTATCATAATTCATTAAAATATTTAAGTAAAACAATATAAAAAAAAAGTTTTATGTAAATTGTTACATTGTTGTATTAACTTAATATTGAATCGAAGTAATTAACCAGGAAAATTTATTTAAATATTACCATCAAATAATAAATTATTTATGATAATTATAGTAAAGATAATAAACGTTTTAAGTATATTATTACAAAATCATAAAATAACACAACTTGCAAATACTGAGATAAATTATTTCAACAAAACAGTTAATAAATAATAATAATAATACCACTAATAATATTAATAATCATAAATTTTAATAATTTGACAGATAAAAAATAGTTCTGATACTAGATGCTAACTAAATATTAGCAAAATATTTTAATGGGGATACATAAGCTTGAGTACTTAATGTAATGTTCAGATGGATGAATAATGTTTTGTTAATCATATACGATTCACGGCTTTTTATGTAAAAATAATTGAAAATGAGTCAATTATCATCAAATTAATACTGCCCAATAAAGATATCATAACTTGTTTTAAATATCTGATTTAATCAAATTTCCATTGATTTGTCGTAGATTTTGAATCTAAAAACCATACATTCAAAAATGTACTCACTGTTCGAGTTACATATCATTGTGGTATTAAATAAATCGGGAACAAAATTACTTTAAAGGGTTGATAAATGTATCGATACAAAGTTGACATATATGCACATACAAAGTTGACACAACTGCATTCACATGATATAACATTCACACATCTATCAATCAAAATCATGCATTTGGGTCGCAGATGAGTAAAAAAATCAATCAAATAACAAAAATGGTCAAATCACATATAAAACACGATAATTATACATTGAGGTTATCAATTTTAATCAATGTGAGGTATTTATCACATATAAAATCTAACCTATTTCATACAATTTAACAGTCTTAATATTTTTGTTATGAAAACATGGGTATATTTGGGGTACTTCATTGAAATATATCAGTCACTGTTGAGAATTATTTTACGTTAGACATAAACCATCAAGACATTTATTTTAGAATTATTGGAAGTTGAACTTTGTTTTATAAAAACTGTCGTAACTTTTATCAAATTCAATTGGTAAAACAGAAAATATATTTTTACTACATTACATATATACAAAATGATATTCGTCAATAATTATACCACAACTTTCACATTTACGAGTAGTGGTTTTGAAACAAGAAGAACAAATAATTATATGTACACAAGGTAAATATATGATGGATGTTTTGTTAATCTGAGAAATTGAACATGTCAGAAAATCTTTTCTTGCATCGAACAGTTTTTCGATTATTTATATTTCTATTTTATCGACATTATCCATTAACCTGGTAACAAATATTTGGGTTGTTCAAAGAAATCAAATTGGAGTGGTGAACATAATGAAATGCTTTTGATTTTGCAATCCATGTTTTTCGCATAAGATCATGTTCAGTGTGATCCATTCCCACTAAAGATGTATGTTTAGTATCTTGATTATAATTTATAATAGTTTCAATTAGGGTTATGTGTGCAAAACTATCATTTGCTCCATTAATTTTAGTAGAATTAAAAAAAACAGTTTGAAAAAAGAAATTGTTTGCTGCTATTTACAACTTTCAACTTAATATATAACAAAGTATCGTTCAAATCTAAATATTCTGTTTTGATCCGTTAATGTAAAATTGAATCGAAGAGGTACCAGCATCAGTTATTGAATTAATTGGGAAAATATCTTCAAATGAACCATGTTCAATCACGGCTTGAGGGGATGGTCTATTAAAAATACATAATTCAGATTTTGCACTAATCATTTTTCAAATATAGTTCCGAATCCTCTCATTCTTTTGTTTATATGTTCCTTCATAATCTTTCTACGCTTAAGTGTCCCTCCTTTTTGTTCATTTTCATGATTAAATACATCACTTACTTTATTAATAACACTAGGTAAAGTTTGCATAACACTAGATAAAGATTCGTTAATTTCAGATATTGCATTTGATTTTAAAGCAGGTAAAAAATCAGAATTATAATTTATTACGTCATTTGCCGTTTTCCTATCAAAATTGCCTATACGCCTAAGAATAGGTAATGCAAATTTACCTATTGTTTTCAACCAACCGGTTCCATATTGTTTACCTATAAAATATGGTAATTCTTCACCAAATTGACTACTACTATAAAGATTTACAATGTCAGGATTACTCATTTATTTTGCGAAAGTGTAATGTAAGAAAAGTTTTATCTTCTTTACCAAATATATGTTTTCCACTATCGTCACGAATATTGATTTCTATATTGTTTATATATGTTGATGATACAGACAAATACGTTGGGATTTTCTCTATAATTTGAACTAGATCATCCTTTTTATGTTTTTCAATCTATACACATTTCAATAGAGGTATCAAAACATCACCAACAAGAACAGGTTCAATGATATTTGTATAGATCATCATGTGTTGATTACTTTGCAAAATTTCTGGTAAACGTAATCCAACAATAACTTTTCTGAATATGATTCTTCACTTAATCCCAAACTTTGAGCCAAGAATTTACTAAATTTAACTTTACTGACATCATCTTCCAATTCAATTTTGACTAATCTTCCTTGTTCAATTTCTCAAGATTTAAATGGATGCGGATAAAAAGTCATTAATTGATCATTTATTTGTGATAAATTAGTAATGATTAAATTTTCTTCAAATTTATCTGTATACTCGACATCATAAAAATAATTTACAGTTAATCGAATTGTATCAAACTTTATTTTACGATTATTTGAAGGAATTTTAATTTGATTCAAGTTTTCAACAAAATTTATTTCTTTTTTATTAGATCCTAATTTTTGAGCTTCTGCAATACTGTCAAATGAAATTTTAAATGGAAAATATTTACAATTAATATTTAAAGTATTTCTATCAATGTAAAATAGATAAAATATAGAGTCGTGACTAATTGTATATTCATTCTTTGCATCGTTATAGTAAAAATATTCATAACTTGTATATAATGTCCTCTTACTATATTTAATATTTTAGTTGTTATAAAATGGAAAATTATTGTATACAAAAGTGAAATCGGTCAGAGCAACTTGCCATTCACCTTCCAAGTAAATTGGATTTTGAAATTCAACATTAAATTTATCAGCTTTATTACTTGGATGAGTAAGAAGACAACTATTACTCGGTAGATATATGTAAAAATCTTTATTTATTTATTTTTCTAAAGTGTATTGATAAATGTGTTTTGGTATCTTTACTAAATTTAATTAATTTTTCACTATCATAGCGAATATAATTTTCAATGTTGCTTATAGTTGAAGTTGAAATTGGTAAATACATTGGATTCTTCATTTCTAATTGTACAATTTCCGTTTGTTCATAGTTTTTAACCCATATAGATTTTAATAGAGGAACTCTAACATCTCCAACAGTTATCGGTTCAATAATATTCGAATAAATGAACATTTGTTGATGATGATGTAATAATCTTGGAACTTTATTACCAACGATGTTTTTATCAATAAAAGTTTGTTTATTTAATCCTAAGGTTTTGATTAAATTGTTGTCAAAATATATTTTTAAAATGTTATCTGCTAGTTTTATTTTAACCAATTCATTGTTTTCAATTTTTAGTTCTTTAAACAGAGACAGAATAAATGAAATTAAATGTCCATGTAATTCAGATAATGTGTTTATGAGTAAATTATCTTCAAAATATTTTTCAAATATTGTTTTTTCTTCATAACTTATAATTATCCCGAATTGTTCCATAACACCATCATCTGTAAATTTTGGTAATTTTAATCAACAATGATCATCTTCATTAATGACGGATATAGATTTTAATCCAAAACTAAACGCATGTTGAATGCCAGGGAATGTTATTTTAAATGGAACATCTGGACAAACAATAACCAAGTTCTCATATTTTTCAATAAAAACATCAACATGAAGGGTATGTTTAGGATTTATTAATTCATGATTCTGATTCGTATCAATTTCTGAGATTTGAAATACTTCATCTCTCCAATTGTTGTCGAAATTCTTGAAGAATGGAGAAACACTGATTTTACTTATTCTAACGTGATTATACACTTTATATTTAGGCTTTTTAATGATGGAATCAGATTGTTGTGATATCCAATTATCTATATTATTCGTTGAATAAACATCAATTGGTCGCATTCTATTTAAACCTCTATGTGGCGAATAATTGTAGCTAAAAATTGCTTCCTGTAAAACATTTATCCAGGTTTTATTTTTTTTATATACGAAATATTTTTTCAAGCGATCTCTTAGAGTTCGATTAAATCTTTCCACGTGGGCAGCTTTAAATTGAGAAAATACAGAGTAATGGTTTATTCCTTTGATAATTTCTTTAACTTTACTATTATAAAATTCATTACCTAAAGAATAAATTTAATTTAAATTATTTATTTAATTGCATACCCAAATCAGTTTGTAAATTACGAGGCATGCCATCAATAAATAATTCCTTGATTGCTTCAGCCATTTCGTTGGCCGATTTGATTTTGTTGGAATATCACGAGCGAATCAACTAAATATATCAACACATGTCAAAATATATTTGTATCCCTTATTAATTTTAGAGAATGGTATCATTTCCATCAAATCCATTTGCCATAAATCATCAACTCCCATTGTTTTATAACTATGGGTTTTGAATTTCTTTAATATTGGTTTATTTAAACTGTACGCCATTTGCCCAGATAACCAATTCTGAGTTTCTTTCTTTGAATTAGCTACTTCCTTCGCCAGTTTTCTTAAACCTCCATACTTTTTCGAGCTTTTTCACCATGTTTCGATTTTTGGTTAATGTTTCCTTCATTATTACAACAAGTTGTCAAAATATTTAAATCTAAATTATGTTTAATCGGTAATGAATTCTTCGTACCATTAAGAAGTTAATGATGGAATTGCGCTTATTGCAGATAATACTATTGGAATTAATGCCCCCAAAAATCCACCATTTTGTTTATATATATTATTTTTCGCATCACACGAAGATTCGTAGTGTTTACTAAAGATAAAAGTGATCTTTTATGTTTTTGTAATATAAGTTTTTTAACTTTAGTAATGTTTACATTACCACGAACTACATTAACAATAACTTCAACTAGATCATCTATAACAAATGAAGGAAAATTCTGTAAAATATTCATTCTTTATTATTAGGAGCCTTCATCAAGGCATTAAAGTATGGTAGACTACGTTCAACTTTCATATTAAATACATTTTTCATCTAGTTGTTTTGTTTATATTTTAATTCACTTTTTATCTTTAAGAACCATTTTCTTTGTAACTTTTTTCTTTGTTGATTTTTCACGTTGAACAATAACTTTTTTAAACGTCATTTCAAGTAATTATTTTCAGATTTCAATTTTGTTTATAAATCGTAACACCTTTCTCATTGAAAATATCAGTTCTAATACGTAATTCATCAGGACATTGTTGTGTAAAGTCAAAGAACAAATATTCGTGGGGAACCTTTGTTGCATCTTGAAACGAATCAATTAAAAATTTTCTATCATTGGGATAAGCTTGTCTAGCAAGAAAATCTATAATGGTTGCATCTCGAGGGTTTTTAAAAATAACCAAGTATTGCACATTTAAATTACGAGTTCTATGACCGCCCCCTTGATGAAACAAGTTTTGAGTAATGAAAATAATAGTAACTGCAATATGTCGAGCAATTTTTGTAAATAAATTATTAAAATCCTTTTCTTTATTAGGTTCCTGGTATAGATCATCGATAATAATAACATCGCCTTGTAATCTATATGACCAATTTTTATCAAATCCTTTAATAATTCGTCAGCTCTTCTATGCCAATATATTTTGTTGAATTTTAATTTGAACAAGTTCGATTGTAAAAAATTGCATAAAAATAAAGTCTTTCCACAACCACTTGGTCCAACTACTTGATATACACCATCATTTCTTAATTCCATTTTATTATTAATTATTTATTTAATTGTTTATATTTGTTTTAATTTTTAGAATTACTTGAATTGAAATGATTTGAAAATGTTGAGTAACATAAATTATAAAGGAATATATTCTATACCTGATATGAAATTCCCATTTGGAAAACAACAGCAAGTTGTAGATCGATCAGGTAAGTAACCGATAATATTTTTCAGATCATGGGTAATGGGATGTAAACAACCTCTAAAAACTGGGGATTTGAAATATAATATACATGATTTACAAATTCAATCAATCACTGTAACAATCGATATTGGAAAATTTATAAATCTATATGAATTACAAAGAAAGGTGAATTGTATATTTGAACCGGAAATATTTCCAGCATTACGTCTTCTAAAATATAATCCATCATGTGTTAATATATTTTCAAGTGTGAAAGTAGTAATACTCGGAATAAAATCCTTGGATTATAATGATTGTGTTGAAAATATTAAATCAGAAATAACTATGTTAATACATAGTTATTTATTTTGTGTGAATTTGTTTAATTTATTAAGTATTAAAAAATGTCAAAAGGTAAATCATGTATATTTAAATATGTATTTTATTTTATTATTTAGTTTATCTCTTTGAAGTAATTTTAAAAAAAAATCAGAAACTTTATCCAAGAATTAAAAATACGTTGGATTATTGCGCACCATTTCACATGGATTAACATTGAAGAACTTCTCGAGATTCACTATGACAACGTTCAAGGATTTGGTGACAGATGTGTTGCAAATTGCATTGTTTGTAAAGATAGTATGAGAGTAACATGTTCAAATGGATGTCCATGTTGCTACGATTTCAAACGTAACCAAACAATCCATATATTGTTGACAGAAATGCGTAAAGCATATTACTCGGATATTTTTGATTTGAAATAAAAATTAATCTTTTTTATTTAACCTTTATTGTCAATAAAAATATTTGTATGGATTGAAAGCTTGTTATTTTTACAATTCAAAATTTATCGATGATTTTTCATTCTTTTTTTACATTGAAAAATTATTAATAGACTTACAAATAAATTTTTTAAAAAATGTTAATAATAAGAAAATAAAATAATAATACTAATAATAATAATAATATAAAATAAATAATTAAATGAAAATAAAAAATAATTATTTAATTCACTTCATTAAAACAAACAATTTATTTTAATAATAATATAATTTAAAAATAAATAAAATAATTAACTTAATTAAAACAAACAATCAAATTTAATAATAATATAATTAAAATATAAATAAATAATATTATTGACTTGATTAAAACAAATAATTAAAGTAAATAAAATAAAAATAAAAAATAAAAAATTCATGATTTTTAATCAAGCAAATATATTTTAGGCTTTTTAGTCGACAGGCGATTTGAGCCAATTTTATTTTTATGGGTTTTTAAAATACTTAGGCGTTTTATTCGATGAAAAATTTTAGGTTCTTTAATCGTGTTTGAGCCAATTTTTTTTCGAAAATACTCCTCACTATAGTACGACCAATCAAAGGCGATTTAAGCCAATTTTTATTTTGTGGGCTTTTTAATCGAGAAAAAATACTTAGACTTTTTTTATCATGAATTAAAAATTTTTTAAACATTTAAACAAAAAATTATATTAAATAAAAATTCATTAATTAAAACAAATAATTAAAAAAAATTTTTAAGGGGGGTCTCTGTTTTTTTAAGCCAAATATCCACGGGACATAGTCCTCATATTACACTACTTGTATCCCTATTTTTGTGCGATCGATTAGAACAAGAATCGTTCTAACTTTTCCTAAGTGTTTTTCCTCTCAGATTGTAACTCCAAACAAGCAGATCACCAGGAATTAGTCGATACTTAAAAGTGGTTGTAGTTTTAATAATATATAAAATTAATTTGATATAAATACTTTTTCTTTCCACTAGGTAAATTAAATAAAGTAGTTAATACCTTAATTATTGGACGTTTTTTGAATAGTTTTACTCTGATTACTCTTCAGTTCAGTTATTCTATCCGACTATTTTCAGTTCAGTTATTCTCTCTAGTAGTTTTTGATTCTACTTTTATACTATTTGTTACCACTCAAATATTCGACTTTCCACGCAAGTTTATATTTCAAAATTATGTATCTTCGACCCTACTAGATATATATCAAATTTGTTCCTTATTTATAAACTATAATTGGATTTTCTTAGAAAAATTACTGTTTATAAGATTGATTGATACTCAAAAAGCTTTATTATATTATTTGATTAGAATCAGACATAGTGATTAATCAAAAAGTTTTGCAAGTGGTTTTGGTATTCTGATAGGTTGTTATCAGTTTCTGTGTTGAACTTGTAGGTAAGATTGTGTCTACCATGGTTTCAAGTGAAGGGGGGTTTCAAGATAAAGATTCGTTTTTTTTCTTACCTTAAAGCCAAACTCTGCAAACTTATTTGATTTCCAATGCATCAGGATAAGTGTATAACGGTGTTAACTTGACACCTTTTTACACTTACCTGACGCGAAGAGAAATCTGAGCGCATCCCGCATAGTACTAATGAGAGCCATTAGCTCGAAACTAGTATACTATTGGGAATCGTACTGGATATCACTTAATGCATCGTATATTCTTTGATTAGAATCAGACATAGGGATTAATAAAATTATTATTATTATTATTATAAGGACTTTTTTGTTTTTCTACTCTGATTTCTTTATAAGTGACATAATCTTTTCTACACAATTTGACTATGAATCAAATTTATTTAAGGTTTTCATAGTCAAATTGTGTAGAAAATATTATGTCCATTATTATTATTATTATTATTATTATTATTATTATTATTAATATTATAATGACTTTTTTTTGTTTTTCACCCCTGATTTCTTTATAAGTGACATAATATTATTATTATTATTATTAAATATTATTATTATTATTATTATTATTATTATTATTATTATTATTATTATTATTATTATTATTATTAATATTACTCTTATCGAAATTTAGTTAACTATTTAAAAGCCGATGTGAAATCTTTCAGTAAAAGTTTCATCAAACAATTCACTGTGAAATCAAATATCCACTGTGCTAAGTTATGTAGTGAAACCTCAAATTGCGTCTCATTTACCGTAGAGGTTGACTGGAACTGTTTATTATTTAGTCACGGTGGAGGAATATTTTCCATATAAAACTTTTATAAAATTTCAGATTTATTTGAAAAATTTATCACTGAAGCATTTTGAACACCGAAACTTGAAATTACCATTCTAAGGATAATTGAAATATATAAATTAAAATTGATTTTTGTTTAAAATTATAATTTCCGAATTATATCGGAAAAAATGATAAAATGATGAAAATGATAAAAAATGATGACTCGTTTTTAATAAAAACATAATAACGCCAAATTAACGAAATAAATTTCGAGGAAATTATCTTTATCACCAGTTTGCTATCATAATCTGTGTGAAATGATATATACGGAAACATTGATGATTTAATAGTTATGATTTAATTAAATCTCAATAAAGTTATTGCAGATTGAATGTTAATTGTAAGGGATAGAATTTAATTCCAATGCCTCCATACATTTCTTTCTCATCTATTTTTAAGGTTATATATATATAATATATATATATATATATATATATATATATATATATATATATATATATATATATTTATTTATTTGTTCCTTTCCACATTTTTCTATGTGTAATAATATTACTCACACCTTTCAATCAACTATGTTCCTAAATACATGAGAATAATTGATTTAAAAGATTTACAAATTTTATATAAAACTTTAATAATAAATGGGAAAGAATTTTATGAGGCATTAATAATAATTATGTATAATTAACATTCAGCAATAATTTTATCACGATTATTTAATTAAATCAGTAAATCATAATTATTACATCATTACTGTTTCCGTATATAGTATTTCACACAGTTTATGATACCAAAACTAATAAGGATAATTTCCTTAATTTATTTTCATTTTTCATTCTTTTTTTTAATCAAAAAGAATATATAAACAATCAAAATTATGTAGATCTTTTCAAAGTCAATAATTTTTGAAACATATTGGACATTCAGTCTAAGGATATGCATAAAAAGAGGAAAGGATTCAAAATAATAAAATTTTGGGAAAATGTTTATTACGAGTTAAAGTCAATAAAAGCAAAACAAAAGTAAAACAGAGTAATTAAGATATACAATAAGAAATAATTAAAAATATATCATAAAATTAAAAATCTTGAAAATAGAGGAAAAAATTCGGTTTTGCCATCAATGACCCACTGACTGTAGACTGGGTCATATTTCGGAGTCTTCGGCATTGGAAAAATGCGGTTTACCAACAGAATGTTTATGTCGTGACTTCTCGGTTAAACTAAATTGAAAAAAAAACGATTTTGTTAACAGACTTGTAACCTTAGTACCATTTAATCATAATTTGTGTTATGACATCAAGATAATTCATTTGATTCAGCGTCTTGTGGAAATGATTTTAACCTTCTGCGATAACTTTTCTTAGCAACAATCATTCAACATGACCTTCAACTCTAACTCTCTAAACAACAAATCTTTATTCCCCACACTTTCCTATGGATTATGATTATCTTATTCCTCTCTACCCAACTACTAATGCGTTTACAACAAGTTTTGAAAAATTAATTTTTTCCTACTTAAGACATTGATTCCGTCTGACCCCTGCCTCAACGCGATCTTCAAGAATTTTTTAGTAACTACAATGACTGACGTTGCAATCAGTTGCTGTAAGTGATGAAACGATGACCTGCGAAACAAGACCTGTGCCTTTTGGCCAAAACTTGCCATGATCACCGATGGATTGAGAATAGTGCAAGCAGCGCTACAACCATCTAAAATTAAGTATCTAGTCAATCTAACCGCTCAACCCTCTCAAAACTCAATTCCAATACATATAATATATAATAATTTAGGGGTACTTGTCTTGTCTGTTACACTAAAAGACCATCCAGAATATAATGAAATTAAAATAAAACTTTAGCATTCGAAAAAATATTTATATAAAATACAAACTCCTTACTTAATTCAAAAAGCATACACTGCAAGCTTTTATGAAAAATTTAAAGTAGTTTAGAAGTTAAAATTATGAATATATACTGTTTTGTGTGTGTTTACGACCAATAAAACATTTTTGGCCATTTGAGGGGTTTTTATTAATTTTTATTTAATTTTTTATATTTTTATATTTTTTCCTTCATTTTTCTCTTATTTTTCATATTATTTTTATAATTTTCAGAATTTTATTTTAATATTATTTTTCGGTAATTGGTTTTAGGTCACCTTTTCTACATATGTTTTTCCTAAACCTTCTTTTGCAAGGTTTTGGTGGTTTTATTTATCGATTGTTTTCTGTCTTCTGCTGTAGGCTTTTTCTTTTGATTTAATATTAATATTTGTTTTATTTATTTTGTTATATATTATTTTGTTTTATTTCATGTTTTTATTTTATTTTAAATATCTATCTGCAGTGCTTGTGTATATTTACTGTAGCCATATCAATAATTTGACCAAAATGTTTTAATTTACTAAATTTTAAATTTTTGTTTTAATTGTGAATTATAACCCAACAATAATAATTAATCTGATAAATTTTAGGCACTCTGTCGCAATAAAATCCAACAGGTAAGTGGTTAAAATATATGAAAAAACATTATAAAGTAATCTAATAAAATTTAATTGATGTTTGGACATTTTATTTTCTAATTTAGTACAATTGTAATTAATTAATTATATCAAAATTTCTTTGTTATTGTTCTTTTTGGTACCTTCCGGTTACAAAAGACTACTTAAGCTTCTTCTGAAAACTTCCATGTTGATTTTATTTTATATTTACAGAACCTTCGAAAATTGTTTTTTAATTATTTTATTTATTTAAACTTTGACTCGCAAAAAAGCGCCTAACATATAAATACGCAAATAAAAAAAAATGTTTTTATCGATATAAATATGTGTATTAAAAAACTACCTAAGAAACAGCACGCATTCGCTTTTCTTTTGTTTCTCCATATCCTCTATGTTCGTTAGTATCCTCTATATCCTCTATATTCGTTAGCATGTGATTACTTAGCATAGAACGAGAAATGACAGAAGAAATTGACTTTGATAATTTTAACTAAACAATTTGCTTCAGCTAAAGCAAGAAAGATAAATTTGTAATAGTGTTAATAGATTTAAATTGTGTGATTTTTTTTACTCAATTCTAAATGTTGGGGCTAACAAAAGTAAAATAGGAAATCAATAAAAACATTAATATTCGAAATAATAATTAAAAAGGCAAAATCAATTAAAATTTTAAAACAAATATTTATGGAGGGAAACGTGTATGGGCGGATGCCAAATGAAGAGACGAATCCAAATATAATAAAATTAAATCGATTGGGGTTCCTCAGAAGGAAATATTTAATAAAAATAGAAATTAATTAAAAATTAATTGGCTAATGGGAAACCCGAGCTAATGGGAAGTCCAAGCCAACAGAAAACCCGAACAGTGTGAGAAACCCGGAACCTCAACAAATTTTCTAATTACGGAAAACAAAATTGGTTGACGATGGAAACCCGGGATAAATGGGGAACCTGCTACCAAAATAATTATTGTAAATAAATGAAAACCACGGGAGCATAGAAATAACAGAGAGTTTTGGACAGAGAGATGTCAAAAATGCCAAAACCAATTTAGTTTGCGGGTGACATGATTTGCTGATGAGTATAAAAGGAAAAGGCAGATCAACAAAATTGCCAGTTGGTCGAAGAGAATATTTCGTGCAGAGTAATTATGTGGAGTATTGTGAATTGAATCGATTTTTGTGAAAATTGTGAATAAAGTTGTGATATATAAATTGGAAATAAATCTTATTGTGTTGGGTTAATTGAATTGATTAAAGTAGGAAACCAAGGAGTAAGACCTAAGCATCGACCTTCTATATAAAAGCCCAACATAAAGCAGTTTTTTAAAAAATAAAACGTAAGTAACCTATCGTCAGAGAGAAGCCCAAGATCAGTGTTTGCCATAGGCGCCATTTACCATAGGTACGCCACGGGGCTAGACGTAATGGTAAAATTGCAAAGTACAGCTATTAAGATAATTTTGAAGTTTGATTCCGAAATTCCAAACATATTGAGTTAAGTTGGAGTAAATAAAATCAATAAATCACTAATGTAATCTCTTGGGATTGGAGAAAAACTGAACTGTATTTAACGAAAAATAGATTCTAATTACATTTTTCAAGGTTATGATATGTAAGTATACACATTTGTCAATTATTTCTACATTTTTCAAGGACGTAGACATAATGTATACATTTACCGTTAAATGTATTATTAACATATAGGAGATAGTATACTTACATTTGCATAATATTGTAGTTTATGTACACATTTACCGGCAAATGTTTACATTACGACATTTTGTACTTTAGACGCAATATATATATATATATATATATATATATATATATTCATTACCACATTGGAAATAGAACCAAATAATTTTACACTACTTCTTTCTGATGCAACAAGGTATATGACATTGACTGTTAGAAGATTAAATATATATTTACCCAAACTTTGTCACGTCACTTATATAATTCTCGATGTTTTGATTTCATCAATAAAGGCATTGACGATCAAAACCAAAAACTATTCAAGAAAGTTATTATGCCATCTCAACCAATGGTGATTAGATGGGTTTTATCGGTTGAAGCTGTTGGATATTATTTAATTCAATTGAATGCACAGGAATTATAATTTCAAATACCAAAAAAGCAATAGCTGTTACTGGACATTCTGAAAGTTCAAATTCAAAAATGATAGATACATTCAAGATGCTGATGGAAACAGATTTTAAAGATGACATTTGTCAAAGTGGCCTATGTTATATTTGTGAAGATAATTAAATAAAAGAGTTAATTCTCAAGTTTAAAATATTTAACGAACTTTAATAAATTTATAATTATAAACTTAATTAAGTTTAAAGTAAATTTATTGTGGAAAGATGAAATTGGTTAATCGTAAAATTAATATTTAGGAATGTTTGTAATTTAAAAATATTAAATATTTATTGAATGTTTGTGTATTAATATTCCTTATTTAATTGTTAATTCATGATTGCTAAAATATCCTCAAAATAAATACTAAAAACATTTATGATAAAAAACAACTTAAGATCGTTGTTTTAATATTATATTGTTGTAGATTGTTTTTTAAATAAAGTATAGAATTTATTATTAATTAGTTTTGATAGATATACTAATTTTAAACTTAAAAATGATAACGTCAACCAACTTTAATTAGTGTTTCAAAGAAGCTTTTAATTATTTAATAAACCGCTTGAAAGGATAGAAATTTCAAATTGGAAAATCTGAAATATTATTTAATAAGAATCCTTGTTCCGAACCCAGTCCAGTTTCTTTGCTCTTCAGTAATAAGCTACAAAAATACACTATTCAAATATAAGCCTACCACAATATAATATAGTCTAATTTTTATTCTTCTATTGTTTGGGGCAGGGTTTTTTCATAGCTCAGTATGTTGGTTTGATAAACTAAATGCCAATGGTTGCCAGTTATCCTGATATTAATTTTACATAAAAATTCACTATTATCATAGAATTTACCGATTTTTGCGATTATTTATAATAATAGTTTGACTTTTATGCTTGATTATATTTAAAGAGTAAATGACGGAAGAATTCTGACCTATCAAATAAAATTTATGAGGAAATATGAGCTCTAATTTGGGATTTTATGATAACCTAGATCTCATAGTGTAAGATCCTAGCCTTATTAAAATTCATATAAAATGAAATCTTCATTTCTCCATTACATGATCGTTTATAATAAATAATCTAAAACTCTCATTTGAGTGACGAATATAATAACTAAAGCTACTTTTAAGAGTTTTAAAATTCACGAAAAAGTGTACAGATTCTTAGAGTTCAGTACAAATCCTTAACAGTGCTTGTACAAAATGTCCACGGACAAAATTGTAGGTGAAAATGATAATAAAATGTACTTTTTAGATTTAAAATTCTCACGAATGAGATAAAAAATGGAATACAATTAAAGCATTTTCCGGTGAAATAACCAATGACAACTAACATTTGAAACAATAACAATGAACCAAATATTCGTTTTGGTTTCAAATTAAAAACAGTTAAACAAATTAAAATTAACTTTATCCAGGTAATTAATTATTTCGCTTAATAAAATGCTTTAATTGTATTCCAGTTTTTATCTCATTCATGAGAACTTTAAATCTAAAAAGTACAATTCATTATCATTTTCCCCTAAAATTTTGTCCGTGCCATTTTGCCCGGCCACCATTCTTAACACATGTTCCTTAAATCTCACAGCTAACTTTAACGATAGAACTTCCTTTTCAAATTGTTTAACGCGTTTCCGCTCCGACATATTTTTGTTACATATCTAATGACCTGAATGATAAGCATTGGCACTTCTTGAAGTCGAATATTATGAATTCGGCTCTTTATCATTTTGCCTATTTCTAGTACATTACATTTTCGTACAATTTCTCTCTGAGTGAGCGCAAAAAATGTGTTAACCATTCTATCATAATAATCCACATAAACAATAAACATACACAATATACAGGGTGCATCTCTATATAGAGTACAATTTTATAGAAGAATATTTAAAACTGCCATTGACTCATATTTATTTTGTTAAAACGTAAGCGCAAAAGAGGTGTAATTATAGAAAGAGTCGACTATACTTAAAAATCAAAGATTTTCTTTATTATACATGCAAATTATTACATTGCAATTTGAAAATAGTGGAAATGGTATTCAAATATTGCTAAGAAAGGAGTACGTGGTAAAGGTGGTTACAAACTACCGGTGAGATGTAAGTGATCATGAAAATAAAATGATAAAGACTATCTTAACCTACTAATGCAGGGGTCGGCAACTCGCGACTCGCGAACCACATGCGGCTCTTTGAATGTGAAGCTGTGGCTATTGAGTTACATTGGCAAATATTATTTAGTATATAAAAAAACATTTAAAAATCATCCTGTACTCGCTTTTCATCGCACCCCTCCATTGCGACACGCGTCGTATATATATATATATATATATATGTATATAGGAAAAAAAACCGAAGTAAAGGTAGGTAACATAATAAGTATTATATTTTTAAAATACATGTTATACATACTTTTTATAAATTAAACCTAACTACTTTTTTTGAAGTCAATAAGAATTTTAAAAAAAGAAACTAAGTACTACTGTTGGATATTACCGCGAAAATTTTTTATTAAAATATATATTAAATAAATTACCTATTTTATTATTTATCTATTTTATAGCTTTTATTATCTAAAAATTAGCGTTAAATAATAATTATAAGTGTAAGTACGTATAAATTGTTGTTTAATAAAGCAATTTTTGAACTCCTTTTTATTTTAATATTTAAATTATTACAAAATTATTTATTTTATTTAGGTAAGTATTTTTAATTGCGAAATGTTATTTAAAATGTTTTTTGATAAATTATATTTCATTATTCCTAGCTTCTCGTTTGTATTTACTTAGGTATACGTCGTCAATAGTATTGATTTAATTTTTTACTTAAATAATAAATAATCATCTAATAATATCATATATATTATCTAATTTGTTGTCCAAAAACTTTATTTATGCGAGAACTATTTATTGTTGTGAAAAAATTCTTTGGCTCTTTAAAAACTTTGAAATTTTGTAAATTATAATTTTTGGCTCTACCGACCCCTGCTCTAATGCATGGATTTTCTTCTGCATTTATAAGCAATCCAGACTTCAACTGGATGTTACAGGAAACCTATGAAAGATGTCGCAACCATTCATGCATTGCTGTATAGGGGTAACTTTGCCTTTCATGTATTAAAAATAAACTAAAATGTGTTTGAGCACTCGATCAGCTCCACCGTATATTCCGCCTCCATGCCTGCACATGCATATAAATAATTAAAGCTGTTTTAACAATATAAATATGAAATTAATATTAGAAAAAGTTGGAAAGTAAAGCAAAATAGTTTTTAAACTTGTATTTAATAGAAAATTACGGATTGTCACAAATCTGAACAAATTTCGTGTCGAAAAATCAAAGTTTCTACTCCTTTCAACTAAGTCATTAAGATATAAAGTTGAAAAATCCATTGAAATGATAAATATAAGCTGCCATTAATTGGCCATCATCTCAGTATTTTCTAAACTGGAATCAAGAATCCACTGATAAGCATCCAAAGCGTTACGCAAATCCTCACAAAGAATATCGTAAAATTCTCCACTTGAAAACAGCGATTCTTGCAGAAAGGAAACGTAAATGAAAAGATTTACGTACTGAACAAGATTTTCAAATTTCTCAGAGTAGAAATTCACATAATTTGACAATTTGTTGTGCATCATGGCAATAGAATTTTCTTTATAAAAGAAAAATATTTCGGATGGTGGGAAAATAATGACTCCAATGTTAATAAGTTTCACATATTCTTTTTTCAGTTCATTCAAAGATTGTTCTATTTTGGTTCTTTTTGGTGATTTAGAAGTTAATAAATGAAGCAAAGAATCAATTTTCTCCATCAAAACTGTATACTCCTTTTGGTTGCCAACCAAAATACTTATCAACTTTGCTACAAACATATTTGCTTCATCAAAAAATTCATTGGAAATCCTTTCAGCATTATTTTTCAAGTAATTCATGACAGTTCCATTTTCTTGATTCTCTCCAATATTGTGATGGAGTACCTCATCATTAATCATATATAAATCACTCCATTCCGACTCACCATCAAATGGACAACAAACATGAGTAATCATAAATTGATCGATGCATGATATGCATATTTTGTGTGAGCAATTCGATAATTTGGCATATCGATGAAAATCGATTTGATCAGCGCAGATCAAACAATTATCAAAATCCATTTTATCGTGATTTATCTGCAGTTTTTTATATATTTCTTTATTATTTTTTAAAAATGATAAAACAAAGCAGATCAAATTTTTTGAAATAAAGTTCAAATCGTTCAAATGCTGATCGACATTTTGCAACAAATTAATGAGAAACGTTTTCTTGTGGATTTCCGGATCAATTAAACAAACAAAATATGGAAGTTCCGTATCATGAAATTTACTGCAGAAACCGGAATTCAAAATATTCATTAAATCTTGTGAGAGATCTTTTGTAGCCGGTAGTCGACTGATATAATTTTGATAAATTCTTTCTTTATCAGAAAGTTTCATAATTTCTGCTTCCTGTAAAAAACTTAATTCTTCGTATGGTTTGAAGACAATCTTATCATGAAACTCTAATAATTCTTGCGTATCAATAGCTCCGTCATTGTCGTACCAGATTACAAGTCTGTCCTTTAAAATATTCAGACTTTCTTCGGTTTTATCTAAAATGCGTTTGAAATGTAAAGTTCTTTCCATCCAAGTATCCCTGATTTCTTCTATAATTGATTGCGGCTCCTTTGATAATATTAAATCCCGATATTGTTTGACAGATTGTCTTTCACATATCATTTGATCGTCTTCATCAAGATCTCTACGGAAACTGATGATTGCTTTGATCTTTCCATTATCAAGTTGGCATTTAGGAAACAATTTGAACATTATTTCTTCCGTACATTCTTTACAAGTTCTATGATGGCAGTCGGTAAACACTACATAGTTATGATCTGCCATTGAATCATAACAAATTGGGCAGTCAGTTTTAGTAATTAAATCATTCATTGTTCTTATATATATATATATAATATTTTGAAATGAATTAAAACAAAAATTTTAATTTAATTATTTTTATTTCCTCAAATTGTAAATTGTTCCTCAAAAATCTAATTATTTTAATAAACTAATGTAGTGTGATAAATGATTTCTTATGTTTGGATTATCTCCGTGGAATTGCACAAAATCCGACAATCTAAAAATAAAATACCAGAGACTGAAATATACAATTTTTATTCTATAACTTTTTTATATTTTTAATTTGGTCCCGTTGATCGTAACAAATTTGTCAAGCTGTTTTGACGAGGCTGTTTTGTCTTGGGCTGTTTTGTGAGCACGCTGTTTTGCTGGAGGCTGTTTTGACGGGTCACAAACAAAATATCTCAAACAAAAATATATTGAGGTTTTTCCAAAGTCGAATTCGGGTTTTTGATCCCCTCTGAATTTTATACTTTAAAGAAGTCATTGCAATTAAGTCTTTTAATCAAGAAACATTTCATAAGCATTTCTCAGTCAGAACCAATTCTCTAACCTCTTCCTTCGCGACCTTCATCAGTGAAATTAGGACTTTTCCTTAGCTTGACGTAATGATATGCTTCTAGTGCAATAATAACACAACCGTCGTAACCATCCTTGACATCGTAATTGTTATAAACTCTGGATTACTTTCATACAAAAATAAACAATATTTATAGGGATTTAAAAATTCCATAGAAAGATTATATCACGTAATACTTTCATAAAACAACCACAACAGCATAGAATCACAGTCTCTTTTGTTTTTCACTTTTCATCTATCCACTACTTTTTTTGGTCCTTTTTAAAATTAAATATACATAAATTATCACTCAATAAAATAAGATTTCCACCAATTTACCGAAATAACTAAAATTGACCTCTGCTAGGAGTTTTATGTATTACTCCTTACTTACGTAGGGATTTCTCTCCGTCAATCATGCTCATAACTGGGGATTGAAATCTCATTCTTTTAAGTGCTCATATAATATTGGGTTAATTTTCTTAATATAATTTATTGCCCACTTAGCCCGATCTTTTCCCGTGATTAATAAGGCTTTCTTGTATAACTAATGACCTAAATAAATTGAAGAATTTATTTTATGTTCTAAACCTTTTAGGAACCTTCAATCGTTTTATTATTACTTGATTCTTATTTGCGGCTGATCAACACTTTAATCACCTACAAATATCGATTTTTACTTTTTTGAATTTTGAATTAGTTTTTATTAATTTTTAACAATTTGTAATTTGCTACTTGATTTCTTATATGTTAGTATATCACCAACAAAATTCAACCTATAAGTATAGGAGGACTAAAAGAATTAATAACTAAGGATGACTTTATAAAGGTGAGGATTGTGAAAAGTATTTATTTGTATATTATTCTTGAAAAATAGTACTGTTCACTGGGACTACGGAACCAACTGCGGAGCTGTTCCCAAATACATTTGCTAATTAATAAATTAATACTTGATTATAATTAAATAAATTTTTTTTAACACAAAAAATACAGTGCTCATGATAATAAATAGATTTTCTTAAAATTTTCTATTAACATTTTTAAGAACACAATTTAATTTAGTGATATTCATAATTCAAATTAATATGGCAAACATATTGGAAGAAGATTTAACATTATTGATATGTCGTTTTCAAACTATATATTATTTAAACAAAAACAATTTTCCAATTAAATATATGTGGATAATTTTCCAAAATATAAGTAAGATTTTGAGCAATGTAATTATACAATTTCAACTTACCACCAATATACGAATATATTAAAGAGAACACCAAAATAAAAAAATATATATTCAGCTGCAATATATTTCTACAGTTCAATTTAATTTAAAAATTATTTTTTTCAATGTCATATTTTTTCATTTCTCAAAAACATGACTCCGTAGGCTCACAAGGCATAAAAGTACATTTAAAATGTTCAAGGTCAAATCTAGATAAATATGAAATTAGTGTTATTGAGACGGCACATTCATAGGCATATTTAGCAATAATTACGTTCATAAGCACATTCATAGGCATATTTGACATTGTTACATTCATAAGTACATTTATAGGCATGTTCATTAAAGACTTGTTTAATTGGAATCCTCGTATATAATTAGTTCTGAAACAGTAATTTTTCTCACACAAGCTTAATGTATCAACAAAAGCGCTTTTGTTCAAGAATATTTTTGGAATTGAAAAACGGTAAGAGCTTTTCACCAGGAAAAAGTGATTGAAATTATGTAAAAGTGAATCGGTATATATACCTATTCTGTATTCGATGATTTAACACATACAGTTTGAGCCATACACACTAATTTCATATTTATTTACACATATTGTCATAAAATATCGACTTTATCTTATAATTTGTTCATTGCACACATACACTTTTTCTATCTCTTGAAACATTTTCTATAAATACTGTTTGGTATCCTCGATTTAACACACACACGCATATTTTGAGCCATAAACACTAATCTCATATTTATTTAGATTTTACCTTGAACATTTTAAATGTACTTTTATGCCTTGTGAGCCTGCGGAGTCATGTTTTTGAGAAATGAAAAAATATGACCTTGAAAAAATAATTTTAAAATGACCTTGAACTTTGACCTTGAGAAAATTTGACTTTAAAAATGTACTTTTAAAATTTTTTATATATTGAGCCAGCGGAGTCATGTTTTGAGAAATGGCAATGTACTTTTAAAAATTTTAATGTGGTTTTAACTGTGGTATAACCCGTACTTCCAAATAGGCTTGAAAAAATTTGACTTTGAACATTTTAAATGTACTTTTATATATTGAGCCAGCGGAGTCATGTTTTTGAGAAATGAAAAATATGACCTTGAAAAAATATTTTTTGTACTTTTACCCGTGCTACGGCATGTACTTTTAAATGAGCTTGAAAAAAATATTTGACCTTTTATATTATGTGAGCCAGCGGAGTTACGGTTTTGAGAAATGATAATTATGACTCATACATTAACCCTGAATGAGTAATAGTCTTTGTTTAAATGACCTTAAGACATTCGATGACTCATAACATGACTCATTGCCTTTGTTTCAATGACCTTGAACTTTGAACTCTAAATTTTTTTTGTACTTTACTTTTATTTAAAATTTTTTTTTGGCTAGGGGGGGTAGGGCGAGCCAGCGGAGTTACATCTAACTACTCACCCCGGTTTAGAAACACTGCTCTAAACTGTTCATTTGTTTGTTGTCGCTTTTGAGATTTATATTGTTGTTGTCTAGCATAAAATATTTTTTCATTTCTTCCATTCATCTGACGTTCTTTTCGTCTCCGTTGATTTCTACTTTGATCTTCATTTAACATTGCAGCTTTTGCATAATTTTTCTGCAGATGCTGAATAGCAGCAATATATGTTAGTTTTTTATTAATTTTTTTATTTCATCGAATTTGATAACTATCTTTCATTTCTTCGAAGGTTATCAGGCTTTCAGATCTTTCTTCATTTCATTACAATCAATGGCATTTAGAATTAATTAAACTTTCAAATCATCTTCTGTACGGTTTTGTCGAACTACATTTGTTCCTAATTTTTCTATTTTCTATAAAACTTTCATAACCAAATCACCTTTTAAATAAGATAAAGCAGCATTGAGATCATTTATCAAATTCGATGTGTTTATAAAAGAATTTTAAATTCTCATGTTGTAGAACGATTTGGTATCTGTTTGGTCAAATTTTTTGAGTTGCTTCCATCGATAAGAACGCTTTGATGAATAATTCTCTGTGATCTTCCAATGTTTGGGTAGTGTAGTGCCTGCAACAGTTAATTTTTAACAAGTTTTATTAAATTTAAATTAAATAATAAATGCGTTATTAAAAATAACACGTATTTAATTTTTGTTTGAATATTGGCACTTTTTAATGAACCCCAAATTACTTCATTTAAATTTCTACAAACAACCCATGACAATCTTCAACCATCTGTCTCTGATTTCTCAATCTGTGAAATTACTGTTTTGCCTAATGATTGTTTCTACATATTCAAGTCGGCTCAAAGCTAAACCAACTCATTTCAAAATCCAAACTGTTGGAACTTATTCAGATAACAAATTATTGTTTTTTCTTAAAACATTTCTTAAATTTTCATTTCTCAACTCGATTCTACTAACAACACTATGATACTTGAAGAAATGCAAAACCTCGATATCGAATGCTACGTGGCTCACTGGCCAAAAATCGAATACAAAGTTCAACTGATCATATCATTCGATTTATTTCGAATATATTTTTGATGTTATTGTTGTGTCCCTACAAGAAGGTTAAAAAAATTCATTCTTTTCTATAAAGTTCTCCGCTTCATTACCAAGTTCAAATTTTTCAGGTGGTGGAACAAATTCAGCATTGGCGTAGTCGCCAAATTAGAAGATTTAACTTTTTTTATAAGTAGTTTTCAATCTATATATATTATTTAAACATAAACAACTTTCTGATCTTGTAAAAATTATTGAATAAAATTATTCTATTAAACTTTAATTATAAGGTTTAATTTTATTAAATAATTATACTCAATAAACATTTATTTTTATATTTTAAAATTTTTTCTATTAAAATTTAATTATAATGTGTAACTTTGTTTCCTTTCAAAATTACACTTCAAAAAAATTCTACCCCAGTAATTACACTTATAAAAATTCTGCCCCTATATGTGAAGAATTTTCTTAAATATAAATTATATTTCAAGTAATGTAATTTTAAAATATCAAAATACCCCCAACATACTGTTGGGCTTAAAACCAAAAATATAACTGTAGTGCGAATTAAAACAAAAAAATTAAAAAAGGAAAATGGTCACTGTACATACACATGCACCGAAAGCAGAAACCAAAAATAAAATAAAAACATCAAATAAACAAATTAAAATATAAAAAAATTAATTAAAATATATTAATAAAATCGATTAACTCATACAGAGACAAAAAGGAACATATATGAAATAAAATAAAC
Organism: Schmidtea mediterranea; assembly: GCA_022537955.1. Lineage (NCBI taxonomy): Eukaryota > Metazoa > Platyhelminthes > Tricladida > Dugesiidae > Schmidtea > Schmidtea mediterranea. Next base: position 34,929,441 of record CM039679.1, read on the forward strand.
TGCGAAAACATTGAAAAATAAGGTTTAGAAAAAACAGGCAGAAGCGGTGACCAAGAAACCAAATTTTAAGGGCTAAAAAGAACATTTCATAAAAATAACAATAAAAAATAGATCCAACAACAAAAAATTAATATACCAAAAAATAAAGAAAAATACATAAAAAATTATAAAAATATTTAAAAATTAATAAAAATCCCTTAAAATGGCGAAAAATCGCCTATTGGTCTCACACGCATAAAATTACTATACAAACAGTGACCAAATTCATTATTTTCAACTTTTATAACTCTAAAAAATAACTATCACTAGTTAATCAAAATTTGAACAATTTTAGTTAAAGTAAGGATTGTATTTTGATTTGTTACTTTATTTTTCTTTGTAATTTATATGTTAACATAATTATAAGCAGTGGTGTTGTGCTAATATTTTTTTACCGGAACGCGTATATATAATTATATAGACAGGGCCGATCCTGGGTAGGCGGCCGCTCTGTGCGGTATCATGTCCCAAATTTAACGACGGGGGGAGATTTCCCCCAATTTTCGCCCGTCTCCAGGATCGGCCCTGTATATAGCATGAAAAGGAAAGGAAATGAAAATCATTACGAAACCCATTTTGTATATATATATATATATATATATATATATATGTTTATTACAATAATAGGAACGTTTAATAAAAATTAGTTAACAAATTATAAAATACGCATATTAGATACTCAAACAATATTGCATAAATATTTTTAATAATACATGAAATCAATACGTCAGCCAATTCTAGTTATCAGAAATCATCTTTAGTTCCGGAACGCGTTCCTGTCCAAAAAGGAAGTACCGGAACGACGTTCCGGAGCGTTCCGGCTCGACAACATCACTGATTATAAGTTAAATAAACTATTTAAATCTTTATAAATTTTTTTGCATGCTCATTTATATGTTTTTTAACTAATTATATGAAGAGGTCCCGATAAATATGTATACTTATGTATTGAAATAGATCTCAAGAGGGCAGGTCGGTGATCCGGCTAACGAGTTAGCGTTCGTTAGTTGCGGTTGCTGGCCGTGCACTTTTGAAACCTCGGTTGTTCGCGGCGAGGCCTGGTCACAAGACGCAGGACTTTACCCACAGGGCACCGTTTTACCAATCATAACGGCTGATGGAAACGTCGGTCGAGACGAGCAGAAATTAAAATCACGGTAAGAGGGTTATTAGTTAAGGGAATCAAGGGGGATTAGCTAGGGATAGGAAGTAACTAGCAGAGTCAAATGCCTTGTTGTAAAAGTGTTTACAGAAAGATATCAGCCAAAGAGCATAATATAAGAGAAACTTAACCACATGTATGCTATCAATTAAGTACCAAACAATCCTTACAAATAGGAATATTCAGTTATGGGGTAATTGATAAAGATCCCAACTTATGATATGAATCAGTGAAACTCTACAGGTTTTAGATAAGCACCAGTAAAGATACAAATAAAGATCACACTAAAACACTGATGAAAATTGTCACACCCCATATAGAACTAACAAGACCATTATGAATAGGCTTAGCATACTTTAAGTACGGTAATACCAAAAGCTAGGGAGTATCATGAAGATTCCCGCTGTTAAGATGTATGACCAAACTTTTACCAACGGTATGGCAATTCCATTCAGGTGAATATCGAGATTCACAGGTATAACTCCGTCCATCCGTTGCCAATGACCCAATAAAAATCCCATCATCACCATTCAGGAATTTCAACAAGTGGCGTAAAATGACTTAGTGTTTAATTTAGACATTTTGACATACATAAATTTATTTCTATATAGGTCATGTAGTATCTTATCATTTGTGATCCAAAGGATTTATATAAAATTTTCTTTCTATTATTAATTCAAAATTATTTGTAAAATATAAAGCAATATCAGGTTTATATGAAATACTGGTATATGTAAGCACAAATATAAAATACTAGCACAAAATAAATTGTAATTCTGTATGCATAAATTATCTCAAGTTATTGATTTTAAGAACCTAAACATAATTTGTTTTCGTTGCACTAACATGATTTATCTGAGTGCTAAGCTTAACGCAAGCATGACCACTAACTCTAAAAATAATACTGATTAAAAGATTGCAGGTAATAGCTTCATATTGACGTAGGTTAAATTACGGAGCACCACCTACTACTAAAATTAGTCTAGTATAATCGATATAACTACAATAGTAATTTAGTAAAGTCACAGAAACAAATCGGAAACAAATCGGAAACAAATCGATAATAGTAGATTAGAAAGTTAACTAAAACAATAGGAAGGAGCCCGTCGGGTCAGTTTAAAATTCATATATCATCAAATAGACTTGAATTAAATTCCTGTCCTAACTATAGTTTTGTAGAACGTAAATCTCCTCTATTACGCGATTCTTACTCCTGAAGACAAATTTCAAACATTCTCGACAATAAATTACATCTATCAGCCGTCCAAGTTTTCTCAGTTACTTTTCCTCTCTCTGCCAAATTGTTGGATTACCGAATTATGGCCTCATTGTCGCAATTACCAAGGATCCCCCGAATTTCTCCGTGCGTTTTGGCAATGACACAAAAAATCGAGAAGTTAGAGCGAGAAAACGCTGTTCTCCAGGAAAAATACCGTAAAATTAATGGCACTTGGTGCTCGCCTGAAACAACCAAGGAGATCTATCAGAAAATTTCACGTCTCTCTCGAGCTCGAGATGATTTAATTATCAAAAACCTGAGCCAGTGGAGCGAGCTCTGGTTTTCCGAGCAGAGCGCTGCGCTCAGGCAAATCTTCACTGAAAGAGAACTCCTAGCTCATTTGCCGAGCAGGAGATTGGCACAGGAATTAGACATAATTCCCGCCCATCACTTGTCAACTCAGGCGAAAGCTCAAATGTCCGGCCAAAATCCTTCAATGGGTATCTTCGAGAATACCCTGAGAAACCGACGGTACAAACAGAACAGGAACCGTCACCGGAGGCAGAGACGCAGGGCCGAAAATGCCCTGTTACAAGCAAATTTGCAACATTACGGACCTTCGGAGACGACGGAATTTCAAGGTACCCCTCACGAGGAGGATAATTGTCGCGCATCCGATTTGGAAATAATATATGCGCCGGTGCAACCTCTCTTCTCGCACCCCTCTTCAACCAGATCACAATTTGTACGTCGGGCACCTAGCCCCCCACTCAGGTCAACATCTCCACGATGCCAAACCACCCGGTGGTAGAAGCTGAACTGACAAGTGGATGGTCATCGCCATTAATCATTTCGATGGTAGAGCCGATAATCACACAAAGAAAAGAACCTATGCGATCGACCCTAAATCCGCCCTCAAGATGCCCCAAGCGTCGTTGTCTGCCTGTGGACATCGACGTGGACGAGTGATTAGATTTCCTTGCGACCATGGATGTTTTGGTTTGAACTTCGAAGACTTATATCGTGTTATCACAAATATTTTTTTTTGTTATTGTTGTTGTAACCTGTAATTTTAAAATTTAAATAGATCGTATACTAGTTTATTTCCTAAATTAAAAATTAGTTATTTAAATTTTGAATTACGTAATAGTTTATTTCCTGAAATAAATATTGTCGATTTCAAATTTGGCATAAGACCTCAGTAACAGAATAAATTAAATTAATATGCAAATTATCTTATCGTATTAACGAATTGTAAAATAGAAACACCGATCTAATTCCGTTACAACTCTATAGCCTGCAGTTAAAATTTATAAGTCGACTGATATCATTGATATTCGATACCCTCCCAATCATGTTCATTACTTAGACTTAAGGAAACAGGCATATTTCGGAATCAGGGGAACATAAAATAACACGTAAGACCTTCTAGCGGCCGCTTTGAACCTGAAACGAAGTTATTCGAGGAGTAGTATTGGTAACAGTGCTCACATGCTCGAATGGTATACACATTACCAACACATGGCTTCAACCATGTGTGTATGATGGTAAATTGTGTAAATTGTGTGGTGTGCGAGGGAAATTGAACACTAGAGTAGGAGAGGCATGTGATTTAGCGAAAGATCATATTAAATTAATAATTAATTTATCTAATTAATTGTATTAGTAATATTTGAAATGTTGAATAGAAATATTTCTAAAAAATTAAGGTTTATTAACAAGTATTTACTTATTTCATTATCAATTAAAATTAAAATGAAGCATTAAATAAAAAGAAAATATTTAGCAATATCAAAAGAATTTCTGCTTTAAATAAACTTTCATAAAATATATATTATTACACAATGAATCCGACATAAAAGCCGACATTAAAGGCTTTGTTTTAAGTTTGTTATATCAATAACGATAATAATACTAATACTAATACTACTACTACTAAAAATAATAATATTATTAACAATAAAAAATGATAATACGAATTTGAATAACATATAAAATCTAGAAATATAAATAAATATAAGAAAAAAAATAAGAAAAAAATAATAATAATGATAATATTAGGACACTAACTTCTTATAGAAAATTAAATAAATATAAATGAAATTTTAAAAAAATACAATCAAAAATAAATAAAAAGATAAATTATTTTATTTAACTCCGCAAAAATATAATAATTTTTTTCAAATGAAATTTGATTGGTTAAGAAGTTTCCATAAAAATCGATTGCTGTTAGATTTCATTAATTGAAAAAAGTGCAAATTAATGAATTGTAATCAATTTTTTTTATTTTTTATTTCTATTTTCGCTTTTCATTTTACATTGGAGTTAGGTAATTTTTATTATTTTGATAATGATCTGGCTCATTATGTTTGATGTTTGATAGAATCTTTGCTGTCACGTAATAGACCCACTAGAGCGGCCAATTACTTTGAACCAAGGATGACTTCTGACAAAGCTGTTGATGGAGTTTATAAATTAAACATGAACGAATGTGATAATTTATTATTATTACGATAAAAGTTTATTTTTTTAGATTCCTGCTATCATAGTCAATTAGAATCCCACGATAAATGGTGGCTCGTTGAGTTGGACGATGTCTCGGTTATAACGAAAGTAGTTATTTATTGGAGAACCGATAACTGCAGTAAAAATATATTCTTCTTTAACCTTCTCTTAGTGTAAAGGAATGCAAGCACTTTTCAAGCCAAAGAAATATATTAATGAAAAATACCCAGATGGAAAGTTTCCGCAGCAGTTTCAGCAGTGCTAACTGTGAAAAAATGTTATTGAACTTGAACGCAGTACAAAAGAAGGAAGCTCTTAAATATGTTCTTATATCCGCGTTCAAAACCACGTTTTATACTGTATTTTTCCATTGTTTATTTTCTATTTACTTGTGATGCCCTAAATATATACTTAATGGTTTTCTGCTGTATTGGTTTGAAACAATGGATGATTTAAGATTAAAATATAGGTTTGTACACTGAGAGAAGGTTAATGAATATATATATATATATATTTAATTACAAAATTACAATAAATAATTTATATTTAAAGGGGACAGAATGAGCCATATCTCAATTGTTGCGAGTCTCGATGGCCAGTTGAATTATTTATCATTTTCACAAAGTTTCTATGAAATTGGATATTATCAAGGTCCCCCTTTAATGGACAATTTTATTATTGAATTAAATTTTACGAGACTGGTAAAGCAATATGAAATGATTTAATATAAATATTTTTTAGGTAGCAAAAACTGTTGGAATAACAAAACCATTTGAAGATCAGTCCATAGATATGTGTGAATTCGATGTATTCGGATACAGCTATGTAAAATATGAACCATACATCTGTAAAATATTTATCATTAATATTATTATTATTATTATTATTATTATTATTATTATTATTATTGTTTTTTGGCTGAATAATTAGAGCCAAATGTTTTCTCTTTATATATTAATTTTACTTTTTTACTTTATTTTATATTTATATATTTATATTCATATATCAGTTTCATATTTACATATTTATACATTATATAGTAGTTATATACTATTTAATATATACTATTTAAATAATTAAATAAATTTGGCAACAATTTAATTAAAAGATAACGCCAATAAAAAACTTTTCGTACGATATATTTCGACAGCATAACTGTCATCTTCATGTACTCAAAACCAACTAAAAATATTATGAATTAACATTTAATTTAAACAAGTTATTTTTTATTAATTTAATTTTGTAAAAAATAAATATTTAAAAAATATGTTCAAATAACTTTTAATTAATTTAAAATTTTATTTCTATAAATATTATAATTTTTATTTATATTATAACTTTTAAAAAATAATGTAATTTAAAAATTCAATTATTTTAATAATATTAAAAAAAAGTTTTTTTTTAAAAAACAATACATAAACATGATTTAACACACGTAAACTATTTAAAAACATTCAAAACATTCGTAGTCACAGCACTTTGTACATTAATCTTTGGATCCAATGACCTTATCAACAATGCTTCACATATCACGCGTTCCCAATAATTATTAAAACTTTTCATCAAGATTCTAAAATCAGAGATTCCTATTTCACTTTTACAGCCTCTATTGTGTTCACTAATATTGGTCAAACCCTTCAATCGACAATGTTCTAGAACTCGAGTACAGAGATGACGGGAAGTCTCTCCAATGTATGTGGCATTACACCCATTACATTTAAATTGATAAACGAGATCAGAACACAATCCAACCCGAGTTTTTGATTTATTAATAAACATATTGTGTACCTTACACGAATTAGAGACGATCTTAGACTCTAAATTTTCCATCTGTTTACTTAACTTCCTTTTATACTTTGTAAAACATTCAGAGTACGGAAATACTAACACATATTTAGGCTCAATTTTTTTATATCCATTTTTACTATTATTTAGATCAACACTCAACTCACACTCATTTGACTTTCATAGACTTTCCAAAACACGGATCCTTAGGATTTTTAATCAATTTGTCAACAGTCTCTTTTATCATCAACAATAAAAATGATTTAGAATACCCATTCTTTTTCAACAACTCAACCAATTTATCAACACTTTTTACCGAATTAGAAAAGTAAAAATGGATATAAAAAAATTATTATTATTATTATTTTTTTTTATTATTATTATTATTATTATTATTATTATATTATTATTATTATTATTATTATTATTATTATTACATTTAGATAAAAATTATAAAAACGATGAGCAGAATTCAGTAGTCATTCTATCCTACAATTCAAAGTCAGATCAAACATTCACTGCGCAAAGCTGTGTAAAGAAATGCAAAATTGCGTATCATTCTCGGTAAACAAGGATCTCAATTGTTTTTTATATAATCATGGCGGTGGGCGATTCTCGATATGAGATCATTAGACTTTGCATTTCTCAATCTTAAACTTAATATTAATAAATTATATGTTTTTATTTATTTCCTGAATTCAAAAAAGGGTAAGAAACACTGATATAAGTTACATTATTTATTTAACTTTGTAGGGGTCTCTCACTTCCTCGCAACACCAACTAAAACATAATATTTTCTACAAAATTTGACTATAAATCAGATTTATTTAGGCTATTCTCGAATCATTTGAAAAAGGCAGTGCCGAAAATTCTTGAATACCTTAAATAAATCTGATTCATAGTCAAATTTTGTAGAAAATATTAAGTTACTTATATGGAATTCAGAGGTGAAAAACAAAAAAAGTCCTTATAATACCACCTATAGGTTTTAGATAGGTTTTGCGCTTGTTCTTTTTGAACCGCTTTAGAACAAAGACTATGAGCCATACACACATGATAGACCAAAATGACCACTAACTCACCCTCTACACAATGAGTGATCATTAGATGAGTCATCATTTACAGCCAGGCAGTCAGAACGCTCTACCTTCACACAAATACCTTCATTTTTAAAATTACAGTGAAACCCCGTTTATCCGCAACTATCTTAACCGTGGAAATAAATTCTGTAAAGTGGGTACGGATAACCAAATTTAGAAACTTAAAACATAAGTATAACTTTATTTAGTTTATAATTAGATCTTTTTCCGGACGCAGAGAGTTTACGGATAAACGTAGGTTCACTGTATTACTTATTTAGAACTTTAAAAATTTGTTTTCAGTTCTAATGGGTTTCACATATTTCATGGAATATTCCTGCAATATTGACTATAACATTTAATAGTATAACCACTTGAAATAATATAGTAATTTGTAGTTTTAACGAACTATGTTAAGGATGGTTCATTATTAATGATCAATTGTGTATTTCAAATGGTGTTTTCGATGTAATTGATGAATAAATAATATTAAACAAAAGCCATAAAATCTTTTTATAGTATCGTCATTATGACGTCATATTAATGATGGCAAAAGTATTTGATTAAACTATTTAATAATATAACGTTTTTGAAGTCAGGAAGTACTTTTGATTATGAGAAAATGTTTTGGTGCTCTTAACTCAATGAGTAAGAAAAAAAACCATTCAAATATACTATTTATTACCATTTAAACAAGCAAGAGCGAATTAGAATGCACCGGCGAAAAGAAGCCCGAATAATGACAGAACATTGAAACTAGAGCTTCCAATACCGAGATATTGAGGTTTATTTTGCAATCCTGGACCGGGTTTATGCTAAAGAAATCTCAAGATTAAAATAATTTACAATGTTTTATATATATATATATATAATATATATATATATATATATATATATATATATATGTATGTATATGTATATGTGTATATAATATAATTTTTAATCTACAACAGGGGTTCTTAACCTTTTTTACTTCATACCTCACCTAATATTTAATTTTATGTTCTCACCGCCAGCATAATTAATTTATTTTATGAAAAGATAAGAAACATAATTAGTGGTATACCAACATTACATATATTATTTTATTTTTACCATTTTAATATATATTTATAAAAAAATCATATTTAATTCATACTGATATAAAAATTATATTTTATATTAAATTTCATGTTGACAAAATTTATTTATGTGAAAACAAAATCTCATACCTCCCCCAACACATTAGTATACCTCCCCAAGAGAGGTATACCTCACCGGTTAAGAAACCCTGGTCTACAAGTAAGACAAGTAAGTAAAAATATTAATTTAATATTTTTTGAATTAATATTTTATATTTATAGTGTCTTCTTCTTCAGGGTTTTAAATTAAAATATTGTTTACTATTTTTAAATTAATTCGACAGTATGGAAACATTTCCTACGTGATCAAAAAGTTGAGACTGCAATATGTAAAGTGAGCGATTGGTGGTGTAACGAGACGAGATCTCACTTATTTTCGATGCACAAAATTCAACTGAAGAATAAGAACAACTCTGATGTCACAAGTACATCAAGTGAATCTCCGAAGAAAAGAGTTGCAAAATTAACTATTTTTTTCCTGCTTTGGAGCATAAACAAAAACCCTTTCATTTAATGTTTTATGCAATTCTTTGGATCTGTGTACAGCCTTAACTGCCATAGGATTTGGAAAACTGCATTCATCAGTAGTGACAAAACGGCGCCCTGCCCATACTCCCGGGGGAGGAGGTAAAATTTTTTTTTAGTTTTTTGTTTAAATGCATAAATTTTTAATTTTTTAGTCTCGTTATAAAAATAATAATAATCATAATAATAACACAATAATAAAAATAATAATATTATTATCAATATTAATAATAATTATAATTATAATAATAATAATAATATAATAATAATAATAATAATAATAATAATAATAATAATATAATAATAATAATAATAATAATAATAATAATAATAATAATAATAATAAATAATAATAATAATAATAATAATAAAAAATAATAATAATAATATAATAATAATAATAATAATAATAATAATAATAATAATAATAATAATAATAATAATAATAATAATAATAATAATATTAAAAATAACAACACATGTAAAAATATACAATTCATACAACAATAAAAAATCTTTAAAAAACAACTAAATAAAAAACTTAATTAATTCATATTTAAAAGATTTAAATAAAAATAATTCAACAACTAAAATTGATTAATAATTTTAATTTTATTCAATATTCGTCCGGGAAATGTGGATGTCGAAATCTATATTCTTCTAGAAAATCTGGATCATCTTCGTCGTCCAGAACATGTTGATGAGAAATTTGATCATACATTTCCTCTATTGTTTCTATACCCATAACCGTGTCATCCACATTATAATACCCATAGGCTAAACTTTTATTTTTCTTAACCCAATACTTCTTGTCATCATTATTTGTTAAGGCTATTTTACTATTTTTAATCGTAAATAATTGATGATTTTTACTTGCTATTCGAAATTGTGCTACTGAATTCATCCAATTATTATGATAACAATCAAGATATGATTGATGTTTTAAATCACTACCATTCAATGCTATTCCTTCAGCCTTGTTGCTCTCAATATCACCCAAAAGACTATAGCATTTAGACATTAGGAACACCCATTCCTTATACCTGAGCCCTTTATTCTCATCTTTGAATTTACCAATGACAAAATCTAGAGTTCTTGAATATAATTCATGTGATGTATCATAATTCGATGTATCCAGTAGGTTATTTCTTATCATAGCTGGTAAAAGATTATTTAGTTTACACCCTTTGATTTCTATAAAAAATGAATCAGTGTCATCTGCAAAAATATTTATTTTAAAATTAATTTCCTCTCGATATTTTTGTAAATGATTGGTACATACGTAATTTAGAGAGCTCTAGTACAGTTTGACCAATATAGCTAGGTCTATCTAAACACACTGATTTCTTACTTAATAATATTGAAATCAAATCGTCACCAATAAGTCTTTTTAAATGTTGGTTTAGAGGAATAAGTTATTAATTTAGAAGCCGAATTACACAGGCTCAAGTTTATGCGGTTTTTTAAGTTTTCAACTGTCTTTCCATATAAACTATTATTTAAAAGTGTAAAATAGTTTTTGTCCAGATTATTTGTTGATACAGCCCTAAGTTGAGTATTCGTATCAATATAATTCTTAAATATTGAAGACTGTTGAAACCTAACGGCTCTATAAATTTTAATTATCTTTACCCCAAGAGAAATATAAAGTTGGAGAAGTCTCCAACGAACAAAATAATTCTTTTTCGGTAGATGTGTGAGCATCAACTTCTCTATTTTAGAACCTGGAGCACACAATTTTTCAGCTGCGACCGGAAAATCATCCAGTTTATCGTGAATAGAGTTTGGTATATCTAAATCCACTTCTACGGTATATCCATATGGAAGTGAATCTAGACCGATTCACAGTCCTTTAATAAATTATTTTAATCAATCTGATCTATAATCCAAGATAATTCACCTCTAGGTTGTTTTTGGCTAAGAGTTCAACAATATAAATTATTAATGTCAATGTATAAAAGTTCGGTATTCTCATTGGTTTTAACATAATGTTTGTTTACAAATGTCAAACCTATGGTTCCCTTAAATTCTGATTTTGTTGTTGGTAAATCAGGTAAAGTGTTAACCGCATCCTTTAAAGAACTAATTATGAATTGGCATGAGTCAGTAAATTTAATTGTTAAACTACCTATTCTAGCAGATAAGGTTAGGAAGTTTTCAGACGTAGTTGGAATACATAATATTTTCCAAGACTTAAAGTTACTCAGACCATATTTCAAGATATGATGAAGATCGTATCCTCTCAAGTTATGAAAAATAAATGGGAATTCATATCTTATTTGCCTTGAAAACTTACAAGTTGAGCAAGCTGCACCCAAAAATTTACCGTTAAAGTGGTCATGATCTTTTACTGGATTATCAAAGGTTTTTTACAAAGATAACAAAAAACTGCAGAATTGAATGAAGTTATATCTGTAGCTGTGAGTATTATTTTGTTCTTATAATTTTTATAAAAGTATGGTAAAACAGTTTTCATACTAATGTCTTCAACTTCTTTAAGAAAACGTATAACACAATCTAACCCTAAAAAGCTTTTATATGTTTTTTCGCGGGTAAAGTTATTAATTAATAGAATACCTGCAGAAATAGATATATGTCTTTGAAAGTACTTATTATCAGTAGGTAAAATAGCCTCGAAGTCAGCGTAAACGACAAAAGGTGGTGTAATTGTTTTAGACCAGTATTTAAAATATAAATTTTATTTAATGGTAACGTATAAAGTGTTGTTCCTAACTGATTTTTATTGCACAAACCTTTATGAATTTATACCGCATCATCATCATCAAAACCATTTAAGCATCGATGACACCATTTACTACGAATTCGAACCTCAGAAATCGAAAGATTATCACAATTCAAAAGTCAATCCAATTTAGTAACTGATATATAGTGATAAGAGTTACCACTCTCTAATAAAATAAGATTAATCAGTCTCCCTCCTACAACCTTTGAACGATGGATGATATCAACATATGGATGTTTTATTACTTCTGGATTTAACATAAAATATCTTCTAACGCATTCTCATTGTATGCGAGAATATTAATCGAAAGCCCCGGGTTGTTATCCTCAAACTTTGATATGTTGCAGAGACTTATCAGTAAGTCAGAATTATTATAGACGAGATCAGAAAGATTATAATTAGAAATAATATTTCAATGCCTTCTATCTACTTCATCATATTTCAAAATCGCTAGAACGCTATACATGAAACATAAATCATCTGTATTTTCAATATTAACCACACAACGTTTATTTAGTAATGATTAAGGAGTTGAAAGAGAACCCCATACCACTTAAACGACTAATTTGCGAATATTTGGTAATAACGAAATGGATTTATTTTATTAATTACCCAATTACTAGCTTTTTCGTTTATTAAAATTATTTTTTCATTTAGAAGAGCAATATCACTCATTGGTTTTGCAGAATTGGAAATAACAAAGATTGGAATTCACCATCTTTTTCAAATTCAACATCTATACAAAATTGTATTTTTTCAGAACCCATTTCCGAGACAACAGTATTTAATTTATAAATCAAAGGAATAGGTATAGATGAGGATGTTTAATTTAAATTTTCTACAACCATTTTAACTATAGCATATGATTTACGTAAATCATAATTAACAACAGCATCAAGTAATCCTCCATGTTGAATAGGATAATTAATTAGTAGTGTAATATGAGGACAATGCCAGTGGATATTTGGCATGTGGAAAAAAACAGAGACCCCCACTAAATTTTTTTTCAGAGGGAGGGGGGTTTAATTTTTAAAATTATTTGTTTTAATGAACGATTTTTTTAAAAAATTATTTGTTTTAATTAATGCATTTTTTATTTAATATAATTTTTTGTTTAAATGTTCAAATTGAAAATTTTTAAAAAGTTTTTAATTCATGATAAAAAATTTTAAATATTTTTTCTCGATTAAAAAACTAAAAAATAAATCACGTTAGAATAAGTAAAATCAGTGTTTCTCCATTCATCAAGAATTTTGACAACAATTGGAGCAATGAAGTATTTCAAATCTCAGAAATTGATACGAATCAGAATCCTGTAATGTATTTTATCAAAGATGAGGAAAACAATCAAGTTAGTGGAAAATTCTACGAACAAGAACTCCAAGTTATAGAAGCCCCTACTGTATTCAGAATTCAAAAGATATTAAAATCCAAGAATGTTGGTAAATATAAACAATACTATGTTAAATGGCATGGAAATGAAACTCCAACTTAGATATCTGAAAATCAATTAATTAAATAAATATTATGAAAGAAAACCAGTTTTATATAGTTTTAGATGATAATTATAAGTTATGAAGAAAAAACAATATTTGAAAAATATTTTGAAGATAATTTACTCATAAACACATTATCTGAATTACAAGGACCTTTAATGTCATTTATTCAGTCTCCGTTTAAAGGACTAAATATTGAAAACAATGAATTGGTTAAAATAAAACTAGCAGATAACATTTCAAAAATATATTTTGACAACAATTTAATCAAAACCTTAGGATTAAATAAACAAACTTTTAGTGATAAAGACATCGTTGGTAATAAAGTTCCAAGATTATTACATCATCATCAACAAATGTTCATTTATTCGAATATTATTGAACCAATAACTGTTGGAGATGTTAGAGTTCCTCTATTAAAATCTATATGGGTTAAAAACTATGAACAAGGGGAAATTGTACAATTAAAAATTGAAGAATCCAATGTATTTACCAATTTCAACTTCAACTATAAACAACATTGAAATTAATATTCGCGATGATAGTGGAAAATTAATTAAATTTAGTAAAGATACCAAAACACATTTATCAATACATTTTAGAAAAATAAATAAATAAAGATTTTTACATATATCTACCGAGTAATAGTTATCTTCTTACTCATCCAAATAATAAATCTGATAAATTCAATGTTGAATTTCAAAATCCAATTTACTTGAAAGGTGAATGGCAAGTTGCCCTGACCGATTTCACTTTTGTATACAATAATTTTCCATTTTATAACAACTAAAATATTAAATATAGTAAGAGGACATTACATACAAGTTATGAATATTTTTACTATAACGATGCAAAGAATGAATATACAATTAGTCACGACTCTATATTTTATCTAGTATACATTGATGAAAATACTTTAAATATTAATTGTAAATATTTTCCATTTGAAATTTCATTTGACAATATTGCAAAAACTCAAAAATTAGGATTTAATAAAAAAGAAGTAAATTTTGTTGAAAATTTGAATCAAATTAAAATTCCTTCAAATAATCGTAAAATAAAGTTTGATACAATTCGATTAACTGTAAATTATTTTTATGATGTCGAGTATACAGATAAATTTGAAGAAAATTTAATCATTACTAATTTATCACAAATAAATGATCAATTAATGACTTTTTATCCGCATCCATTTAAATCTTGCGAAATTGAACAAGGAAGATTAGTTAAAATTGAATTGGAAGATGATGTCAGTAAAGTTAAATTTAGTAAATTCTTGGCTCTAAGTTTGGGATTAAGTGAAGAATCATATTCTGAAAAAGTTATTGTTGGATTACGTTTACCAGAAATTTTGCAAAGTAATCAACACATGATGATCTATACAAATATCATTGAACCTATTCTTGTTGGTGATGTTTTGATACCTCTATTGAAATGTGTATAGATTGAAAAACATAAAAAGGATGATCTAGTTCAAATTATAGAAAAAATCCCAACGTATTTGTCTGTATCATCAACATATATAAACAATATAGAAATCAATATTCGTGACGATAGTGGAAAATATATATTTGGTAAAGAAGATAAAGCTTTTCTTACATTACACTTTCGCAAAATAAATGAGTAATCCTGACATTGTAAATCTTTATAGTAGTAGTCACTCTGGTGAAGAATTACAATATTTTATAGGTAAACAATATGGAACCGGTTGGTTGAAAACAATAGGTAGATTTGCATTACCTGTTCTTAGACGTATAGGCAATTTTGATAGGAAAACGGCAAATGACGTAATAAATTATAATTCTGATTTTTTACCTGCTTTAAAATCAAATGCAATATCTGAAATTAACGAATCTTTTTCTAGTGTTATGCAAACTTTACCTAGTGTTATTAATAAAGTAAGTGATGTATTTAATCATGAAAATGAACAAAAAGGAGGAACACTTAAACGTAGAAAGATTATGAAGAAACATATAAACAAAAGAATGAGAGGATTCGGATCTATATTTGAAAAATGATTAGTGCAAAATCTGAATTATGTCTTTTTGATTGACCATCCATTCAAGCCGTGATTGAACGTTGTTCATTTGAAGACATTTTCCCAATGAATTCAATAACTGATGCTGGTAACTCTTCGATTCAATTTTACATTAATTTCAATTTTACATCAATTTTACATTTGAACGATACTTTGTTATATATTCAGTTGAAAGTTGTAAATAGCTTAGTTGAAAATATTACATAAGAAGCTGACGTAACAGCTAACAATTTCTTTTTTCAAACTCTTTTTAAAGACACTTAATTAGTTTTTAATTCTACTAAAATTAAAGGAGCAAATGATTGTTTTGCACACAAAACTATTATAAATTATAATCAAGATACTAAACATACATCTTTAAGGGGAATGGGTTACAGTGAACATGATCTTATGCGAAAAACATGGATTGCAAAATCAAAAGCATTTTCATTATGTTCACAACTCCAATTTGATTTCTTTGATCAACCCAAATATTTCAAAAATACCCCCTGACTATAGTGTGATTAAAAAAAATTTATTCAAAAAAAATATTTCAATTTTATTTCAAAAATTCGCCAAAATTTGAATTTAGAAAAATGTTCCAAAAATTTGAATTCAAAAAAAATCGCGCCAAAAACTACACACAAAAATTAAAATACACACAAAATTAATTAAGTTGATTACATCATTATGTAATCAAGATAATCCGAAATTTAATCTGTAATTAAACCCCCCCCCTATGTTTTTTTTATGTTCCAGTCTGACATGTACTAAATTTGTACCTAAAATAGTATTGCTAGATGGAAAATTAATGGTTAGAAGAGTTCGTGTTGAACCTTCTGTTTTAGCGGGTCATCATATAGGTCTTGCAACAAGAAATGCAATTTATCCAATGCGAAGCAAAGAAGTTGTTGAATTTTCTTTACCTATTCGATCTTCTTCTTTTTAGAAGGAACAAATATTTGGTGATAGACGATTACCTAATTTTATCCTTGTAACTTTCCAGGGAAATAAAAGATTTAGTGGTTCGTTTTTAGATACATTTTCTATGTTTGATCACTTTAACGTTAAGTCAATAACTTTAAGTAAAGGAAGCGATTATCGTAAAACATAAAGTCAAGATTTTGAAAATGATAATTATAGTACAAGTTATGTGCAAAGTATTGTTAGGAATATGGGATATCTTAATAAAAATTTGAATTGTGGTATCAGTATGTCAGACTTTAGAAATAAATATCCATTCTTTACATTCGTATTAGCGCCAGATTTCGATGTTAATCAAAGTTAGATACCACAAAGTGGAAATTTAAGATTAGATATAAAGTTTGGATCACCCCTAACTGTTACTGTAATTGTATATGGAGTTTTGAAAAGGAAATTCAAATTACTTCCAATCGAACAGTATTAGTTTGATCTATAAACCAGATTGAGATTTTTTAATTGTCAAGTATGAAGTAAGAAATTTTATTAATTATATATTTTTTAATTATCATTAGTTCTATTCAGATTGATTCTATTGGTTAGAAGAGTTCGTGTTGAACCTTCTGTTTTAGCGGGTCATCAAATAGGTCTTGCTACAAGAAATGCATTATTAAAACTAATGCATTATTAAAACCGTTAATGCGATCAGAGTTTGAATGTAAGGATTTCTTTGAATTTGTGTCTTGTATTGCAAAGCTACAAAAACGAAGTATGAATGATGTTATGGTTTCGTTTGATGTTTGTAGTTTGTTTACGAATGTACCACTAGTTGAGACAATTGACTTATGCTGTGCGTTGTGGGATGAAAATGATTCGGAACATCACATTTTGGATAGAATGTCAATCTTCTTTTCAATAATGAATGGTATCAACAAATAGATGGAGTCGCTATGGGTTCCCCTTTAGCACCAACGATGGCATCAATATTTTTGGCTAGTTTGGAAAAGAAAATTGCTTCTTTCCAATTTGAAAAACCTTTTGTTTATAAAAGGTATGTGGATGATATTTTTCTTGTATTTGAAAACCAGAAACATGTAGAACCGTTGTTGCATTTTATGAACAGTTTACATTGTATTCACATGTGAAACGGAGAGAAAGTCATCAATTGCGTTTTTAGATTTGTTAGTTCAACGCAAAGATAAACATTATGAGACAGAGATTTATAGAAAACCAACTGATACTGGTCTTTATACTTCTCCAGAAAGCTTTTGCGAATTTAAGTATAAGAGAAATATGGTGAAAGGATTGATTTATCGTTCATGAGCTTTATCTTCTACTTTTGCTAATTGGGTAAAAAGTGTTGATAAATTGGTTGAGTTGTTGATAAAGAACTGGTATTCTAAATCATTTTTATTGTTGATGATAAAAGACACTGTTGATAAATTGATTAAAAATTCTAAGAATCCATGTTTTGGAAAGTCTGAGTGTAATTTGTCAAATGGGTGTTGATCTAAATAATAGTAAAAATGGATATAAAAACATTGAGCCTAAATATGTGTTAGTATTGCCGTACTCTGAAGGTTTTGCAAATTATAAAAGGAAGTTAAGTAAACAGATGGGAAATTTAGAATATAAGATCGTCTCTAATTCGTGTAAGGTACACAATATGTTTATTAATAAATCAAAAACTCGGGTTGGATTGTGTTCTGATCTCGTTTATCAATTTATATGTAATGGGTGTAATGCCACATACATTGGAGAGACTTCCCGTCATTTCTGTACTCGAGTTCTAGAGCATTGTCGATTGAAGGGTTTGACCAATATTAGTGAACACAACAGAGGCTGTAAAAGTGAAATAGGAATCTCTGATTTTAGAATTTTGTTGAGAAGCTTTAATAATTATTGGGAACGCGTGATATGTGAAGCATTGCTGATAAGATCATTGGATCACAATCGAATATTTGATACACCTGTAAACAAAACTCATTCATAACATTATTTAACATAAATCCAATATTTGTTAGTTTTTTATCAATGGAAGTTTTCCTTATTTTCTCTGATTCCAAGATTCTTCTTAACGTTCTTCTATGTATTAATTGGACATCTTTACTAGAAAGACAATCACTTAGTTTCATTTTAAAAATGAACGAAGGAATCATCTTTTCTTCTAAACAAGTCTCAAGAAAACCAATATTAGTGAACACAATAGAGGCTGTAAAAGTGAAATAGAAATGTCTGATTTTAGAGTTTTGTTGAGAAGTTTTAATAATTATTGGGAACGCGTGATATGTGAAGCATTGCTGATAAGATCATTGGATCACAATCGAATATTTGATACACCTGTAAACAAAACTCATTCATAACATTATTTAACATAAATCCAATATTTGTTAGTTTTTTATCAATGGAAGTTTTCCTTATTTTCTCTGATTCCAAGATTCTTCTTAACGTTCTTCTATGTATTAATTGGACATCTTTACTAGAAAGACAATCACTTAGTTTCATTTTAAAAATGAACGAAGGAATCATCTTTTCTTCTAAACAAGTCTCAAGAAAACCAATATTAGTGAACACAATAGAGGCTGTAAAAGTGAAATAGAAATGTCTGATTTTAGAGTTTTGTTGAGAAGTTTTAATAATTATTGGGAACGCGTGATATGTGAAGCATTGCTGATAAGGTCAATTTATCCAAAGATTAATGTGCAAAGTGCTGTGACTACGAATGTTTTGAATGTTTTTAAATAGTTTACGTATGTTAAATCATGTTTTTTTAATATTATTAAAATAATTGAAAATTTTAAATTACATTAATTTTTTAAAAAATTATAATATAAATGAAAATTTTAAATTAATTAAAAGTGATTTGAATATATTTTTTAAATATTTAGATATTACAAAATTTAATTAATAAAAAATAACTTGTTTAAATTAAATGTTAATTCATAATTTTTTTAGTTGGTTTTGAGTACCTGAAGATGATAGTTATGCTATAGAAATATATCGTACGAAAAGTTTTTTATTGGCGTTATCTTTTAATAATAATAATAATAATAATATAAATAATAATAATAATAATATTACAAAAAAGAAAAGAAAAACAAATAATAATAATAATCCACGCTCTTCGAAAGTTCCTAAAATTATAGATACTATTATACTTTCTGACTCTGACGAATCAAAGAAGGTTTGATGATATAATAATCCACGCTCTTCGAAAGTTCCTAAAATTATAGATACTATTATACTTTCTGACTCTGACGAATCAAAGAAGGTTTGATGATATAATAATCATTTCTAATTCAGATGATGTTTCTGATGTTTTTCCTGTTGATACTCCTTCTGTTATTTTTATCAATATGGTGGCTCGATGGTACTTATTGTTAACTATGATTTAAGCAAATCACATGCTATTGTTAGAATGGATGTTTCGAATTTAAATTTAAAGTTAATTACAGTACACACACAGTTAATTAATAAATTAAATAATGTTATCAATCGAATGGGATCTGTTAAGATTCAATTTTGTATTGATGTAGAGTTTTAAAAAGATGGAGAATTTCAATCTTTCATCATTTCAAACTCTGCCAGAATAATGAATGATTCATTTTTAGATCAAGGTGCTACTCTTCTTGATGAAAAAATAACATTAATTAATGACAAAGGTAGTAACTGGGTTATAAATAAAATAAATTCATTTGGTTCTTACCAAGTTTTCACAAATAAATCGGTTGAGTAGTCATGGATTTATTCCAACACGATTATCATTATTAAATAAACATTGTACTGTAAATGTTGCTAATTCCGATAATTTATGCTTCATTTACAGTATTTTAGCTATTTTAAATCATGAAAATATAAGTAACCATCATAGAAATGAAACTTTTAGCTACAAAACATCTGAACTTGACTTTTCACATTCGGATTTACCTATGAAACTTTGTGACATTCCAAAATTTGAAGCTAAAAATCCAAATCTTTTCATTAATGTCCTTACGTATGATGAAAATAATTTAATTAATAATTTTTCTAACTCTGAAGTTTTCAAACACCCTTATGTCGAAATAATTCATCGTTCTAAAGTTGTTGAGGGACAACCTATTAATTTAATTTTATTAGAAAGCCTTGATTCTTATCATTATATCGCTGTAACTAAATTAGATAGGCTTTTAAATTATAGGAATAAATTATAAATTTTAAATTATAGGATACTAGAGTTCAAAGTATATGGTGCCATCGATGTCTAAATGGTTTTTGCAATATAATTTCATTAAATAAACATAAAGGGTTGTGTGATAAAAATCAATTAGGCACAACTCTTTATACATTACCTTTAAATAAAAACTTGGAATTTAAGAATTGGGATAAAACCGTTACTCCTCCTTTCGTCCTTTACGCTGATTTTGAGGCTATCTTCAGATGACATACATTTTCAAATACATATGCCGATTTCGACCGGTTTACTTTTAATTAACAATTTTACAGTTGAAAAATCATATAAGAGTTTCCTGGGTGATGATTGTGTAGTTAATTTTCTACAAGAAATAAATAATATTTCAATTAATACTGTTTTACCCTTTTATCAAAATAATTATAAAAAGAAAATATTATTAACAGACTCAGACATTCTCTCGTTTTCTTCGGCAACTTGTTGTTATTTGTGTAATAAGATTTTATCAGTACCGGTTAAAGATCATGATCACTTTACTGCAAAATATTTGGGAGCAGCTTGTTCCAAATGTAATATTTCTCGACAAATAAGGTTTGAATTTCCAGTTGTTTTTCATAATTTGAGAGGGTATGATCTTCACCATATCCTCAAGTATGGTATGAGTGATTTTAACACATGGAAAATAAGTTGTATTCCTGTAACAAGTGAAAAGTTTCTTTCTTTGTCAGCAAGAATCAGTGGATTAACTGTAAAATTCATTGATTCTTGTCAATTTATTAATAGTTCATTAAGTAACGCAGTTAAAACATTGACCACTCTCCTTTAACTCGTTCGGAATTTGTAGGTGGTATTATTGATACTAAAGGCATTTTCCCTTATAACTTTGCAACTTCTCAAGAAGTTTTAGAAACTACATATGAACTTCCACCAATTTGGGAAGATGTAACTGAAGCCGAATATAGTAAGGCTCAATCTATTTGGGAAGAAACCAATTGTAACTCATTACTAGATTATATGATGGTTTACCTCAAACTTGATGTTTTTCTTTTGGCTGACTTTTTCCAGCAATTTCGTTCAAAGTCCTTAGCTCATAACAGATTAGAACCACTTAACTTTTATGTAATTCCCGGTATGTCTTGGGCATTGGCTCTTATGACTCTTGACGAACCAATTGAACTTTTCACTGACATGGAGATGTATAATTTTTTCGAAGGGGGAATCCGTGGTGGGTTAACCTTTGTTAATAAACATCACGAAGTATCTGATGACAACACCGAACTGCTTTACATTGACATCAATAATTTCTACGTTTGGGCTTTAAGTCAACCATTACCATATGGAAATTTTGAATGGTTTACTGATACTAATCAATTAAATAATTTAATTAGTTTTTTGAATAAGGATCTTGAATCACTGTCACACAGAGCCATTAAATATAATCAAAATTCACTATTTAAAAGGTATGTAGACACTAACAAACAACTTAGAACGCAATCAACCAATGACTTAGATAAAAACTATTATAAACTTTTAAATAATAGCCTCTACAGAAAAACCGTTGAAAATCTTAAAAAACGAATTAATTTAAGATTGTGTAATTCCGCAAACAAGTTAACTAATTATTGCTCAAAACCAACTTTTCGAAAATCATTTAAAATCGACAATGATTTGGTCTCTGTGTTATTAAATAAGGAATCGGTGTGTTTAGATCGACCGAGTTACATTGGATAAACTGTGCTCGATTTATCTAAACTTAGGATGTATCAATTACAATATATAGAGTTAGAAAAATATCAAAAAGAATTCACTTGTGAAATTAATATAGTTGCTGGGGACACCGATTCCTTTTTTCTAAAAATTAAGAAATGTAAGTTAGACATTCTTTTATTTGCTATGGTTCGTGATAATCTCCTCGATACTTCTAATTATGACCAAAAACATCCCTTGTATAGTAGGAACCTTGATTCTGTCATTGGAAAGTTCAAAGACGAGAATAAAGGACTTAAATACAAAGAGTGGGCGTTCCTTCGTCCAAAACATCAATTATTTACAATTAAAAACAGTAAAACTGCATTAACAAATAAGGATGATAAAAGGGTTTGGGTGGGGAAAAATATAAGTGTAGCATATGGTCATTATAGGGGAGGTGATGTGGTTTTAGGTAACAGTCCAGAAGAACTTTCGGAATTTAATGAAGAATATTATGATTATGAAGAACTTTGAATGAATAAATTATTTGAAAATATTCTTTGTTTTTATTTAAATATGTATTTTATTTTATTATTTAGTTTATCTCTTTGAAGTAATTTTAACGAGAATTCAGGAGCTTTATCCAAAATTAAAAATACGTTGGATTATTTCGCACCAGAGTTTCTCGCAACAAAAATTTACCATTTCACAGGGATTAACATTGAAGATCTTCTCGAAATTCACTATGACAACGTTCAGGGATCTGGTGACCGATGTGTTGCAAATTGCATTGTTTGTAAAGATAGTATGAGAGTAAGTTTATCGATGATTTATCTTTTTTACATTGAAAAATTATTCTTAGACTTACAATTAAATTTTAAAAATAAAAATAAATAAAAAAAATGTTAATAATAATAAAATAAATAATAATAATATAAAATAAATAATTAATTAAATATAAATAATAATATTAAATAATTAATTAAATGAAAATATAAAATAATTATTTAATTCACTTCATTAAAATAACCAATTTAATTTAATAATAATATAATTTGAAAATAAATAAAATAATTGACTTGATTAAAATTAATAATAATATAATTAAAATATAAATAAATAATATTATTGACTTAAACAAATAATTAAAGTAAATAAAAATGAAAAAAAAACTTATGATTTTTAGTTGACATGCGATTTAAGCCAATTTTATTTTTAAGGTTTTTTAAGTCTGAAAAATTATTTAGGCTTTTTATTCGAAATTTTTAGGTTCTTTAATCGGGTTTGAGCCAATTTTATTCGAAAATACTCATCAGTACGACCATAGGCGATTTAAGCCAATTTTTATTTTTTAGTTTTTTAATCGAGAAAAAATATTTAGAATTTTTTATCATGAATTAAAAATTTTTTAAAGATTTTAAATTGGAATATTTAAACAAAAAATTGTATTAAATAAAAAATGCATTAATTAAACCAAATAATTAAAAAAAATTTTTCATTCATATAAACAAATAATTAAAAAAAACTAACCACCCCTCCCCCTGAAAAAAATTTTTTTAAGGGGGTCTCTGTTTTTTTTCAAGCCAAATATCCACGAGGCATAGTCCTCATATTACACTACTTTAATTATCTCAGAATCAGAATCAGAGAGAGATATTATTTCAACATCATATCTGGGGACAAAGTATTTTTTTTCAAAATCAGAAATTATTTCAATAGCATCAAGTGATCCTCCATGTTGATTAGGATTATTAATTATATCAGAATCAGAATCAGAGAGAGTTATTATTTCGATATTATTTAAATTTTTAAGTTTAGAAAGACGTGGGTTACTTATTGATAAATTTGACTTTCGTTTATTATTATTATTATTATTATTATTATTATTATTATTATTATTATTATTATTAATAGATAATTTTTTAAAAATTTCCTTTTTCCTTAATAAGTTAAATTGATTTGAATAATCTTTGTGTGTATCATAAAAATCTAAATAATTTATTTTTTCTGTTAATTTACATGTTGGGTAAACAAAATAGGTGACACGGTTATGTGGTTGACCATAATATTTTTTCATAGTTTCATGACATGTTTCGTCATCAAAAGAACCATTGCAAAAATTTGCGTAAAATATACATGAATTCAAAAATAACTAATTATATAAAAAATAAAAATTTATAAATATTTAATTTTTAAATATTTAATTTAAATTATTAATATTAATTTTATTAAAGTAAGTTAAAATTTTAATCATGTTATCTTTAAATAAATTTTTTAACTATAAATTTTTCTTTTATTGTATCAAAGTAGTAGAATAAAGGCCCACTAGACCACTGGCCCACTGGGACAAAGAGTTATACCACCCCCCGGTAAATTTTTTTTATAAGTCTAAAAGTACAAATTTTTGTAGGACAAAGACAAAAATTTTCAAAGTCATTTAAACAAAAACCATGACTCATTCAAGGACATTGGATTAGTCAACATAGTTTTCAAGGTCATTCAAAATTTTCCAAAACTTTTAAATATATTTTACTACTCAATTTTATAAGTAATCTTATTATAATTTTATTTTTTAGTATTTTTATATTACTTATTATTATGTGCAGTATTTATAGGATTATTATTATTAATATGATTATTTTTATTATTATTATTAAAATGATTATTACTTATTATTATGATTATTATTTTTATTATTATGGTTATATTTCTATTTCTATTATTATTATTTCTATTACTATTATTATTATTAATATGATTTTTTAATTATTACATACTATTATTATTATTATTAAAATGATTATTACTTATTATTATTATTACTATGAAAATATAATAAAAGTTATTATATTTCGAGATAACAAATTATAAAAAATTTTAAAAATAAAACTATAAAAATTTAATATTATAAAAAATGAAAACTATAACAAGTTTTACAAATATACTGAATAAATTTAAAAATTTATCAAAATACTGTTTTTTAAAAATATTTATTATAATCAATCCGACAACGTCGTCAATATCAATTTTTTCATAAATAAAACTGGGACTTAAACCACCGAAAAGCGGGCAAACTGATCTTTCATCTTCAGTATTACTGTATTTTGTTGCATCGTCAAAACTGGGGCTCAAACCACCGAAAAGCGGCTCATCCAATGAATCTGATCTATCATCTATTACTTGGCCACTATCTATGTCAGCAACCCAAAAATAATGCCCAAATGCAATACTGGTATTTTACCCCACCCATAATTGCTTATGATCGTTATTACTCAAAGCGATTTTACTATTTCTAAAGGTATACCACTGATGATTCCGCATCTCTGTCCTACTTTGAGGCACTGTAAATACTACGTTCTTATTGTAGAAATCCAAATACGACTGATTTTTAATGTCAGTCTCAAACAACTTCACCCCCTTAGCCCTCATTGTGTCAGATTTACCTAATAAACTATATCACTTGGGTCTTAAGAAAACCCATTCCTTTTACCCGTCTTTAAATTTACCTATCATAGAATCTAGTTTCCTCGAGTATAAGGGATGTACCGGGTCGTAATTTGAGGTATCTAAAAGGTTGTCTCTTATTATTGTCGGCAAAAAAATGTCAAGCTTACAGTACTTAACCTCAAGGAAAAACGAATCTGTGTCGCCTGCAACGATATTAATATTACAGTTAAATTCAGATCTATATTTTGCCTATTCATTATATTGTAATTGGTAAATCTGCAGCTTAGACAGGTCTAGCACTGATAGGCCGATTTAGCTAGGCCAGTCTAAACATATAAAGTCTTTGTTCAGATAAGCAGCAATCAATCATCCACTATTTTAATGGACTTTCTGAAAGTCGGTTTTGAGGCATATTTTGAGTGACCTCAAATTCATCCGTTCTTTCATATTCTCAACGGACTTTCCATATAAGCTATTATTAAAAAATTTATATAAATCTCTATGAAGCTCGCTCTTTGAGTTTGAGCATAAATCTGTATTTCTCTGAATATAATCTTTAAAAATAGGTGCCTGTTTAAATTTAATTGCTATATGAATACACTCAACTTCCGCACCCAATTCTATATACAGCTTGCGAAGTCTCCAGTGAAGAACATGGTTCTTCTTACTGTAATGCGTGAGCATTAACTTCTCAACTTTTGAATTGAACAGACACATTTTTTCCGGAGCAAGCGGAAATTCATTCAAATGCTGATGCACACGCTCAGGGATATTGATGTCAACTTTCATTGTATAGCCAGACGGAAGGAATTCAATATTCGCATTCACAGATTTACTCAGCACATCATTCAGATTCTCATGTACCCAAACAAAATCGCCATACGGAAGGTTTTGACTAAGTGCCCAACCATATAAATTATTAATGTCGATATACAAGAGTTCTGTATCTTCAGAACTTGCAACATAATGTTTGTTAACAAATTTTAACCCACCCCATATTCCTCCATCATAGAAATTAAACATTTCCATGTCCTGCAGAAGTTCTATGAGTTTCTTTAATGTCATGAGAGCGGACGCCCATGAAATACCAGGAATTCCATAAACGTTCAGAGGTTCTAAACCCATTCTAAGCAATAGGCTTTGTGCGAAATTGTTAAAAATAATCTGTAAGGAGGAATACGTCTAATGTTAGGTAAGTTAACATATATTCTAACATTGTACTGCAATTTTGCTGTGTCCAAATTAGTTGGGCGGTAGCGTATTCATCATCAGATACAGAATCCCCATTTTGGAGGTAGTTCGTAAGTCGATTCAAGGACCTCTAGTGATTTAGCAAAATTATAAGAAAAGATACCCTTTGCCTTAACAATAAGACCATCAAGTTCTTCATGCGATGAACTGCTGTTCCTCATTTGAAGTAAGATCATTCATAGGTTTTTACTATGATTTTTATTATACGCTAGCACAATTGTGACAGCAATTTCCTCTACTTTCTTTAAAAATTCCAAAACACATTCCAAGCCTATAAAATTGAAATACTGAGTTGAGTTTGTATAATTATTAATTAATAATAAGCCTGTGATATCGGCATGTGTATTTGGTGACATTTTCTTTCTTTAGTCAAAACAGCCTCAAAATCCGTATAAATTACGAATGGCGGGGTAATCATTTTAGAATAGTTTTTAAATTTCAAGTTTTTATTTTCAGGGAGCCTGTATAGGGTTGTTCCTATTTGATTTTAAGCGCACAAATGTTTTATCAAGATAAAAACCATTAAAACAATGGGGACACATTTTTAAGAGAATTTTGGTGTTACATTCACTAATAGAATGGCAATTCATAAGTTTATTCAAATTAAAAATGGCGGTATAATGATAATTATCACCGTCCTGTAATAATAAAAGATTACTTTTATTACCACCGATAACCTTTGTTCGGTGAATTAAGATGATTTGAGGATGGTGGGGTACGTAATCAATATCATTCAATTGCTTAGAAGGGGTGATCTTATATTCAAAAATTTTGGGTTATTATTATTGAAAGTCGGTTCCCTCTAACTCCTCGTGTCCTTTTCGAATTAAATAAGCAAACCCAACACAAAATAATTTTATTTACACTTTATCACAGTTACAACTCAATCCGATTTATTTCAATGTTTTGTAATCACAATTTCACTGATTTATTTGTACCCTTCAACCACCGTATAAATTTGATTATCTTAAGGTAGGTTATCCAATGAATAATCACCCTTTCTGATAGATAACTTTGACTTTACTTGGATTTAGATTCTTCTACTGACCTGACTACACTACTCGTTTGCTTCGACCACTGGCCCTTTCGTGTTTTTCCATTTTCTTTTTATACTTCTGCTCAGGCTATTTTCAGACGATTGCCAACAATATTTGGTACATTATTAAATTATTAAAAATAATTACCTCTCCATAGATCAGTGGCGCCCATTTATTATTGTTTAGGCCAATTTACCATATGTTATGTTACTAAAATATTTTATATTACCCTTTAAGTTTAAATAATTTAGGTGGAAAATTATTTCAACAATTTTATTTGAAGAAGCAGGTAATGAAATAAGCCTCTCAAGTTCTATATCGTCTTTAGATATCTTAAATAGGTCGAATAATCCAAGATTAAACATAACTTCAGAATCATTGCTTAAATCGGGTTCTATTTTATTTGATTTATAATGAATTTACCACCAGAAAATGAAATTTCTTTTGGAAATTCTTTATTTAACTTTAAGTGATTAATTAAACTACTTATCTTATCAGAATCTTTGTGCATGCCTTCAGTAAAGCACATCTCTTTAATCTCTGGAAAATCAAAATAAAGTTTATCAAGCTGCGATCTTGTTAAATTAGATGACCCAATATTAAAAGATTCATTATCAGCATCTTCAGAAGTTAAAAGATCCTTCATAATAAAGTCACCATCAGCATATTTAAAGTCAGATTTTACAAGAAAGTATGGTAATTGTTTTTGAAATTTTAAATTATCCAAAGGTTTATTAATGACAGCTCTTTTATGCAGTTCGTTTTTAATAGAAACTGTTTCGACTAATTTACGTGAAAATACAAATAAAAATTTCTTTATTGCTAATGGAGCTTTAATCAGCTTGGAACAATAATTATCAGTATTAACAAGGTTGGAAATAATAGTTTTATTTTTATTTTGAAAATTTGTTGATTTTGTAATTATCTTTTTAGTAGCATCTGTTTTTTTAATTTCACTTAACTTGATTGAAACGCAGAGATTGCAATTTCTATAGAATAAACTATCACAATCTTTTATTTTAAAATTAAGTTTCTATTTATTAATCAAAGAAAGTTCATAATTAATAAGATCAAACTTGGTCTTAGAATTTTTCTTTTTCAATAAACTTATGAAGTTTGGATAATTATTAATAATATCACGACGCTCATTTTTATTTAAAATACGTGAAAGGTAATTGGAGTTAAATATTTTCATATTTAAAGCATGCTTAGTTACAGTAACTTTAAAATTTTTAAACTGTGTATTAATAGGATTTAAAGGACTATTTTCTGCATTTGAAACTTTTTCAGTATCATTAAATAATTAATCAACTGATGATTCCTTATTATATTTATTTAAGACATTTTATGAAATAAGATTATAATTAGATGAGATATTTAAGTCATCATTATTATCGAAATTAATTTTATTTAGTATATTTAAATTACAATTATTATCATTAAAATCAGAATTAGTTAATTTATCAAAACAATATCAAACTTACTATTCATTCGCAAAATATGCTCTTCAAGTTCCATTAGCTTCGCCGAAAGTGTAATATTTTGTTTGAAAGTGCTTCCTTATCACATTCGTCAAACAATTTTTCAGGATCCATTGCATTCGTAGAAGGTTGCAATTGATTATCACGGGTCGATTTCTTTGATAGTAAATCCAACTAAATTTCTGGATGAATTGGCTTCGCCAAAAGTGGCAATTGATTATGTCCGTTTAATCTTTGTGAGATAAAATCCAATAATTGCTGGGAACAAATTATCTGATTTTCTAGAATTGTTTTGAAAATAACCAGTTCTGATGAACTATTATTCAAATGATCTGATGCAAGTTGAGCATGCACTAAAGAAAGAGATTGCGTAATCGTTTTTTCAGTACGTTTTCTGAAAACCTAAACGTTTCAGTTTGTTAGGAAAATCAAAATGCCTAAAAGCTAAGAGAGTAACATTAACAGATACAAAGTTAACCCATATAAAGTAGTAGGATGTGAGCCCGTCAGATACAACAGCCCTTGACTTACGTAATTGTTACATAATATCTGACCTCTGTGCACACTGATTCTACCTAGTAATCGACCTTTGTCTACTGACCTCAAGATTATTTCACGTGACTACTGGTCACTACCCGGAGACACACTTATTACCTAACCCCTATTATGTCACTTGGACCAACACACCGATTACCTAACTGTTATTATGCCACGCAGTTGTGTACCAACACACACCTACCTACTTCCACACGTCTACCTTCTAGAACCTTCGGTTCTTAAACCGTTCACACACACACTACCCATTCGCACCCATCATCGCCTAACACGCCTACAACTAAGTCTACGTAAGTCTTCGTAGACTTAGCAAAATCACTCACTAGTACTATTCAAAATTTTATTAAATATAACAAACCTATATAATTTTCAATTGTTAATTATAATATTACATAAAAAATTATAAAATAATCATTAAACATAACAAATTAACATCAAACGCGTCTTAAAATAAATATTCAATCCTAAATTATTTATCTTACTGGCTATTTTGTTAGTAGTATATTACGTAATAATTCTATTAAAATAACCATAAAACTTTAATAATTTTCATGAAAATTTAAGTTTACAACAATTATAGTATATTGATAGTTTATTTAATTAAAAATAAGTCACTCAAAACTTAAATTTGAACACTGGATTTACAAAATTCAATATTTTAAGAAAATAATACATAAAGATTTACTTTACCAATTTCTATAAAATTTGAAATTTACAGAAAATAAAATATACAGATTTATATTCTATTAAAAAATTTGATTTTGAAAATAAAAAATAATTCGTCCTCGATAGGATCTGAACCCCACCGACACCAGACTGTTACAAGTCTAATTTTATTACCCAAATTTCTAATAATAATAATAATAATAATAATAATAATAATAATAATAATAATAATAATAATAATAATAATAATAATAATAATAATAATAATAATAATAATAATTATAATAATAATAATTACAAAACAATAGAATAAAAAGACAAACACATTTACAAGACAACATTTATTTAAATAAAAGCTTCAATATCTTCAGTGGCATTGATACCTAAATAATGCCCGAATGCAAAACTTTTGTTTTTACCTACCCATTGACGTTTATCATCGTTGTTACTTAAAGCAATTTTACAATTTTTAAAAGTAAACAACTGATGATTATTGTTTCTATATCGTTCAATCAAGATAAAAAAGATGCTTTATTTCAGTTCCTTCCAAAGTAATTCCCTTTGCTTTATTACTTTTAGTTTCACCTTAAAGACTATAGCATTTTGGTCGTAAGAAAACCCATTCCTTATATCAAAGTCCCTTACTCTCATCTTTGAATTTACCTATTACTGAGTCAAGTTTTCTTGAATACAAAGGATGACCAATATCATAATTCGAAGTGGCCAAAAGATTATCCGAAACCATTGCAGGTAAAAGAGTACTTAATTTACAGTTTTTAATTTCAAGGAAGAAAGAGTCAGTGTCACCAGCAACAATGTCAATCCTACAATTGAAAAGATTCCTATATTTCTCTAATTCAAGATACTGGAGCTGATACATCCGTAATTTCGATAAATCAAGAACCGTTTGACCGATATAACTAGGTCGGTCTAAACAAATTAATTCTTTATTTTGATGAGCTGCTATTAGATCATCGTCAATCTTTATACACTTTCTGAAAGACGGCTTTGATGAATAAGTAACCATCTTTTCAAATGAATTACATAATCTTAAATTCATTCGTTTTTTAAGATTTTCCACAGATTTTCCATAAAGACTATTATTTAAAAGTTTGAAATAGTTCTTATCAAGATTATTTGTGGCATCTGCTCTCAAACAAGTGTTTGTATCAATATACTCTTTAAAAATCTTTGCCTGTTTAAACCTTATAGCTCTATGAATCTTAACAACCTTAACACCAAGAGAAACAAACATCTTTAGAAGTCTCCAATGAATAACCTAGTTTTTCTTGGGATAATGGGTGAGCATTAATTTTTCAACTTTAGAATCCGGTGGATACATCCTCTCAGGCCTCACAGGGAATTTATCCAAAAACTCATGTACACTTTCAGGAATTTCGAGATCAACTTCCATCGTGTAACCATATGAAAGCGTTTCAAAATCTGTACTCATACACTCATTCAAAATAGAATTAAGATTATTAATTACCCAACTAAAATCACCGAAAGGAAGACTTTGGCTAAGAGCCCAACCATACAGATTGTTGTTACATTACAGTTTTTAATTTCAAGCAAGAAAGATGCTTAAGTTCCAAAGTACAATAAATATAATAATCACAAAAACAATTTATAACACAAAGTAAAAAGATAAACAATTTTTAAATATAAATCTATTTAGTTAACAATAGCAATTCTAGCATTATCAATTCTCAATATTGGTAACATAACTTCATTTTGATCAACTTTATAACCTTGAATAGTAATATTAATGTACCAACTTTCCATTTCTTTGAATTGGATTTCTTCAAAAGCGTCATGATATCGAGAGTTCCTAGAATTAATATAATTGTTTTCACTGCAACATAATTTCTTATTGATTTGATGTAAAATTTTATTGATTGAATCTGCATCTTCCTTCGTAATATTCACCTGAAGTTTTGAAAATTGAGTTTGACTCAATTTAGCAGCTTTGGAAAATTTAAACTCTATCTCATTCACTAAGAAGTACAATCTATGACCGTGATATATCTGAACAGACTTCAAATTTACATCTTTTCTTGTTCGAGTATTTTTTGCTGTTTCATTCTGATTATTTACCATCACGGATATATCGCTAAAAAGTCCTTGCATTTGAAAAATGAAAATGATTTACAAATTTCATTATTTATACTTAAAATAACATGTGTGCGTCCAATCATAATCATTTTAATACAAGGTTTACTATATAAACAAAATTATGAAAACCAATAAAAACAAAAAACATATATAAAAAGACAACAAAATTTTAATAAAAATAATTTTTTTTCAATTAAAATCTTCACTCCATCTTGAGACCATATAGAGAAGATCGGTTTTCGCCATTTCCGTCCTCCA
This sequence comes from Schmidtea mediterranea, assembly GCA_022537955.1. Classification (NCBI taxonomy): domain Eukaryota; kingdom Metazoa; phylum Platyhelminthes; order Tricladida; family Dugesiidae; genus Schmidtea; species Schmidtea mediterranea. The sequence goes on from CM039679.1 coordinate 34,962,720, forward strand.
ATTGGTGCAACAATGGCAGGGTGATCCTCAAATGGGTTCTGTTTTTATTGGAGTTTCTTTCTTGTCCTTATATTCCATATGAATCTTTTCGACGCCTCAAAGATTCTTTATGTGACCACTTCCGGAGCCCAGAATGCCATATTTTTCCCTAGTTCGGGATTTGCGAGGATTATCCTTTCGATAAGGAATTGAATAGCCATTTCTAAAAACTCACTTGTATTTATACTAATTTTTAACACACATCAGACTCATTTCAACAAATCAGAATCATTCACACAAATTACAAACAATCACAGCTAATTAATATTATACACAACTATTACATCTACGTTAGGTAATACTAAGTAAAAACTTTAAGATTTCATTGTTTTCAATGACTGACTTAATATCATCAATAATGTTTCCAACAATTTCATTACAATCCAATGTTTTAAGACCTAAAATTACTATTTTACCACTAGCAAACACGTTAACACACAAAGAATTATATTTAACATATCGTAAAGCCGGGAATACTTCAGGTTCATACAATTAATTTTGTTCAATAAATCATATAAATTAATATCTACTCCAATATCGGCAGTTACTGTAATTGATTGAATTTGAACATCTTCAATTGTAAATGGTAAATCTTCAACTTTTAGAGGTTTCTTACATCCCATAATTGGACACTTACCTGACTTGTAAAAGATAATTGGATACTTACCACTTCAATCTACAATTTGTTGCCGTTTCCAAAAATTCATGTGAGAAACTGAACATCTTCCTTTATAATTTATGTTACTAAGCATCTATGACGTAATTATTTTTGAATATTTTTTATTCTTGTATAACTATTAATTTAAACAAATATAAACAATATAATTAAAGTTAATATTTAAAATGGAATTAAGAAATGATGCAGTATATCAAATTGTTGGTCCAAGCGGAAGTGGGAAAACATTATTTGTTTGTAAATTATTACAATTAAACATGTTTAAATCAAAGTTTAATAAAATATATTGGCATAGGTGAGCCGATGATGAACATGGAATGACACAGGATCAATTTTGTAAAATAAAAATGATAATTATAAAAGGGTTTGATAAAAATTGGGTAAATTACGGCAAGGTGATGTGATAATTATCGATGATTTATATCAAGAAGCGAATAAAAAAAAGGATTTTAATAATTTATTACAAAGATAGCTAGACATAAAGGTGTTACAGTTATTTTTTAACACAAAATCTTTTTCACCAAGGAGAATCTCACATAATTCGCAATTTGAATGTCTAATATTTGATTGTTTTAAAAAATCCTAGAGATGCAACTGTTATTCATTTCCTTGCAAGACAGACTTACAATAATAATCGCAATTTCTTGATAAACGCCTTTCAAGATGCAACCAAAATTCCACATGGATATATTTTTCTTGATTTTACACAGGAGTGCCCAGATGATTTACGAGTTAGAACTGATATTTTCAATAAAGAAGGTGCAATGTTTTATAAACAAAGTTGAAAATGAAACTATATACATCCAATCATGCTACTTAAATCTCGTATTAAACATCCAAAATTATCAAAACTTCGAAAAGGGTTTATAAAGACTCGTGAACCACTGATTCCGCCAACGACTAGTTTCACCCCACCTAAAAAACTTATAACTGATATTATTCCTGCATAAAATCTTATTTCAAACAATTTAAAAACAAAATAAATTCCGAATAAAAGTGAAAAGTCTATAAAATCAAGTCATCGTAGTTTTCCGTTTTTTAATGCTTTACTAAAGGCTCCAAATGTGAAAAGAATGAATATCTTACAATCTTTTCCAAATTACGTTATTGACGATTTATTTGATATTATAGTCAAAGTTGTCAAAGGTAAAATTGAAATCAGTAAATAAAGTAAAAGGTATTAAACAAAAACAAAAACCATTGTTGTCACTCGTAAATTCAAAAAATCGAATTCAGATGAGTAAAATCGTATATAAACAACAAGGTGGTTTTATTGCGGCGTTGTTACCATTAGCATTATCATTATTAGGTGGAGTAATATGAAATTCATTATCATAAACAATGGGTACAACTAATTCATTACCTAATCTTATACTTAATTTTAAGTCTAACTGTTGTAATGGAGAAAATTTGGACAAATACAAAAGACGAAGCAGGTTTCAGTGGGGTAGAAAAGCTAAAACAAAAGTTACAAACTCGAAAAAAGAGACGCAAAAATGGTTATTCGTTCAACTGGCTTACAGTTTGAACAAACCGATGTTGAAAAGGTTTCCAACAAGAGCATATAAAACATACGGAATTAATGATTTATGGCAAATGGATTTGATAGAAATAATACCAATTTCTAAAATTAACAAGGGTTACAAGTATATTTTGACATGTATTGATGTTTTTAGTAGATTTGTTCTCGCTATACTAGTCAAAACAAAATCTACAAATGAAATGGATTTAGCACTAAAATCAATGTTTAAAAATGGAAAACCGATTAATTTAAAAACTGATTTGAGTAAAGAATTTTACAACAGTAAAGTTAAAGAAATAATAAAAGGAATAAATCATTACTCAGTATTTTCACAATTCAAAGCAGCACATGTTGAACGATTTAATCGAACATTAAGGGATAAACTTAAAAGGTATTCGTGCATCAAGGTAATAAAGCATGGAAAAATGTTTTACCGAAAATGATTTACAGTTACAATCATTCGTCTCATAGAGGTTTAAAGGGATAGAAACGGATAGATGTAACTTCAAAAGATAGTTTTATTCAGGAAGAACAAATTAAAAAGCCAAAAAATAATGTCGATGATTATGTAAAAATATCTAAAATTGCAGCATCACCATCATTAAGAATTTCGATAACAATTGGAGTGATATTTTTTCAAATCTCAAAGATCAATACAGCTCAAAATCCGATCATGTATGTTATAAAAGATGGAGAAAATAATAAGGTATCTGGTAAATTCTACGAACAAGAGCTACAAGTTATTCCTCCACCAACAGTATTTAGAATTGAAAAGATTTTGAAAACTAAAATGGTGAATAAAGATAAACAATATTATATCAAGTGGCATGGGTATCAAAACCCATCATGGATATCTTCAAAAGATCTAGTAAAATGAATTTCTACAAGATTTTACCGAGCAATAGTTGTCCAACAATTCATCCAGACAATCAAGCCAGTAAATTTATGGTCAATCTTCAAAACCAGATTTATTTACAGGGTGATTGGGAAGTAGCTTTGCAATATTTTACATTTTTGTATAGTACGTTCCCATTCTATAATAAAGCAAAGATTGAATACAAAGAAATTGTATCAAAATCAGTTAGCAATCTTTACTTTATAGAACCGGAAAAAGAAGAAATGCCAATAAAAGAATTCAACGAGCATAGTTACATGTACATAACTAAAGCAGTTTTACATATTTATTGTAATTTCTACCCATTCCAAATATCAATTGAAGATATGCAAAGTGCAAAAAGAATGGGTGGATCTGAACCAATTATTACAAGTCCCAGTGAGACATTTCAAATAGTAGTTCCACCAAATACATATATGAATAATGTAGTAAAAATAAAGTTAACGTATAACACTGTAATTCAATCAGTTTTCAGTAGTAGGATGTATCACCTCGAGCACATGTCACCTCCAGCAAAACCCCTCCCCTCCCCCTCCTGCTGAGAGAAAATTTTTCTAAGTCCAAAAGTACAATTTTTTTCTGAGACAAAGACCATGACTCATTCAAGGTAATTCAAACAAAAACCATGACTCATTCAAGGTCATTGGATGACTCATCATAATTTCTCAAGGTCATTTAAACAAAGACCATGACCCATTCAAGGTCATTGGATGACTCATTCAAGGTCATTCAAATTTTATAAGTAGTGTTTTAATTATTAATATTTTTTTTAAAAAATTTTATTTTATTACTTATTTTTATCAGTAATGTTTTTTTTAATATTTATTATTATTATTATTATTATTATTATTATTATTATTGTTATTATTTTTATTATTATTATTACAAGTCTTTTATTTATTATTAATATTATTTTATTTTAAAATTTTTATTACAAGTTTTATTAATATTATTATTATTGTTACAAATTTTTTCTATTAAAAGTTTTTATTAAAAGTTTTTATTTTTAATTTTTATTATTATTTTTATTACAAGTTTTAGTTATTATTGTTACAAATTTTTCTATTAAAAGATTTTATTAAAAGTTTTTATTTTTAATTTTTATTATTATTATTACAAGTTTTAGTTATTATTGTTACAAATTTTTCTATTAAAAGATTTTATTAAAAGTTTTTATTTTTAATTTTTATTATTATTATTACAAGTTTTAGTTATTATTGTTACAAATTTTTCTATTAAAAGATTTTATTAAAAGTTTTTATTTTTAATTTTTATTATTATTATTACAAGTTTTAGTTATTATTGTTACAAATTTTTCTATTAAAAGTTTTTATTAAAAGTTTTTATTTGTTTTTGTTAATAATATTAACATTTTTATTATTAATATTGTTATTATTACACGTTTATATTAATAATACTTTCAATATTATTATTATTATTAATATTATTACAAGTTTTAGTTATTATTATTAATATTATTATTATTATTATTATTAATATTATTATTTTTAAAAATTTTTATTACATGTTTTATAAACCAGATAATATTAAAACTAATATTAAAAAATATTAATAAATCTAAATAACTACAACAAATAAATGTAAAAACATGAAAACAGTAAAGACAAATTATTTTCATAATTTTTATTTTTACATACAAATTTGATCAATAAATATCGATTATATTGTCAAATATTTCTGCAAATTGTTCATCAAGAATTGCAGGATCGGCTTCAGGCATTACTATATTACCGCCAACATCAAGGACATCAACCCCTCTATAATGACCATATGCAAAACTCGAGTTTTTCCCTACCCAAGCTCTCTTATCGTCATGGTAATTTAATGCGATTTTAGAATTTTTAAAAGTAAACAGCTGGTGATTGCGGGTCCCTTTCCTAGTTTGAGGTACCGACATAATGGTATTGTTAGTATAACAATGCAAATATGATTGGTGTTTAATGTCGGTACTCGGTAATTTTACACCCTTAGCCCACATTGTTGATTTATTTCCTAGCAAGCTATAACATTTAGGGAGCAAGAAAACCCACTCGCTATATCCTAAACCTTTACTCTCATCTTTGAACTTGCCTATAACCAAGTCAAGTCGTCTAGAATATAAAGGATGAGAAGGATCATAATTTGATGTGTCTAATAGATCATCCGAAGTCATCGCTTTTAATAAAATTTCTAATTTTAAATTTATTATCTCCAAGAAGAAGCTGTCTGTATCACCCGCTACTAGATTTATATCACAATTATAAATATCACGATATTTTTGTAATTCAACATACTGTAGCTGGTACATCCGTAGTTTGGATAAATCTAGAACTGATTGATCGATATAACTAGGTCTATCCAAACATATTGAGTTCTTATTAAGATGAGCGGCAAAAACATCATCAGTAATCTCTATTGTTTTTCTAAATGCCGGTTTTGACGAATATGTAATTAACTTTTCAGCTGAATTAAATAATCGCAAATTCATCCTCTTTTTAAGGTTCTCAACGGATTTACCATACTGACTGTTGTTATACAATTTAAATAAATCTCTATATAATCCACTAAATGCATTTGCACGCAAGTTAGTGTTTTTATCGATATAACTTTCAAAAATAGGAGCTTGCTTGTATTTAATAGCTCTATGTATATATGTAACCTTAGCCCCTAGAGAAAGATAAAGCCTGAGAAGCCTCCAATGAAGAACATAGTTCTTCTTAGGATAATGCGTGAGCATTAACTTCTCAACTTTTGAGTTTGGTGGGCACATCTTTTCCGGTCCAATTGGAAAGTCACTTAAAAAATCATGTAAATAATCTGGAATCTCGATATCAACGTCCATAGTATATCCATATGAAAGGATTTCGATATCCACAACATTCGCACTTTCACTCAAAACCTCATCCAAACCATCATACACCCAAGTAAAATCAGCGTAAGGAAGGCTTTGGCTGAGAGCCCAACCATACAGATTATTTATATCTATGTACAATAATTCTGTATCTTCCGAAGCAGCAATGTAATGTTTGTTAGCAAATGTTAACCAACCCCGTATTCCACCTTCGTAAAAATTGAACATTTCCATGTCCTGTAAAAGTTCAATGGGTTCCGTTAATGTCATAAGCGCTGAAGCCCCATGACATACCCGGAATGCCATAAAAGTTTAGAGGTTCAAGACCATTGTAAACAATAGCCTTGGCACGGAATTGTTGAAAATAGTCCGCAAGGAGGAATACATCAAGTTTAAGGTAAATTAACATATAATCACGCAAAGTCCTACAGTTTTGCTGCGTCCAGATTAGTTGTGCCCTATCGTACTCATCTTCACTTACGCCCTCCCAAATTGGAAGCAACTCATAAGTAGTCTCAAGAACTTCCTCAAAAACAGCAAAATTATAATAAGACATACTGTCCATAAAGCGAACAGCCAATTTGTTAATGTGAACAATTAACGAAATAAATTTTTCTGTAGAGGTCGGTATGATATCTAAATTCCATGAAGGAAAGCGATCGAGACCATATTTTAAAATATGGTGAAGGTCATACCCTCTTAAATTATGAAAGACTATAGGTAGTAACCGATAAATCCTACGAGCTATATTACATTTTCGGCAAGCTGCCCCTAGATAATTACCAGTAAAATGGCAATGATCTCTAACCGGATGTACAATCGGTTTTTTACATAAATAATAGGTTCGACAAGATTTAAACTGTCGAACCTCATTGAAAGACATAGGCCCTATCAATTTATCACCTTCCGAATCATAGTACGGAATAACAATTTCAGTTGCAATTTCCTCAATTTTCTTAAGAAAATCAGGAATGCAATCAAGACCATAAAAGTAATAATATGATTTTGTGTTAGTGTAATTATTAATTAATAAAAGGCCTGCTGCAATAGGCATATGAATTTGATGATGTCTATCATCAGGAGGTAAAGCCGATTCAAAATCGGCATAAATCACAAAAGGTGGGGTGATATGCTTTGAATAATTTAGGAATTCCAAATTTTTATTTTCGGGGAGCGTGTATAGGGTTGTGCTAGTCTGATTTTTGGCGCATAATGCAACATTTGTATTGAATGCATTATCTAATCTAAACACATTAAGGAAATGTGGACACCAACGGCATCTAATTTGAATGTTACAGTCAGGGGTTTGATGGCAATTCATTAATCTATCAATATTGGTCATTGCGGTATAATGATATCTATCCTTATTTTCAAGTAAAAATAAATAAATAGGGTTTAAATGAGGAAATCTATGGCGGTAATATTTTTTCATTTCTTTTTGACAACTTTCATTATGTTGCAATGATGAGATGCAATCTCTCGGATAAAAATTGCCTAATAAAAAATAATAAATTAATGTACAAAACCTATATAAAGTATTTAACAATTCTAACTATTAAATAAAACCTATATAAAATATCTAATAAAAATAATAATATTTGCATGCTCACTGCAAACTATTAAATAATTTCTATATAAAGTATCTATTAAAATAATTCCATAACAATTACTGTAAAATCTATGATAAAATAATTCCTATATAATTCAATAACTATTATGGCAATATATTTGTTTATAATTTTAACTTATTATGGTAATATCTGTTTCAGTAATAATAGCTGTTTCTTTTTAATTTTAATTTATTATAAATTAATGATATTTGAAGGATTATTATAATAATACTTTAAATTTCATCAATTTAAAATAAAAATATATTTATCATAAAACTTATAGATTGAAAAATAAATAGAACCTTATTATAAATTATTAATATTTGATGTATTATTTTAATAATACTTAAAATATCATTAAATTAATTTCTATAAATAAATAAAAATAAATAAAAAACTAACATTTAGCCTCTGATTCCGAAGAATCATCATCCTCTATAGAAAAGAGGTGCTCCATATCTTCCCCAGAAACGGGGGCATCATCAAGAACGATAACATTCATATCTTCCCCAGAAACAGGGGCATCATCAGGAACATTGACAACATCAGGAACATCTGCATCCAAATCAACTAAACCGTTTTTTAAATATATAGGAAAACTAAAATTAAAATTTACCATCTTCGATAATCATAACATCATCATCTGCGATAATCATAACATCATCATCTTCTTCGATAATGATAACTTCGGTATCTTCAATAACAATAATTTCTAAAATAATGATTAAATAAATCACAAATAAAATTAAAATTTACCATCACCTTCGAAAAATCATAACATCATCATTTTCAAGATCTAACTGATCTTGCAATTCAGTTAATGTAAACCAATCTAAAATAATAAATAATATAATAAAAAATTAAATTTAAAATCCTTACCAGTTTCAGTTGTTAAAAGATTCCTTAAAATATTATTGTTGTTCATTTTGGCGAATTTTTGAAATTGGCAAATTTTTGAAATAATTGTGACAAATTTAGAATTTGTCAATGTTTATAAAGACAATCTATTTTTCAGGATTTAGCCAATCACATTTTAGCAATACACACATATAGGTGAGAGATTTTTATGCATGCAGCTTATGGTGTGTAGGAATGTTTTCTTTGTAAAACACATGCAGTCTATACCGTGTAGGCATGCGTTCTTTGTAAATCACATACAAACAAAAGTACGTATGCGTTTTCTTTGTAAATTACATACAGTCTTGAGTGTGTATGCATGCAGTCATGCACTTATCATGGGATGATCACGCACTTATCATGCACTGTCTTTGTGATCACGCATTAGCTTATTAACATTAATTAAACACATAATAATAATATTAACAATAATAATAATATTAATAATAACAATAATATTAATAATAATAATAATAATTAAAAAATATTAATATTTAAAACATAACAATAATAATAAAACATAACAATAACAATAAAACATTTATTAAACATCAAATCGCTTGGATAATAACCAAGCTAAACAATGTTGGCCACATGTTAAGGTCCATGGTTTTTGATACATAGTTTTATTATACACAATAGGTTTACCCATTGTTTGAAGTTTCGAAACCATTAAAGCCGGATAATAGAAACTCATAGAATCAAATACAAATATCTTGCAAGGTTTCATATATATTGCTAACCAATGTTTTTCACCGAGATGAAACGATTAAGTATTTACGATTATGGCTTGATTATTACGTAAATATGGAATTTTATCAAGAAGAAATACCCCTAAAAATTCATTTCCTAGTGTTTGTTTTCCAATTTGATATACCTGAACAGAACTACATCAATAATATTAATAATACATGAAAAACTTACTCCATGACAAATTATCTGATAACGCAGACTCTGATCATTTCAATCTAATGTATACATTAACACCTGGGAGTAAATATTTCGATTGATCCATAAAATCGAGTTGCAATGATGAGCACATATGTAAAGAATATCGAACCCTTAATCCACTTTTTTCTATCGTCCTCACTACCATAACCCATATGAGTTAAACATGTATTTTTAGTATCGCTATTGTAATTTATAATAGTTTCTATTAGAGCTTTGTGAAGATATGTACTGTTACTACCCTCAATCTTGATATTATTAAATCCGAGTACTGCATCTTTAAAAAGTGTATGAAACAAGAAATTGTTTGGTATTACATCACTAGGTTCAACCAACTGTTTTCTATCTTTATCTACAACTTTGATCTGAACAATAAATCGTTCAAATCTAGATATTCAGTTTGGGAACCATTAATATAAAATTCAATATCAGTTTTACTATCCATAATAGAATTCATCGGAAATACTTCTTCGAAGGCCCCCATTTCAGTTACCGCCTAGAGAGACGGTCTATCAAATAAACAAAATTAAGATTTACCACAAATCATTTTTGAAATATAGTTCCATATCCTTTCATTCGTTTGTTTATATGTTTATAATGTCTTTTACGTTTTTGAGCTGGTACCGATGCTGGTGTTGGTGCTGGTGTCGGTGTCTGTTTTTGAAACATACCTGCAATACCAGGTAGAACTTTCATTAACTCTGATAATTCATTTGATTTCAGAGATGGTAATATGTTTTGCTCATTCATTATCACATCTTTAGCGGTTTTCATAAATAAAACTACCAATACGTTTAAGAACAGGAAGTGCAAATCTACCAATAGTTCTCAACCATCCTGATCCATACTGTTTACTAATAAAATGTGGTAATTCACCACCACTTTGGCTACCACTATACATACTAATGATATCGTTATTAGCCATCTAATTTACGAAAATGTAATGTCAAATGAGTTTTTGTATTTTTAATAAATTCAGTAAATTTACCGCTATCATCACGAATATTTATTTCTATATTGATTAAACATGATGTTGATACCGGTAAGTACATCGGATTATCGATTTTTATATTGACAAACTCATCCTGGTCATGTTTATCAACCGAAACAGATTTCAATAGAGGAACCAAAGAATCACCAACAATTATAGGATCGATGATGTTAGTATATATGAATATTTGCCTATGAAGTTTTATTATTTTTGGTTTGCGTACACCAAAAGCACTTGCCCTATATGTTTGCTTATCTAATCCCAATGTATTAGCCAAATTTTTATCAAATGTAACTTCACAAATGTTATTATTCAGATTGAATTTACATAATCCATCTTAAACAAATTCAATAGTTTTAAATTTATGTAAACAATTGAATGAAATATATTTATGTAACTCTTCAAGTGTTTCAATATATAAATCTTTAGTAAATGTAAATGTATCTTCAACTTCATTAATAACTCTTAATTAATAACTCATTAAGTAACTCCTCAAGTGTTTCGATATATAAATCATTAGTAAACGTAAATGTATAATCAACCTCATTAATATTTAATACAGATATGTTGATGTGTTCATTCACAGGGCCGATATCAATAAAAGTTTTGAAACTTAATAGGTATTCAGTACAAGGAACAACAATGTTAAGCTTTTCACTACCCATTTTCTGGGCATAACTAATATTTTTAAATTTTATTGTAAATGGACTAAAATCACAACTAACATTCAATTCATCTTTGAAAAACATCCACAAATTTTATCTAAAATCTGATTTGGAATATGACAATATCGTTCAAAATTATTGATTGAGAAAATACCACAACATGTTTTGGGAACACCTTTCTTGTAACCGATTTTACAATGACTATAAAATGGAAATTTATTGTACACAAATGTAAAGTCTTGCAAAGCAACTTCCCAATTTCCATGTAAATAAATGGGATTTTGAAGATCAACCATAAATTTACTTACTTGATTTTTCGCATGGATTAGTGGGCAATTATTGCTCACTAAAATAGCATAGAAACTCACTTTACTAGGTCCTTTGATGATATCCCTGAGGGTTTTTGATATCTATGCCATTTGACATAGTATTGTTTATCCTTACCCACATTTTTAGTTTTCAATATTTTCGGAATTCTAAACACTTTAGGTGGTGGAATAACTTGTAATTCCTGTTCATAAAATTTCACATTGTTATCACTATCTTTAATAATATACATTACAGGATTCTGTTTAGTATTAATTTTAGTAATTCGAAATACCTCATCACTTCAATTACTATCGAAATTTTTGATGAAAGGTGAAGCAGATATTTTACTAATTCTAACGTAATTACCTACTTTATATTTTGGTTTTTTAATTTTTACAACTTTTTTAGGCCATACTGATTTAATCAATGTTTTCGAGCTGAAATCTACGGGTCTCAAACCATTCAGTCATCGATGCGATGAATTATTATAACTATCAAGTATTGTAAAACACCTTACCCTATAATAATAATAATAATAATAATAATAATAATAATAATAATAATAATAATAATAATAATAATAATAATAATAATAATAATAATAATAATAATAATAATGATAATAATAATAATAATAATTATTATTATTATAATAATAATAATAATAATAATAATGATAATAATAATAATAATAATAATAATAATAATACCTAAATCTGTTTGCAAGTTGACTGGATGCCCGTTTTTAAATAAAATATTAATTGCTTTAGATATTTCCATTGCAGATTTTGTCTTTGAAGGTACACCACGGGCAAAACGACTGAAAACATCAATACAAGTTAAAATATATTTATAACTCTTGTTAATCTTCGAATACGTTATCGTTAATACCGAATGTCTCATAAGCTTAAACTATACGCAAGTTGATCTCTGACAACCACTTTTGCGTTTATTTTTTCGAATTTGGGATTCTTTTCTTTAACTTTGCCACTCCACCGAAACCTGCTTCGTCTTCTGGGTTCGTCCAAATCTTCTCCATTACAACAAGATGATTTAACTTTTAAATTTTCATTAGGTAATGATTGACCCATGGTTCATTGTAAACCACCTAATAATGATATTGCCAATGGTAATATGGCTCCGATAAAACCGCCTTGTTGTTTATATATGATTTTTCTCATTTGCTTTCGATTGTTATTATTTACTTGCGATAACAAAGGGTTTTGATGTTTATTCAACACCAGTATTTTAGATTTACTGATTTTAATTTGACCTCTGACTACTTTTACTAGAATTTTGAGTAAATCATCGACAACAAAATTTGGAAATGATTGTAAAATAGACATTCTTTTCATACTCGAAGCCTTAAACAACACATTAAAATACGGGAAACTACAATTTTAACTCTGTTCTTTTTCGTACTCCTTTTAATAGGTTTAGGGTTTTTCGAAATTAGATTCATTGCAGGGAAACTTTCGGTTATTAGTTTTTTAGATGATGTATAACTAGTTTTTGTTGGAACTTTTTCAGTCTTTATTTTCTTTTTAATAGTTTGTCTAAGTTTTCTGACATTTTTAAGCCTGGATTTCATAAAAATTTTTACATGTTAATGTTTTCAACTTTTTTTATAAACCATGGAACCTTCTTTATTGAAAATATTTGTTTTTACCCGTAAATCATCATTGCATTGTTATGTGAAATCAAGAAATATATATTAATGTGGTGATTTTGTAACATCTTGAAATGCACTGATAAGAAAATTACGATTATTAGGATATGCTTGTCAAGCAAGAAAATCAATAACTGTTGCATCTCTACGATTCTTGAAAATAACTAAATATTGAACATTTAAACTCCTTGTTAGATGTGCGGCACCCTGATGAAATAGATTTTGAGTAATAAAGATCACAATAACACCGACATGTCGACTGATTTTTGTGAATAAATTATTAAAATCCTTTTCTTTATTAGCTTCCTGATACAAATCATCGATAATGATGACATCACCTTTCCTTAATCGACTTGACCACTTTTTATCGAAACCCTTTACTATTTTCATGTTTTTCAATTTACAGAAATTATCTTGAGTCAATCCATGTTCTTCGTCTGCACCACTATTCCAATAAATCTTGTAGAATTTTGTATGGAATAAATTAGATTTCAGTAATTTACACACAAGCATAGTTTTACCGCTACCGCTTGGGTGGACGATTTCTAATTCCATTATTAGTTTGTATAATTATAGTTTTTTGTTTATATTAAACAATTTAATCAACTATTTCTAAAAATCATATGTATAGATTAATTTTTCATTATAGTTTAATTATGTTATCAAATATAAATTATAAAGAAACTTTCGACGTGACAAAAATAATGCTTCTGAATGGTAAACCCCAGGAAATTGTTGATAGGAGTGGAAAATACCCTATAATATTTTTCAAATTCGGCAAATGTAGAATCAAAGGATGCAAGAGACCTTTAGATGTTAATAAATTACAATATAGAATAAAGGATATTAAAATACAGTCAATTACGGTTACCGTGGGTATGGGACATTGTATAAATCTATACAACATGTCAACAAAATGTCTTTGTATGTTCGAGTCAGAATTATTTCCTGGACTGAGGCTTTTAAAATACAACCCAATGTGTGTTAATGTGCCTGCCAGTGGGAAAATAGTCATATTAGGGCTTGGAAATCTAGAGTACAAAAATATTGTTACAGGCATACACAATGAAATCATAGGATTGGTCGATATCTGATTGGCGAATAATTGATTAAAACAACTTGCTTATTCATTTTCTTTCATTTTTAAAATGGAAAATTTGTATAGAAAGCCGATGACAAATAACATTTGCTATGGTAAATTATTATTTAATTTATTTTCTTTAAATTAATATGAAACCCTGGTAATCGGAAGAATAAAGTATTATTATCCGCAAATCAATGCAATAATAAAGGATTAAGAGCTTGAAATGATTTCTGAGCTCATATTTAATGAGACAAGAATATGGATTTCAGAGATTGTGAACACAGCTCTGAGGGACAACATAATCAACATGATCGAAAAGGAAATGGCAACTAAATACCCATGTATTCTCGATTGTAGTTGCTGCAATTTCCGATACCAGTGGTACGACGAATGGTGCCTCTTCAAATCCGTAAGAAACCTTTTTAAACTCCATCTTTTACGAAAATAAATGTTTTGTGTTTTACTTTTTTTTGATTTGTTTTTGGTTTTATTTAGTATTTATAGTAAGTAATAATAATAGTATTTAGTTGTTTTAATAGTAGTAATTTTATTAGTTAGTAATAATATTAGAATTTCTTTTAAAAGTAGTACTTAGAAAGTTTTAATAGTTAGTAATAATAATAAACATAATAATAGAAATAAGTAATAATAGAAACACCTTAATATAGTCTTGTATATAAATACATACATGCAACATCGATGCAACAACATTTCTGATTGGTTAATAAGTATCTAGCAAAGGTATAAAAGCTAGTCACCAATTTATAAAGATCATAATTCAACCTCTTCAAATGTTCCACAATTATAAAATTTATTTTTTAAAGGAGCCTATCAATATGCAATTGGTAAATCCAGTCAAGCTCAATCGAACTCAATTTCAATCTCTCGTTGGGAAACTCTCAATCATAGATATCAAGGATATTGATACGGTTTTCAATGAGATAAATTCGAATTTAAAATGTAATGAAAATGCATTCTTCACCTGTCAATATACTAGATATAATGATACATTTGCAGACAAATGTTTCAAAGAACAGGAAAACTGGTATTTAATAATAACAATCCAAGGATATAAAGCCGATCAAAATGATGTGCTTACTCCAATCTGTAAAATTTAACTTCTAGACTTTCACAATTATTTTAATGTATATTTTAGTGTTTAATGTGGCTGTTAATAAATGTATTTAAACAGATTTAGTTTGTTTTCTTTACAATATATTCTATAAACAAAAAAAAATTATGTCTGAAAAAGGTAAAATATAAAATATAAAATAATTAATTAATTCTCGTTTAGAATATTTAATAAATTTTTTGTTCCATAAACTCGAAGAAATATCAGATGTAAAAATTGTTAAAAACTGTTTGACATAATTATATTAAGGGGTTCACTGGAAGTTTGACAATTGTTGACAAGAGGGGAAAGGGTTAAAAATTGCCTAAAAGATGGTGACATAATTAATGGTCCCTTAACAGAGTATAATTAATTTTTAATGTGTTAATTTATTTTCATGAATTTTAATAATTTTTAAAGTTAAAAAACATTTTTAAGTAAGAACATTATTACTTGGCCTAATATTGTCTGTTTATATAACAAGAAAACAAAGTAATTAAAAAATTAAATATATTTATTTTTTTAATATTTTTTAATTTATTTTCAAAATAGGTTTAACTGTTTTCAAAATTGGATGAAACGTTTTTAAAGTGAGACTTACTTCATTTAACCTAAAGGTTTATTATTTATCCATTTAATTTTATGCGTGACCGTCATATTATTATGATTGACATATTTAATTTTACACTTAAACAAAATTTCCGTGTATTAAAATGATTTACTTTCAATATTTTTAATGTGACCAATATATGAAATTGACATACTTATTCTTGGAGGTTTGACCTATATCTGACGGGCGGACATCTATCAATTAATATCTCATTTGATTTCTATGAATTCTTTAGATACTTAATTATTTCAAATTTTATTTGTGTCCAATTGTGCTTACTTTTACATTTAGATATTTTTATCAGATTATTTTTTCCAATTTGTTTTCTTTCTCAATATTTCTCAATATTTCTCAACATTTCCTCAAGTTTCATTTATGTTGAAGTCAAAAACGATATAGTATTTCATGTTCCAATTATCTCTTTGATATTTATTCTATTAATATATTATTTCTAGCAAACCTCAGCAATGTTGTGAATTTTGAAATTAATTACAAAAAATATTTTCAAAAATATTATTTTTCTTTCAAATGAAATTTGATTGGTTAAAAAGTTTCCATAAAAATGTGCAAATTATTAGATTTTATTTAAATGTTTCAATTTTTTATTTATATTTTAGCTTTTCATTTTGCATTTGGGTTAGGTAATTTTTATTATTTTGACAATGATCTGGATCACTATGTTTGATGTTTGATAGAATCTTTGCTGTCCTTTAATAGAACCACCAGGGCTGCTAATTACTTTGATGCAAAGATGACTTCTGACAAAGCTGTTGATGGGGTTTATAAAACAGACATGAACCAATGTGAGAATTGATTAAAATTATAATAAAATGATAGTTTTTAAGATTTTTGTTATCATAGTCTATTAGAAAATAAAGATAAATGGTGGCTCGTTGAGTTGGACGTGGTCTCGGTAATAACGAGAATAGTTATTTATTGGAGGACGGATAACTGCAGTAAAATATTTATTTTAAATAGCATTTTTAAAATACATTTTATTAAAAATTTTCTAATAGCAATTTATATATTTAAGGTGACCGAATGAGCAATCTTACTATTTTTGCGAGTTTTGAAAGTCAGTTGAACTATTCATCATTTTTAACAAACTTTTATCAAATCGGATATTATCAAGGCCCCCCTTTAAAACAAAATTTTATTATTGAATTAAATTTTACGAGACTGGTAAAATAATATGAAATGATTTCATATAATTATTTTTTTAGGTAGCAAAAACTGTCGGAATAACAAAACCGTTACCAGATGAATCCATAGATATGTGTGAATTCGATGTATTCGGATACAGCTATGTAAAATATGAACCATACATCTGTAAAATATATATCATTATTATTATTATTATTATTATTATTATTATTATTATTATTATTATTATTATTATAATTATAATTATTATTATTATTATTATAATTATAATTATTATTATTATTATTATTATTATTATTATTATTATTATTATTATTATTATTATTATTATTATTATTATTATAATTATAATTATAATTATTATTATTATTAATATTATTATTATTAATTTTTTTTATTGTTATTATTATTATTATTATTGTATTTTATTATTATTATTATTATTATTATTATTATTATTATTATTATTATTATTATAATTATAATTATAATTATTATTATTATTAATATTATTATTATTAATTTTTTTTATTGTTATTATTATTATTATTATTGTATTTATTATTATTATTATTATTATTATTATTATTATTATAATTATTATTATTATTATTATTATAATTATTATTATTATTATTATTATTATTATTATTATTATTATTATTATTATTATTATTATTATTGTTATTATTATTATTATTATTATTATTATTATTATTATTATTATTATTATTATTATTATTATTATTATTATTATTATTATTATTGTTATTATTATTATTATTATTATTACATTTAGATAAAAATTATAAAAACGATGTGCCAGAATTCAGTATATATTCTATCCAACAATTCAAAGTCAGATCAAACATTCACTGCGCAAAGCTGTGTAGAGAAATACAAAATTGCGTATCATTCTCGGTAAACAAGGATCTCAATTGCTTTTTATATAATCATGGCGGTGGGCAATTCTCGATATGAGATCATTAGACTTTGAATTTCTCGATCTTAAACTTAATATTAATAAACTATTTATTTTTATTTATTTTTATGACTTGCAATATCATAAATTTATTTTCTGTCCTCGAATATTGTCTCTATGCGTTATAAAAAAGGTTGTTTAAAGGACACGCCAACCAAATTCTGATTCGATTGTAAAATCTATATATTTTCGTGACCTAGATATCTTTTTGAGCTGACCTACTTTTGCTAGTGGCGGGAATTTCTCCAGCGTGACCAACAATGCAAATTTATGTAATATGACCCAGTCAGTACTGGTCTTAAGGAGGCCCTAAATTGAAAATAAAATATCCCCTTTTTGAGTGGGCATAGAAAACGCTTTTTCTATTTCCCATTTATTTACCAATATTGATTACCGAGACAAATACACTTTATTTGAAGCAAATAAAAATTGTATTTACATGTGCGACCCCTGTGAGTTTCAACAGTTGAAAAATGTCAGTTACAACGTGGTCCATGTTATTGATTTTGTTTGCAATTGCGAGCATGTAAAAACTGGATAGGTTTTGCTGGCCCTTCATGGAACGAAGATAATTTTTTTATTCTTCTTAGAACACTGAAAAAGTCTCCTTCATTTTCTATCCCAAATGATAAAGAAATTTCCTTGCCAGAATTTCAAACTCAGGAATGACATCCAACGAGGCATTGTTCAGTGAATCCCATGTCATTCCAGGCTCTCTTTGCCTGCTTTACAATTTTTTCAAATTCGTGATCGCATGTGAGTTCTTCCAATTTCTCTTTTGAACGTTCAAAGCACTCAGTCACAAGGAATACATCATTTATCTTAGCTTGTAGAAGACGACCAGCTGAATTCAAATTTTTTAACATTTTGTTCCACCAAAGTAGAAATAGGAAAAATGTCGGGTCCATTTTACCTTGAAAATCAGTCACCTGTTATGGTTCATTTGAGTCATTCTTCAAATAAATCTGTAGACATTGTGAAAGTTTCCCAGTTAAGCAGAAAGTGTATTATATCTGACTGACAACCTTGTGGCAATGCAGGATCTGTAAGTTCTCGTAGAAGTTCGAACTGATGATTAAAAAACATATTTCTATTTTTGAACTTCTGCATCCATTTGTTTTTTCAATGAAGCTCCAATCAACATATTCTTGGTGAAATATTTATAGGCACATGTCGCTCTGTGATGAATTTTTGATTGAGATTGTTTTCAATGCTTTGAGAAATGTGTTTCCAATCAATCATACTCTTTGTTCGTGGCGAGGTTCTGGCTTCTTCATCACAAAATAACCAACAATGATGGCATTAACAATAACTACCTTTGTAATGATTAATCTAGCCAGTATCTGTGTACCGTTCTTCAGAGGGGTTTTTAAAGTTATAGTAACTGCTCTTGAGTTTCCTAGAATTGGTAATGGGTAATTCTCCTGTAGGGATTTAATTTTCTAAAGGTAACAAACACCCTTTTCAACTAAAATATCCAAGTAATGTTTCACTTTGTACTTTCCTGTGTCAAATCGTGTTGGCATTTAAAAATGACATTGAAGCCTGGTCAATTTCAGAAAGTTCATTTTCAACTTCAACAAAACTTCTGTTTTCTACTACAGGTTCAGTAACTTGACATGAAAGCACATGTTCAGTAACAATAAAGTTAACCGCAGTCTCACTTTATTGAGATGGAAGCACAGATGTTGTAGGAATACTTTCTTCTGCACTATGGGATGCGGAAAAAGTTAACAATATTTGATTTTTACTTTATATGATGCTTCCCAATTCTTTTTTGTTTTGAGTGCACGCTTCTCAACACCTATTGAAGACTTCTTATCAATTGTGAATCAGTCTACTAACAAAATATATGCTAAATATGGATATTTAAATTTTTTAAAAATTAATTACTTTCAACTACAACTTATTAAAAATTTCTTTCGATAATACAGTAGAATCTCTCTATAGAACACCATAAAACATTCTTGTTTTGGTACCTTATACCAGTGTACCATATAATGAACGAAAAGATAAAGGATTTTGCCTTAGTAAAAACTTATAGTAGTTTATTTTAATAAATCGTACCTTATATCTTGCCGTACCTTGTATAAGGTGTACCATATACGGAGATTCTACTGTATATATTCTGATATAAGCATAATAAATTCAATAATCTTAAATTAACAATTATTAAGTTTTAATAGAATCCTATTTTTAAAAATAGAAACAAATTATTCACGAATGTCTGATTTTAATTAAAGAATAAATTAGAGGAAACATAACGTGATGTCCGGTGCAATTCCCAATAGTAGACTAGTTTTGAAACTAGTCTTCTGTTTGATTATTTCAACATTAAGTAATAATAGATCGCATTGTCTTTGCTTATCTTATCTTTTGCTTAACATTTGTTTTGTAAAAAAACATTTAAAGTTTAGTTTTTACTCAATATTTTAATAATCATTACATGCTTGACGTAGATAGAAATTAAATGTAGCCAGTCGGTATTTGGAACCTACGCAATCCGTTAAATCCGTAAATGGTGCACAATATACCTACTGTTAATTAAATTAAATTTTGAATTTGTGTTAATTTATGAAAATATGAATGTTCAATTTCATTTACTTTACCTTCTGTGTGAGGGGAGGGTGTTAGAAAGATATTGTTTATAGCTTTAAACATCGGCGACCAAAGAACAGATATTCATTCAATGGTGATTATTATTATATTGTGCAAGGTATTCATGTTGTGTTACATTTATAAATCAATTTTTTTCAAACGATTGTAGTTATTTAATATTCAATATATTTTAGGGAATATTATTAACTTAGAGCACGAGGAGTCCGTGATACCGACTAGCACTATTTATTTCATTTAAAATCCGTCACTATGAAACAGTTGAAACTGAATTCAACCAAGTTTAAAGGGTTGGTGGTAATTTTCATATTAAAATGGGAATTTGCACCGTGAAAATTGATTGATTATTTTGCACTCATTATATGGATGAGATCAATATAATCATAAAATACCACAACGTGGCTTGTTTATAAATACCGCAACGTAACAAACCCTAGTATATATCTATCATCATTTTACTTGTAAATTATGATTTGAATATGAAGACGATTTTTAGTAAAATATTACAGACCTTAGCATGCCAATGCCAGCAGCTGCCATTTTAACATTTTTTTATTACGTTTTTTACTTTTCTCACATCCTTTTTCATATATAAATCCTTAGCAATTTGTTTATAGTTTCTCAAATCATATTCTGTCTCATGTTCCTCGGTGATTTTTGGATTGGTATGAATCTGTAATGTCATTGCATAAGCATAAATTATAGATGGAAGCAACACTCATACGGAAAAAAGCTCATTGACGACAAATCGCTTCGCTGAAAATTTGATCTTAGAAAAAAATAATGAACCTAAGAAATGCAAATCTTCGACTTCAAGTCAAATACAAGAAAATTCCATCCCGGAAGAAAATGTGGAAGTTAATGAACTCAGATCGTGCACCTACAATGATCTTTACACTTACAACCCCGTCGATAATACCTACGAAAGGACATACTACATTAGTCGCCTTTATGAAAACAGTGTAATTGAATATGATCCTATTGAAAAGTGGTATACCTATGACACCATGAGAGCGTATCGCCCGTCGGTTACACCTAAACAAACAACTGATGCATCCCTTCCTTACATCATAACGGTGCCCAAGTTCGGCCCTATAACCAAACCTAACCTGAGTTATAGTGTGCCGCATTTACTTGAAGTTACAGACATTAACGATATTAAAGCCTTTCAAATGAGAAAAAAGAAAAAATCCAAACTCTTAAAAGGATCTCTATCTACAGATTTTGATAAGCCATCAAATGATTGGACAATCAAAACTAAATATCGCAATTTACTAGATATGACAGACAAAGATGAATTTGATCTAGAAAATGAAAATGCAAATAAAGGAGAACCAATCCAACCAAATAATGAAACGATTAAAGCTCTACCTGAACGAAAAAATAGAATGAAAAAAAATATATGAAGTGTTTTATGCAGCAATGCTGGTAATTGCATCGGCGTTGCAGACTTGTGTATGTGCGATAAAAAACAGTAGTAATAAATGCTGAGCCCTGCTCGCATATCTTAGCCGAAAAGCCGCATTTAGTTAAAAAACAATTTTAAAAAAAAATAAATAAATATACAAAATGATCAGTCCTTATCAACATTTTGCCATTTTCGTTTGAAAACTAAACCTGAATCCCTTTTGGCAAAACTGTCAAACAAGTAAATAAAATTTCCAATTTTAGACTAACAAATTATTAAATGGGAAAGTTGGTCGGGAACCCCTGCAATGGAGAGGATCTTGTGAGAAAAGTACGGTATGATTGCTGTATAATTTATGTATAATAAAGAATTAATTAGAAAAGAAAGTTGTTTAAATAATTAAATGTTTTAGAAAATAGAGATTTTGTAATTAGTAAATTCTTGTGGTTAATTATTATCATACAATTTATAAATTCCATTTTCGTCTCTCGATTTTCAGAAATAAATTTTTTTATCATAAATTTATCTTTTTTAATATAAATATATATTTATTAATATTTACCAAAAATCTTTTTGGTATTATTTATTCAATGAATTTTGATAATAAACTAAATGACATTTTAGGTAATGAAACGAGATTACATCGCTGAATTTCAAAAACATTTCCTGATTCTGTATTATTTAAATAAGATACATAACATTTTATAATTAATACTGATGTTATTATTATTATTCTTAGTTATTTTTTAAATATTAAATAATAATAATAAAAATAATAATAATAATAGTAATAATGAATTATGAATAATAATAATAATGAACTATACAAGAATTCAAATATTTATTTAATTTATGGGATTTTAATTAAATTCTTTCTTTACCGCTTTCTCCTGAAAGTGCTTTTGTACACATCTATCATGTATAAGTCTGATAATTGTGTTTCTGAGATTGAGTACCTTATATGTCTCATGTGTATGAAACTTCTTTCAATAGTGGAGATAGTCACATATAATTTCACACATATATATAGTTTGTGACCTACATAATTTTGAGTTTGTGTGTGAGCCAGCGGGCTTTTATTTTCAAATTTGATTTGATTAATTTCTTGAAAACAATAAATTTTAGTGAACCTAAGAAAATACTAGTTTTTAGGAAAATCCTCAGGAGGCGCGGTTGCTCTTGCCTACTTCTGGGCTAGTGGGTATCAATCCGTCTATTCAGATGAAGATTACAGACACCCATTTTCAACACTTTTAGCACGAATCAACAAGAAATACTTGCATGATTATTTTGCCAAATTTACTGCTGCCGTTTTTGTGATACTGATAAAACCTTTCTATGTTTTTGGATCG
Organism: Schmidtea mediterranea; assembly: GCA_022537955.1. Taxonomy (NCBI): domain Eukaryota; kingdom Metazoa; phylum Platyhelminthes; order Tricladida; family Dugesiidae; genus Schmidtea; species Schmidtea mediterranea. The sequence goes on from CM039679.1 coordinate 34,986,119, forward strand.
TTATTGTCAAATCATGAACAAAGAGAATTTAGGTCGGAATAAAGTTCATTGTTAAGAAATCCTTTTTTATATTTACCTATTAATTCCTGTGTGATTTTGACGTAAATTTAATCAGTATTGTGTCTGACTAATTATGCGTTCCGTTCAGGTCTCTTGACCATTCATGAATAACGCATTGATACACTTCTCAAACTTATTATAAAGTTTTAATAAAATTATATATTTTTAACCAAACGTAAAATAAATATTTATAATTTTAGACAGCATTTTATTGTAAGCCCACATGAAAACATTTCTCATAATAAATATATTTTTAAAAGAAACTATATACATTTTATATGAGCTCTAAAGAAAATACATCTTGAATATATATTTGTTTCAAATGATCACAGAATTGTCTTCTGACATCCGAATGTGAGACTGGTTGCTCAATTTGGATACCCCGAGTCCACTGTCACCGCTATGGGGCTGGTTAAGAGATTCGTCGGTGCAGAGAGAATTATTGCTGGTGTATTTCTGAAAGTAGCTCAAATGGTTATCGGCATTGCTGAGAAGATTTTTAATATCTGTCGACGGGAATTTAGGCTTCGGAGGTGGTGCGTTCATTGAATTCATTTCTATTAACAATTCGTCTGGTGTACACGGAAGATCTCTGCTCGTATATTGTTGAGGCAGAGAACCCCGATTGATAGCACTATATCTGCGGGGTAGAGTGGAATTTTGATTGGAAATGTTATGTAAACTCGTGAATTCCGGCAATCGTTTCATCATGTTTCTTGATGATTTTGTTTTAGATTTCATAAATCTTTTCTTGTCCACTGAAATGCGGCGGACATCGAGCCCCGTATCAAACGACTTGCTTGGAGCGGACAATCGGCCAAGATTTTCACCAGTGAAGTAAATATTTTCAAATTGTTTTTGAAATGGATAAGAGGAATTAACTGAAGCTTCTTTTGGATCCAGAGAATATTCTTCATTAGAAATGATCTCAGTGTACTGATCTGGGTGCTAAATAAGGCAATTTTTACATCAACTACAGGGCAATGTCATATAAAACTAATATCGGTAAAATTTGATGAAAAAATTGCTTTCATTCTTATACTTAAAGACAATAACTATTATCTCCAATTATACACTTAGACAAATTTTTGTATCAGATCTTTGACCTTTTAAGTTCAATCCTATATGCAGTAAAGTGTAATCCTACGTAATTATGTCAAGAAATTTGAAAACATCTGTCCCGGTACCGAATACCATTGACAGCATGAGTAATATTTGTTTTATTGTGTTTAGCTGAAACTAACAGAACTTGAGTTTGTGGCCAAAAATAAAAATATACAGAAGGTTATTATTATCCCATTTTATTTACCAGAAGCGATATCTGCATGAACGGTTTTGGGACTCCAAAAGGATTCTATGCGTGAGCTATATTGCAGGAGTATATATTAGGGAATGGCTAACCACCTAGCCTCATACTCACTGACGACATTTTTCATAGGGGCCTGACGTATTTTATCCGATGTAGATATAAGCGGCATATCTCTAATCATAAAAATTATGTTTAATTAAGGTCCAAATAATAGAAGTAAAAAACCGACCTGATGAGAATTTACCTCACAGCCATGATCACTCTAACGAATATCTCAAAAGTGTATAAATCCGTCACGGGCACATAAAAATATAGTTAAGTAAAAAGGATTAATATTGTCAGGGTGTTTTTTAATGTTTATAAAAATTTAATTTTTCTATTTTATTTGAATTTGTTAAAAAAGTTTTAACTTTAGATAACAGAAAGCAACAAAGCTAAATAAGAAATACATTCATTTTGAAAGACTGTAGCAATAGCTATGATTCGAATTAGGTAGAATAGGATTATTTTATGATCGGCAATTCTCTTTGAATATAATTTGCAGCAAAGGCTTACTATTGTTACTCATTTAGCACGCTAACGGCCGCTTTAGATTATGAACGAATTTGGTTGTAAGATTATGTACAGTCCACGAACAATTGTATGTAACTAATAGTAAATACTGACTTCACTCTTGAGAAATAAAGTATATGTGGCAGTCGGTTTTTGTAAAAAAAGTAGTCAACATAGCGCAAACCCAATATATCAGCCTCAGGTACATGGAGAAGTTAAAGTGTTACTGTATCAAGAGGATTTGCCTGAGTGGAAATTAAAATAGAGAGAAAACGAAAAAAACAGAATAGGCAATGGAGTTATAAATTAAAATGTTCAAAGCATCGTTTTAAAAACACTAGCTTCGAAACCCAATTTATCAAAAAACAAAATCCCTCCATCGACATTATCTAGTTTAAACCACAGTTTTCTTTTATCAAATAAAATAGTTTGATTTTGTAAAATTGTGATAAATTAATGTTTTTTTTGTTTTTATAAAAAACATTTTAACTTATAATATTAATTCTATTATAAAATAATTTAAATTTATAAAACATTTTATTATTATTTTTAAAATTTTTATTATAGTAGATAAACAATTATATATTTAATATTAATATAAAAATAATTTGTTTAAAATATATTACTTAATCCATTTTATTTTAGTTGGTTTTCGTACCTGAAGATGACAGCTAGACTGTTAAAATATATTGTACAACGAGTGTTTGAATGACGCTTTCTTTTGATAAAAAACATTAAGTTAAAATAAAAATAAGACGTTACTACACGTAATAGCGAACGATTGATTAAATAAATTAATAACATTGATAAATACAGTGCTGAAAAGTTTGTTACGTAGGAAAATTAAAAATTAAAAGAAAAAATATGACCGACCAAAAATTTATTTTACTGAGGTTGATTAGGATATTTTAATTTGAGAGTTTTTGATTTCTTATTTTTGAAAAATATTTTCTAATATATAGATATGCTTTAAGCACAGTATTAAGCATTTTTTGAAGGTTTTTCGAATTTATTTTTAAAACATTAGGATATAAATACTAGCTTTATTTCCCAACTCCGCACTTTATAAAGTCGAATTCATTGTTTACTCATTATAATTAATTTTATTCATCGTGTTATTATAAATTTATTTCAATGCTTGGTTATATACAATTCCTTAATCTCTTGTTGATTATCGGAGATGATGAAAAAGGGATTAATGGATAATTCCCGTTGACATTTCCTCATACATGCAAGAAACACTTGTCTGTGTCTTGAGCCATTGCCCCTGAGCCTTATTATTTGCAAATGAAAAAGTTGAAAACAACATAGTTGTACTAGAAATAGTAATCAAAATGAAATCTGCAAACGTCCTGTCGGTGGTGTTTACCGTTTGGGATGAGTTCTTGTGACAGACAGGCAAAAAGAAAGAAAGATACATTTTCTCTCTCATTGTCTAGATTGTGCATTTGTTATTTATGTTTCTTCAAAGGATTTTAGCATACAGTGAAATATGAATCTAATCATTTAAAAGAAAATACCAGAATATTTTGGGAAAAGATCCAAATTCTTCACTAAAGCCGTGATAGCTTGTTGTTCCATAAGAAATTATTTATCGTAGAAGACAAAGCAATTAAGTGACACATTTTATTAAAAATACAAATTAATATTCACCATGAAAATACCGCAACATAATATGTTGCTAATAAATTGCAATGAAAATATCGCAACGTAATATATTGCTATTTTGTGATAATATCAAACTCATTACTTATGTATAAATGAATTGTTGAGATGGAGAATGGAAATTAAATTTTCTCACAACAATTTTCGTAAAATAAATATTAGATTTAAAAACATGTTTTAAAAGGTTTTTTGTTCAATTTTAAATGATAATTAATTATTAATCTAACAAAGGTAATTCCTTGGTAGCAGCATAAATTTAAATATCAGATAAGCTAAATTATCGGGAAAGAGATGATAAAGAAACATATCAGCAGGATCAAGAAGTGGATAAAAAATTTGAACCAAATGTAAATGTTGTCAAAGTTTACTTCATTTCATAAAGTAATTATTTGACAATCACTAAAACTTAAAATAAAGAAAAATCATTTTAGAAAAAATATACGAAGATAAAAGGTACAAGTGTGCATAGTTGCAAATAATTTTATGGGCCAGTTGTGAGAAATGTTTGATATAAGATGAATGGCTAAAGGAATTATTATTCAAGACAACCTAAGTTACAAGGATAGAAAAAGCTAATCTTAAAATGCCTTAAATAAGTAATTTTTAAAAGAGTGAATTATTTGTTTGAGAGAGGAGTAAGACATTCAAAAGAAATCAATAACACATTATTTTTATTATTAATATTATTATTAATTGAAATTTTGTTACTTTAATTATTATAATTAAAATTTATGTTATTAAAGTTGTACATTCATCATTAATTCAGCAGACCGTGATCATTCAATGACTAATAATCAAAGTCAGTAAAAGCATAATGAATCATAAGCTAAATAAGATTACGAAATATTTCAAAACTTTTTTTTTAATATTTAAGGTTTCTTTTTTTATTTATTTGTTTTATTCTAATGATAACAGTTATTCATAATAATAACAATAATAATAATATAAAACGATGATTCCTTGGTAGCAGCATAAATTAATATATCAGATAAGTGGATAATAAAATAAGCCCTTGCTTCGAAGTAATAATTATATTTTTGAAAAAAGTTTCGATTATTAAATAATCCTCTTCAGTTTCTTTTGGAACTACTAGAGACAATGAGAAAAATGCCGAAATAGCTTCAGATTTTCATTAAAATTAACTTTTTGTATTTTTGTTTGGTTTAAATTTAATTTTAAAACATTTTAAACCTAAAATTTTAAATGGTATATTTTATAAAAGATATTTCATTTTTAAAATTTTAAGTTTAACATGTTTTAAAGCTATTTCGGCATTTTTCTCATTGTCTCTAGTAGTTCCAAAAGAAACTGAAGAAAATTATTTAATAATTGAAACTTTTTTCAAAAATATAATTATTACTATGCAGCAAGGGCTTATTTTGTTATTCACTTATCTGATATAATAATAATGGCATAAAGAATTTATTATTGTTTGACTATGAATCAGATGTTTTACTGATATTCACGAATTTTCGGCAGTCTTTTTCAAGTGCCGAAAATATGTGAATATCAATAAAACATAGTCAAACAATAAAAAATTCTTTATGTCATTGCAAAATGAAAAGCAGTCAGAGGTATAAACTAGAAAAACTTCTTTCAATAATTATAATAATAATAATAATAATATTATAATAATAATATAATAATATAGTAATAACATATTAATAATATAACAATAATATAGTAATAATGAAATAATAATATTATAATAATATATAATAATTATAATAATAACTTGATATGTATCATTCGGTTCTGAATATTTTGTGGAACATTGAGAATAAATATCTGCATCTGCTCGTTTTTTATTTTTGCGCTTTATTCTTCGACACAATAAAACAGTTAAAAGTACAACTAAGATAATAATGAATATTATTCCAACCGGGACCCCAATCCAAATCGGAAGGTCTGCGGTTGTAATTACATTTTCAGACGCAACTTTCAGGCAATTATAATCCAATTCATATTCAATGATGTTGCGGGTTAATACGAGACAAACGGTGAATTCAGTCGAGTGAATCTCCTGACTGACGTCAATCGCCGTATAATTCAGTCCGTATTTGTCCACATCAGAATGATACGTTTTATTATATTGTTTCACTTGTACTCTCAGAAAGTCGAACAAATATTTCAATGAAAACGTGTTAATATTAATAATTCGAAATTTATTTTCCCCAGGAACATAAAGGATGTCAAAATTTATACGATAGACTCCATATTTCATTGGGACACAGGGCTCGATTTTCGAGGCGCATTCCATCAAATCGCTTGGGGTTAATGTGTACAAAGATTTTCGAGCATTTTTTCCACTTGCACATGTGAAATTCAAAAGCGGAAAAGTCACTGACCGATTTGATATCCTCTCAAGTAGCCAACGAATATTGCAATCGCATTCGATGCTGGTTTCCAATAAGTTGACATAGCTCAAATTGTGAATCATGTGAAACAGGCACGGTGGCAGATGGATCAGCTGATTGAAACTCAAGTCGAATTTCGTCAACCGACGAGAAACGTTTTGGAAACCAACCGTGTTGATGGAATCATACCGGAGTACATTGCCGGACAAAGAAAGCGTTTTTAAATTTGCGAGATTTTTCAACACAAAATCAGGAATCGAGTCAATGTTGGCTTTATTGAGGAAAAGAATTTCAAGCTTTGTCAAGAACTTAATAAATGCCCATAATTCGGTTTTCAAAACGATGCACTCGTCAAAACTGAGAGTGAGCAAGGAATTCTTAAAAACGTCAACGTTGTCGACTAAAAATTTTATGTCATTTGTGTCGAGATTGTTAAGGAATAAATAAATCAGTTTGTTACATTTCGATAAGAATTTTGTTGAGATTTTGATTGGTTTCTTTAAATGCGAAGCGCTAACCTTCATTATCGTCGACGGCAACGCAATCGAGATCTGGTTGAGTTCTAAAAGGTCCATGTAGATCACTTCTAATGATGTCAATTGCTCGATTTCAATTGGTAGATCGGTGAAGGTTTTAATGCCACTAATGTCGAGGGTTTTTAACTTCTTCAACTGTGCCAAACCCGGCACGGATTTGGTATTCAAGTTCGTTCCGGATATTAGCAAAGTTTGTAGTTGTTTTAAATCTACAGTATCGTTCTGGTCTATTCTCTCAATTGGATTCGTTGCCAATGACAGTAATGTTAGATTTTTGATGAATTTTTCATTGAATTTCGGGAACTTTTGCAAATCGCAATTGTCGATTCTCAGAGTGAGAAGAGAACTCGGAATATTTGTGTTCCAATTGATGAACTGATTGATGAGACTGGTAGAATTTTTCACTCCGATTATATTTAACATTGAGAAGTTTTTGTTGCTTTCAAACGTCTCCTCGGAAATCGAGTTCAGATTCGAATATTCTATCGACAAAGACTGAAGGTTTTTCAAGTAATTTAATTTCAAATCGACAATGTTTAGGTTGATTAATTTTAGATTTTCCAGAGATTTTAAATCTTGGAAAACTCCGTCCAGATTGATGGCATTGTCATTGCCGGTAATTTGAGATTTCAGTTCTAAGGATGTCACTTTGGAACACTGACTAAATGCCACTTGGCTGATTAGGCGAATCGGCACGGTTGAATGAATTTTCACCGATAACAAATTGTCGGCAAGCGGTGTAATGTAATTGGCTGGAATTTCCGGCAATGGGAAATTTATTATTTCTAACTTATCAATTTTTACATTTCCCGAAATTTTAAAAGAAAGGATTGGATTGTCTGTCATAGATTTGGCATCGCAAATTAATCTATTGTTATTGAAGATGCATGGAGAGAAATTAGTTTGTTCGTCAATGTTAATGAGCTCGCTGGCTGATAATTGTCCGTAAGTCAAAATAAATATAACCACTATAATATTCTGTATCTAAAATAAATGACCATCAAGAGATTATGAAAAGTATATATAATAATAGTATAGATAATAATAATAATGATAATAATAATAATAATAATAATAATAATAATAGTAATAATAATTATAATAATAATAATAATAATAATAATAAGTTTAATAAATAACAATGTTAGCCGATTTCCGCAATGTTTATTCATAAAATGAAATATGAAATATTTCGACCAATAAACGTCCCTGATCACTCATAATCAAAATTTAGCTAGACTTTCGCTTTCTCCTCTTATTCTCTAATTGATATTTTCTTTCACTCAACTGTATTCAACTAAAAAATATATATTTAAACAAATTTCCAAAATTTTCAAATTCGATTTTTCAATATTATAAATTTAATAGATCCGAATAAAATTTTAAAATTTTATAAAAACAGAAATTATTTATTCAGATTTAAAAAACTGTTTAAACATTTTAAAATCGACTTTGCATTTCAGAAAAATACAAATAAATATATAAAAACTTTAATATTCTTTTATTAAATGTCGAAAATCCAAAATTTAATAAAAGAATATTGAAGTTCTCTATTTTGCAGAAATTATCAAAGTGTGCTGCAGGGTTTTTTAAAGCCTAAAAGATTTTAACTGTATGAATATTTATGTTAGTTATTCTTATATAATGTTTCAATTAATTTTGTTAAGAAATATTTAACAAAAGTTAATATATAAGTAATTTAATAAAATTAAATGTCGAACCCATATATTCGGCTCTACCCATAAACGGAACCGTAAAATTTTGTAATTTAATCATATGTTAAAGAATAAAATGAAATGTGGAATATTTTTATGAAGAAGGAACGTGGATTATAGTTGGATCTGATAACTTTAAAATTGAAAAGAGTGGTAATCTATCAATTAAAAAGACTATTTGTAAAAACAGAATTAAAAAAATAAAACTTTGAATTGAATTCTTTTAATTCAGTAAAAAATTGTTTTAAAAACTTATAATTTCTAATTTACTCTGTTTTTATATATTTTATTTTATTCTTTAACGTTTGATTAAATTACATAATTTTACGGTTCCGTATATTGGTAGAACTATCTTTGGTTTCGACAATAATTAATAATAAAAATTATAATAATATATATATAAATAATATCTATTTTTGTTTAAAATTTATTATATATTCATTTCGACTATAGATCAATACTAATACGATTTTCGGCACTGCTTTTTTCGAGAATTATTTAATATTGTATATTTTACACTTAAGCACCAAACTTTTATCCGGGTTTAGTTCTGAAACTAAACGCACTAAGAAAAATTATATTTTTTCTTTTTTAAAATTTTAATACATTTTGACAATATTTTTATATTATTTATATCATAAAAATATTATGTTTTAAAATAATAAAAAATTACATATTTTTACGTCATAATAAAATTTAATTAATGCATTGTGATCAGCACTATGTATGCATGTAAAGTTTCAAGTCACTCAGATATTTGGAATTTCAGTAAAAAAAAATTTTAAATTTGACCCTAAAAACATTTTTGTAGTAATGGAACTAACGATTCACATATTTAAGTCAACATTTGTTATGTAACAAATATTAAACTTTTTAAACGAAAAATCTTTCAGGTTTTAAAAATTATGTGATATCTAGTAATTTTTCATGTTTTTAAAAATACATTGCAAAATCGTGTACCCGCACATTCAGCATATATATTATTGTACAGTTTATTGTTGTACTGTATTTGCTGGTAAGTCTATGCGTCGAAGGCAGAGGTAGAAAGTCTATGTCTCAAAAGTCGACGTAGCTTTCGACTGTTTCTCACCAGTGATAGTTTCCATTGAAATTGATTGATATTAGTAAACGCAATTTTTTGATGTAGGATGAAAATAAATGTAAAATAGTTTTGATTAAAATTTTAAAATATTTTGTTGAGAATATATTATAAGGACTTTTTTGTGTTTCAGCTCTGATTTCTTTATAAGTGACATAATATTTTCTACAAATTTGACTATGAATCAGAAAAAGGATGTGCCGAAAATGAAATTCGTGAATACATTAAATAAATCTGATTCATACTCAAATTTTGTAGTAAATATTATAGCAACATTTTTAATTTTTAATAGAATATTTTTAGAATATAAAAGAAATGTGTTTAAATAAATGTAATTTATTCTAAATAGTTTCAAGTTCATATCTAATTGACGATGACAGTAAGTCTGTCGAAATGCATTGTAGTATAATATATATGTTGGATTGGTACTTAATTTTATTTTATTATTATTATTATTATTATTATTATTATTATTATAAATATTATTATTAATTGATTGATAAAGGAGAATAAAATGTTTTAATTTATATACCGCTAGAATATAAAAATAGCTGATTAATGTAAACCCAAAACGTAAATATTGAAAAAAGGCTGTTCCTAAAATTCGTGAATATCAAAAATAAAATACCTTTACTGATTCATAGTCATATATTTTTTCAATAAATGTCAAGAGTAATAAAGTATTTAGTTGAGTAATTTTGATGATAAAGTCAACAAGTTCACGGGATATTTTATAGAATCGATTAATTAACATAATTGGATATATGAAATAATAATGATTAAAACAAACATAATTTTTAATTAACTATTACAAGGACTTCCAACCTTTCGCACACGTACCAGTAGTGGTACTCGAATGACTTTACAATTTAAAACAAAAATCTATTGAAAATTTGTATTAAGAAAAAATAAAAGAAATCATCATACATTATAATATTTTAGTTTGCGATTTCTCATACATTGTATTGTCTGCGTAGTAATACTTTATTTGGATTTAGCTAATTTCAAAAGATGCTGTCTATACCTGAATGTGCTATCTATGACTGTCCCATAAAATTTTGCACGATCTTGCTGTGGTGCAGATTACTAGGCCGTACGCTGGCTGGCACCTTGGAATTTTAAAGAATTGCTTCCTCTACGAAAATGAGATATATAACGACGGTTTATTAGTCTACGGGTGCGCCTTTCAAATTGTTTACAACATGCATTTATAGTACTATAAAGCGGTTGGGAACCCTCGAACCACTACATGTAAACTGAACTAAAATTATAGATATAGAAAATAAATTTTAAACTATAAGACAAATAAAGAAAATGAGAAGGAGGAAATTGGATAGATCAAAGAATGTGGATGTCCAAATAATTTATATATAAGATAATTTGAAAACAAATCTTTAATTTAAGGTAATAGAAGATCAGTAATAAAAATAAAAGAAAACTTGATATTTATTTTGGTAAAAACAGATTGAAGAAAACCATTTACAGCAGGGATCTCCAAACTTTTCATTATGAGGGCCGGAATAACTATCAAGCTGCAGTTCAGCGGCCGATTACATAATCGGAATCCAAATAAAAAAGAATCAAAAGTTGGATATTGTTTTAAAAAATTTATTTAATATTATTTTCTTTAGCAATTATTTAATAATACAGTCAATTTTTTCATTCTTAACTTAAATACTCTGCTAAGAACTTTCTCACAACTTAGCCATCTTACTGCTGTATAATATGGTACATCTTACAATTCTGTATTTATATCTTCCAACATGTCTCTAAACTGTATATGGTTGATCCCATGTGATTTTATTAAATTCACCACAGGATTCAATACACGCCCAATATCCATATATTTAGCATATAAAGCTTCCTGGTAAATAATACAGTGCAGGAACATCGGTTGTGGAATGCTTTTTTCATTACACATCTGCTTCACTCGTCCAACCAACTCTGATCGGTTGGAAATTATAACATCCACGTAAGCGGCGGCTGATCTTGGCAGGATACAGGTAAATTTCGATAATTTTTTCGTAAATACAAAGCTTTCTGCGAACCGGATAAGAAGCATTCAGGCCGCGGGCCATAGTTTGGAGACCCCCCCGCTTTAGAGTATAGGTTCCCAAACTTTTAAGACCATTTCTCACTTTGCAATACAAAATATTTTAATCAAACGTGCTTAGTTGTTGAGACTTATCTGCAAGGCGTATGCACTTAAATAAATTATAATGCAAAATTTAAATTTTTAATTATTTTTCAATAAAAAATTAAAATTAATTATAAAGAATTTCTCAAAAAACTATAGTGTAAAATAAATAAAGTAAATAAATAATAAACTATTATTTAAAAATAAATGACAATTTTTTTTAATTTAGAGACCATGAAAAATTGGTTTTATCATTTCTTGAATGAAAGAAAAATGTTTTAAAAACCAAATTTTTAGAAATGACGTCGTACAGAATAATAATGCTGTATAAATTGCTAATTACAACACATGAAATCAAAGACAAATGTTTGAACTATTAGTTTCAAGAATTTAATTATTATATATTTTATTTTTAAATTATTTAAAAACATTTAATTGAAAAACATAATTTCAAAAAAATATGTTTTTATTGAATTTTAAGTTTTTCTTATATTCATATATTTTGAGGTGAGAATATGTTATAATTACCAAATTAAAATGATTAAATAAAATTTAATAAAAATTCAAAGAAAGGAAATATGAATAAATGTTATTTGAGGATCCTTATAGTATACCAAGTGTATTTAACCGAAAGAAATTTTAGAACCACTCAAGAGTTTTTGCATAAATAAGACATTTTAATTAATAAGAATTGTTGTTTTATAGTAATATTAGTTTGAAATTATTTTGTACAGTGACAACTATGTCCGGTGGATATTTCGCCTGAAAAAATGACCACCTCCTAAAAAAATTTAAGCGTGGTTAAATTTTTATAAAATTTAATTATTCGTTTAACTGAAGTGAATTATTTTTTTACACTCATTTTTTGTTTAAATGAATTAAATTAAATTTTATTTTAAAAATTTTAAAAAAGTCTAAATACTTTTTTTTGATAAAACAGCTTAAAAATACAAATTAGCTAGTAAAATTTTGTAACAAGTTTTTAAGGTATTTTATTATATTCAAATAACCCAGTCATATGTGACCAATTTTCGCCAATTGTTTATGATCGCAAAAGTAGAGATTGAATCAAGAATTTTAAAATGGAGAAGAAACAAAAGGAAAACAATAGAACAAAACAATTAATTAAAATATAGTGCGAAGAAAACTTCTGATTCGAAAAGAAATCAAAATTTTCTCATTTTATAAAACAAGTAATGATCAAAATCATTTGAAAAAGTCTGCCGAAAATTCGTGAATTTCAAAAAAAACATACAGCTGTTTTCTAATATTAAAAATAAAACTATTACAGACAACTTACTATAAAAAAAATTAAATATAAATAATAACTAAGTTTTAAAAAATTAAATTTTAATTGAATTTTCTGCAGTATTTAAAATGGACAAAACAAAGTTGCTAAATTTTGTGACTCACTTGAAAACAGACGCAGTCAAAATTTATGAAAATAAATCCACGCACAATTTAATATTTTGGAATTATTGTGAATAGATTTGAACGTTAAACAACGAAAGGAATGACAACAACATTGTAGACATGTTGAACATTTTGATTATAAGCAAACAAAAATTGCCGATTCAAACAAAAAATAATTAATTTATACAAAATAACTGCAACAAACAATATAATATATTCATTATTCCTAAATAAAAATATTATTTAACTCTGAAGTGTGCGAGTATAAGCTCATTCCTTTTGCTCATTTATCAGTTTAGACGAACCACACTTTACTATGCCTACAAGTCTAGAGGCTAGCATTGTACCTCAAAGTGTCGGTGATCCATCAAAGGAACTTAGAATAACAGCAACAATGTTGCATATAAGATAATTAACTCAGTTGAAATTGATAAGGATGTGTTTGACAAGAACCAAAGCAATGGAAAAGTTCTTAAAATCTTAATGGTTTGATCTTTTCAACAGCAAAACTGGGCAAAGCTTGTATGAAACAATTGGAAATATCAAGCCTGTCATAAAACCATAGCAAATACTCAACGACGAGCCAGATTTATGTGTAGAAAACGTAAGAACTATCCATTCTACAAGTGTAATCATATTTCTGAAGTTAGAAAAAGTCTTGGCATTCTCTATTATCAGCACCTTCTCAGCGATTGTCATGTAACCACCACAAATCATAATGGATGGTGAAACACGCATTTCAGTGAATAACTCACTCAATCAGATTTATGCTAAAGATGTCCGAATCCGCTTAGATCGTGTAAAAGATGTTGGAATGACAAAACTTTTCCCTGAGACCTAGACTCTGGTATGCTGTTTCGGATTGTGGTATATCTGACTGGCTCATCTGGACTCAGGAACTAGCCATCAATAGTGATTGCATTGTATTGTATTCAATGCCGCCTTCTCCAATTCGTTAAAAAAATAGTTTGCGTGATCGCAATATCTTCTGCTCAGACAAAGGATCTTCTCACTAGTCCGCATCTGTTCAACGATATTTAACAAACACGCAAGTGGCGTATGTTCCGAAGTCGGCTAATCCAACTAAAGTCCCACAATGCCGCCTCATTGAAGAAATTCATTCCGACATTGAAAGACGTGAATTTCGTAACAGCTTCCATCCGCAAACTGTAGAGAATTTTGAGATACGGATGACTCAAGTTTAAAAAAAGGATAGTGAAAACATTCTTGTTGGGTTAAGCAAGAAAGTACGTAAGCTAGTCCATCTTGATTATCGCAATGGCATTTTCTCTCTGCATCATCCGTATAGTGTATATCTGTAATTCCAATGCGCCACCCTTTATTATTGTCTAAAATTTTTAAAATATAAAAAATACCGTATTTCTGTAGTCTCTGAATCATAAAGTTATACGTTAAATTTTAAACCGACATCTTGTAAAAATCAATGTAAAATCAAATGTAAGGTTTTTATTTTAATTAAAAATTAAAAGAAATTGTCGTAAAGAAATGAATGAAAACTGATGATAAAAAAGATAAATAAGTTAAATCAAGTTATTCTTTAATTGATCGAATTTTCTGAACTGTTTTAAAATATTTTAAAACCTTCTAGTTAATTTTAAATTTTTTTAAAAACAAAAAAATATTCTTTCTAATATTTTTGTTGATAATTTCATTAAATTTTTTACATTTTACTTCTTACGTGTTGATTTTGAATTTGACATATATTATTTCAATCCTCTATGTCAGTGGTTTCTAATCGTAGGTTTATGTACCCCTTAGGGGTATGTGGTGCACTTCTTGGGGTATGTAGAGCGTTGAGTAAAGAATGAATTTTTTTCCGATTTTTTTTTTCGAATAATGAAAAAACGAAATGCCGAACAAACTAAACGATGAACATGACATGCGGTTGACCCTTTCAAACACTGTACCAAGAATACAGCAGTTGGTTGATGATAAGCAGCAACAATGCTTTCATTAGAGAATTGTTTAACTTTTGTAATTACTTTTTTAATTATTAAATAAAATATGATTTCATTTAAAAAAATTATTCATATCGTATTTGTACTTTATAAATTACAGGAATAATGAAGGGTACGTGAAATTCTAAATTTTTACCAAGGTACGATTACTGCAAAAGCTTGGGAACCATTGCTCTATATTGTGTTTTTTATCTTTTGATGAATTGTTTAACTTTATAAAATATTTTTATTAGCAATTGATAAAATTTTAACAGGATATTTAAAATGAAATGACATTTTGAAAATGGCGCAATTACAAAATAAAAAAGAAATCAGGAATCCGTTACGAAAACTCATCCCTCAATAACGAATTTTCTTTATTGTTTTTGTAATGAAATTGTGAGAGATTGGGAAAAGAACTAAAAATTGAAAAAAATCTATCTCAAGGTGGAGAAAGTAAAATAAGTGAAAATAGTGATACTGCCAAAATTGGGACAGAATTACTAAAAAATTATAGATGAGAAAACTCTATGAACGCTTCTCATATCAAGAAAGTTCTTTTTCATTTAATGAAAATTACGTTGTTTGCAAAAATTCCTTTAAACGGCCTATGGCTCATAGTGGAAGAGAAAATTTAGTTATAAATAAAATTAACTGCCAAATAAAATATTTAGAAAAATTATTAGTTTGCCATGTTGATATAATATTTTTTCTCGTTTGTAAATAAAAAATCTGAAAACATATTTTTATGGCGCCTTATAATTCTTAGCAAGTGATATAATGGTCAATCCTGCACAGGAATTTGTTTTAATACCTTATAAACAACGGAGAAAATTATATATCTGTGTGAATATCGACTACTTATAATTTAGTACAATTATATAAATTGTTTATTATATTCTATTTGATTTTGTTTACATATGAAAATTAATTTATTTATGTACTTTCACTTTCATAGTCTCATAGACTATTTAGACATTGTCCTGGCTAGCTTTGTCCGGATGAATATCAAATAGAAATATGATAAAAATATTATTAAAATACAAAGAATTATTAAAAATTTTTGTAAATATTTCCTTTTAAGTTTTCTGTTAACTATGATAGTACTGTGTTTTTCCGACAGTAAGACAAAGGCTTATTTTATTCATAACCAATAATTCCGTAATTTCAAATCATTTTTTTTTAAAAATTAAATTTTATAATATAATTAAATTTATTTAATTATAAAATACAATGTCTTTTATAAATAAAAATAAAATGAAATCAGAGGTGAAAAACAAAAAAAGTCCGTATAAAATTTATTTAATTTTATATAGAGCTTATATTTAACCAAATTTTAAAATGTTTACTTTCGAAGGATGCCTTATTTTTGAAAAAAATACGATAATACAATAATAAAAATCAATTTTTAAAATTATTTTAAATATTTTTAATTAACATTTTAAAATTTTTTTAAGTTGATTAATATATTATATCAAAAATTCGTGGGTTCAACTGGGCCTTTTATAAGCTCTGTAAAAGTTGAATAATTTCAATTAAATTCATTTTATAATAACTAGGAAAAAGAAAGGTCATCATAGATTTTACATTTCAGGTAGTCGCAAGAGTACTAAGAGAGGAATAAAGAGAGGAAGCCATTTGCTTTCATAATACCGTAACCGCAAAATACAATAATTTTAATTGGGGGTGACCGTATGAAATTTCGGTCATGGGTGAAATCCGCTGGAACTGCACTGGTCAATTCTGTTGAATTTATTCTGAATTTTGACTTTTTGTGAAATTAATTGAAGGTAAGTTTTGATTTTGTTTGTAATTTTTTTTTGTTGAGTTATAAATTGAAATGGAAAATAATTGTGATCGCTAATTAAAATCCTTTTTTTGTTTTTCTCTTTTTTATACTGAACACGAGAGGCTAGATTCAAAGCCAATTCCTTCTGAAATTTTACTAATACCCCAACATTTTTTTATTCCTGTATTTAGATTTCCAGGCTCCTACGTACGCGATTTGAGCCGTTGGAATTCCGCAGCATAATTAAATATTATATTGTAAAACTTAATAATTGATATGCAACTGATATTAACCGGAAAAAAATTATTGATGTTGAAATAACAATTTTTTAAAAAAATCTCTAAAAATATTTTTTAAAAAATCAATCGCTCAGTTCCATTCCATGATAGAGCGCATTTCGTAGAGTTCTAATAATGGAATTAATCAATAAATTTGACTCTGTCGGCTTTGGAGTCATCAAAACCAATTATCGATGTAATTCAATGCATTGTTTTCATAGTTTTTAATTTAACACGAAAACATTAGTGATTTACAATGACTACTGAATAAATTAATTTTTTTTTTAATAAAACATTTTACAACGCTTAAAAAATTATAAAACAACTAGCTTTCAGTTACTAAAAAAAATTTATTTACATAATTTAAAACGTTAAATTTCCTTTAATTAAAAAAAATTCAGTTATTTAAAATAAATTTTAATAAACTTTTTTATGATAAAACATTTTACGACGCTTAAAAAATTATAAAACAAATGCTTTCAGTTACTAAAAAAAATTTATTTACATAATTTAAAACGTTGGATTTCCTTTAATTAAATTAACCATTAATTTTAATCGAATTACATAATAAAAAAAAATTTGTCATCGTTTTACATTGCATAATTAAGTTAAAATATTTATATAAATATCTAAATAAATATTTCAAAATCTTACCATTTCAATAATTTGATAAATTGAAGGAAATAAATCCGCAAGTTCTTCTCAGATCAATTTTTCACGGAATCATTGAAATCATTTAGTCAACAATAGAATGCTTTGAAAAAAATATAAAACTGCTTTTCAACTGAAAGTCACGCTGACTCAGATTTGTTGCACGCATCAATTATTTCATTGTTCAAGTTGTGTGTGTAAAATTGTGTGTCTGCTTGCAATCTCTCTCACACTCAATGGATTCATTCGTGAGTACAGGCGAATGTGTGTGTGTGTTGTGTATGTGTGTGGTGAGTTTGTTAGTAATTATTCTAATTGTTATTGGTTTATTTGAGGCCAATTAGTCGGGCAAATTTAACAATTGATTTATTTAATTTATTACATAGAATAAATTATATTGAAAATTAATTAATTTTATTTTTTCAATGGCTCTTGCTAAACAGATTTTTCGGTAGGTATCAATTGTTAATCCGTAGCAAGGATTTTTGGTCTCTTAATGTCACTTTTATAATAAAATATTTCTAATAATAGTAATCATAAATATTATAAGCTAGTGTATTTAGATTTTTTTTCAAATCAAAACATTCTAAATCTCTTTGTTGAAACTGTTTGGTCTGCTTTGGTAACAAACTTGTCGGGTTTTACAAAACAATTAATTAAATTATTTATTAATTAATTAAAATTTTGGATCCCCTGAAATTTTCTGATTTCGATAATAATTCACAAATGCAACATTATTTTATTTTAAATTTATCGTTTTTCGGAAAAATTACTTTTCCTCAAATTTCATGTACAAAAATTGCATATACAAAAGATCTGAAAGTACTGGAATTATTTTATGTAGGTAGTATTGTAGCTAGAGTCTTTGCCTCCTCTTTCAATGTGTAAATATATATGTAGACAGAGTGGTAGTGCTACGTTAATAAAACGAGATTTTCATTCTTCATAGTTTCCGCACCTAGTATTTGATTGGAGAAGACGAATTGTATGTTGAGGTTTGGCAAAGCCGGCACATAGTAAAGGTAAAATCACAAAAATCAAGTGTAAACCAATAAAAACATCAAATTCAGAATAATAATTAAAGTACAAAAATTAATTAATAAATTTTTTTAAATATTTCGCGCGGAAACTAGTATGGGCGCATGCCAAACGATGAGGGGAGTTCAAATATAATAAAATTAAGTTAATGGGAGGTCCACAGGGGAAAATATTTAAAGATAATTAATAGTAATTACCCAATAAGACACCCAAGCCAATGAAAAATCTTAGCAGTGTGAAAAACTCAACATAATAGAAAACCTGAGTAGTGTGGGGAACTAGAACAGGGGAAATTGAGAAAATTGTTATTGAAATGCTTTAACTATTATGGTGATTTTAAATAAACGTTATTGTGTTTGGTTGTTCGATTTATTTGAATAAGGATACCAAGGATTCAGAAGTTAATACAGACTTGAAATAAATACTCAACATATAGGGACAAGAATTATACACCATGTTTACTTTTTGATGAGTCATATTCCAGATTATTTCAGTGAAGTGTCATGAAAGATAAAAAAGTTTGGCAGAATTTGAAAAAACAAAAAATAAAATTGTTTCTCATGTTTTATATTATATTGTTCATTTTTCGCCATTTATTCAATACAAGTACGAAAATCAACATACGTATAATATATATATATATATATAGTAATCTCCTCTTTAACGAGGTACTCTTAAAAGCGTTTTCATGTCCATCGTAAAACACGTTTTTCCCCAATATAACGCGCAGATTTCCCACTTTACATTTCTGTGCTGTGATCATATATACATATATACATTGATTTTACGTACAGTAACATTGATTATACATGTATCTACTAAAATATGAAGAAATTTTATTTTATGATTTTTATTTTGAATAAAATATTTATTTCTTAGCCATGACAAGTGAAAAGGGAAGCAAACCCAAAGTTTAAAAGGAAATCTAATTCTCTCCAACAAAAAATTGATATTTTGGACTTCTGACTCTTAACATCTCTCTTAGAGTAACGACCACATAGAATAATGGGTCTTCCATAAATGACGTCACGCAGTTTTGGCCGATTTTTTACCCCCTCCCTCCTCTCGTCACACGTCGTCACAAAACGTTAAACCCCCTTTAAATATAACGTCACAAATTTTTGGTCCTCCCCTTTAAATTACATACTTCATATTTAAAAATGAACATTATTCAAATCACTTTATTGACATTTTAGTATGTATTTAGTGTAATGCTGCACTCTTATATTGTATTAGAAAACATGTATTAAAAATGAAGCCCTGGAAAGCTGAAATTAGTATAAAATTTTGATGAAAAAAATACAAAATTTAAGATGTGACATCGCAGTGCTTAAACATCCCCTCCCCTCGTCTTACATAGTCATAAATTTGTGACCCAGTCCCACTAGATGCGTGACATCTTTATGGACGGCCCATAAGCAATGCATAAGGGTCCAGATAATAAAGGGCTTATTTGACCAATTCAATGTAAATAAAAATAAATATGCTCAATATATATTTAGAAATTATTGATTTGTTTATTATATTCGCCTTTCTGTTAATTGACTTTTATGGGTATGTGATAAACTAAAGATTTGTTAAATTTAAAACTTTGTTTAAAAGTTAAAATCCTTTCCTGATTTGGGGTAGAGTTCTCACTGGCCTAGGTGGTTCAGGTAATGGGTTGTTGGGCCCAATATCATTTTCGAATAAGGCCCTACAAATCCAAGCTACGAAACGGGTTTTGTGTAACCAAAGATTCGCCAATGAGGTTCTGGTTTATATATATGGTTTCCAAAGTCTGACCCATAGGAAATTATAAATAAGTAGAATCAGTAAAAGTTCAGTAAAAGATCAACCAACTAAAACTTACTGTTAGTTCAGTAGAGATTGGTAACCTTTTCTGATATTTAGCATTGGATGTATCTTAAACCGAACATGATGTTGTACTATTTTTATGTAGAAATGCTCCAAGCTGTATTCTTTCTTCGCTCCTTAATTTAATTGGCATAAATAAGAAAACTGAAAATATCAAAAATTGATTAATAAATCAAAGTTAAATAAAAATTATGGTAATGATTATCAGGGGTGGCGTAAAGCGGTAAACATATTAAACATGGCATTGGGCACATACTAGGATGGGGCGCCAACGTTGAGACGAATTTTAAAAATGATTATGAATAAAAAACATGAACATGAAAAACAAAAACATAAAATGAATATCAACAAAATGTTTAACGATTATGTGACAGCAAAAGCACGTAGAGTGAAGCTTTAAGGAATATTGCCTATATACAAAATTAATGTATAGAACACTTAGAAATAAAATTTTACATTTACTAGATTTTTTGTTTAACTTTACATATACTAAGTTTTTATTACCTTTATTTTCCCTTAGGATGAAATTATATTACGATTAATGTTATAAATATAATTGCTATTAATAATTACTTGATTAAAAATTATATAATACATCTATTGTTAGTTGTTTCGAAGAGGCGCATATTTTAGGTTTGCATAGTGGAGCAAAGCAGTTTGCGCCGCCCTGTTAATTATCTATTCAGACTTTTGAGAGACTTATCAAACTTTACTGTATATTTTCTTAAAACATTTTGCATTGATTGTTCATTTAAAGTTATCCAAAAATTGTATTAAAATTTTACTAAATTTCATATTAATTAAGTTAATTTAAATTCTGTATTTTAGTACAGTAGAACCTCGTTATAACGGACTTCGGTTATAACGGACAAAAAAAATCGCAGAAATATATTAATTAAAATTTTCTTATTTTGACTTAATCTCTTAACAAATCCGTTCAATGCATTACAAATGATATTTATTTCTATCAATTAAACAATATTGATTGTATTTTTAAGTGAATAGCCTTCATATAAAATAGTGGCCTGTTTTAAGAATAAGAAATAAAACCCTATTTTTTACATTAGATTATTTTATACATTGCGGTATATTTTTTTAGTGCAATTAAAGAATCTTTTATTTCTACTAATAGTTTGCTGTTCCTTAACCGTCAAAATGGATAAACGAAAAAGAACAATGCTCAGTATCAACCAAAAATTAGAAATAATTAACAAATTAGCATCAGGTGTTCCTGTTTCTCGCATATGTGAACAGTATGATATAAAGTAGCAAACTGTATCAGATATAAAGAAAAATGCCGAGAGAATAAATAAATTTTCACTACTCTGTGATGTAGGGAATATGAACAATGAACGTAAAAAAATGAGATTTGCAAAAAATGCATTGCTCGAAGAGGCGTTAATGAAGTGGTACATTCAACAACGCTCCTGTGGAATTCCAGTAAGAGCTCTTGAGCTAAAAACTGCAGTAATCAAGTTAGGAACGTATATGAATATAAATATTAAAGCAAGTGATGGATGGTTGTGGCGCTTCCGAAAAAGACACGGAATATCAAACAAACGGATTTATGGCGATGCAATGAGTTGTGTAGTGGAAGAAATTGAACCATTCAGACAAATGTTTAAAGATTTTATGACTGCTAAAAACTTCTCAAAGTTTCAGATTTATAATGCTGACGAGACTGGTCTACTCTGGCGCACTTTACCTGAGAATACTCAAGCTTATAATTTCGATAAAAATACACCAGGAAGAAAAAGTTGTAAGGATAGAATTTCAGCGTTGCTTTGTGCAAACGCAGATGGCAGCCATAGATTAACCCCTGTGATTGTTGGCAAATCTTGCAAACCTCGGGTTTTAAAAGATGTTATGCATTCTTTGCCGGTAGTATATTACAATTCTAAAAAAGCATGGTTTACTTCAGAAATTTTCAAAAATTGGTTTTTTAATCATTTTGTTCCAGATGTTATAAAATTTCAACATGAAAAGCTTGGAATTCTTCCTGCAGAAGCTACTGGTATTTTGTTGTTAGATAATTGTCCTGCGCATCCGTCAGAAAGTATCTTAAGAACACCAGATGGCAAATTTACTTGCATGTTCTTGCCAAAAAATACAACCGCTCTCATTCAACCAATGGATCAAGGAATTATATTAGCAACAAAACGAATCTATCGCAAGAAGTTTTTAGATGAAGTGATGGTTGTGTGCTTGAATCAAAAAGAGGAAGAAGACACAAGAGGTCAACGCACAGTACAAAATTTGAAAAATTACAATATTAAATCTGCAATTTTTAATTTTGCCAGTGCGTGGAAAGAAGTGAAAGAGCTGACACTAATAAGCGGTTGGAAAAATCTTTTTAATGGAATTAATGAAGATATTGATATTGTTCTTGATGGTATTTAAGTTCGTGACTTTTATGAGGTGATCCAAAATAACGGGGAAACTAAAGTAGCAGAGGATAATGTTTACGAATGGTTGGAAATAGAAGAAGATGATCCTGGCTATAATATTATGACTGAGGGTGAAATAGCAGATTTGCTTATAAATGAGCAAAACAGCGAAAAAAGTGAATCAACAACTGAAGAAAACACACCTCGAAGGGTAAAAATATCAACAATCGCTTCTCACCTTGCCGATCTGATCGTGTTTATTGACACTTCGCCGGACAGTGATTTCCAACAATATTCTATGCACTTTCGCCTTTTTCGCGAGTTAATTATCAAGAAACAACGAGCGCTATTAAAACAGACAACCCTCGATTCATTTTTGATTACATCTTCATGCCCGAAACAATTAGATAGTGAAAAAACGAACTTCCAAGATGAAAAACGGGATAATAATTAAACAACTTTAAGTTAATTTTTTTATCTTGTAAAAAACCTTTATATGCGCATTTTAAATGAATAAGTAACAATTGTGACATTGTTTTTGACCCAGAGTCTTTTTAAGAAGATTTATGGAGTCGATACGAAAATTTACTTATAACGGACAACCCCTTCCCCGATATAGTCCGTTATAACGAGGTTCTACTGTATTTTAAATAGTTTTTTTAAAAAAGAGTTCATTTTCATTAAAAAATGAAAAAATAATTTCTAAGTTTTGATTTGAAAGATTATATAAATTATCGTGAAACATTTTACATGTAAATTAAATTATTAATAATTCTTTTTGTAATAATATTTGTTGTGAAAATGCCACTGCAGAGATATTCACAAAGCATAAGATGCAGTTGGACAGCTTCACATGATATTCTGTAAATAATTTATATTTTGTATGTAGTCTGGTCGTCAGAGTTTTGAAATTAATTATTTTTTGTATAACATATTATTTGATTAATTTTGAGATTTTCCATTTTATTTTCATCAGTACTGGGGTTAGCTATATATGGCTAAATACTATTTAGCTAAATCCTATTTATTAAAAAAGACAGCATTTTTCAGAGGGAGGCAAATTTCCAGCTAAATAACAATAGATGAAATAAAAATTTATTTTAATTTATTTATATCTAATTTAACTAATAATACATAATTTTGCTATTTTTGTCTATAATTATAATTTAGAAGTAAAGACTATACAAATAAGCCACCTAATTTAATAATCGGTGGTGATTAGGTTTTTGGAAAACACTATTGTGACTTCAGTTAAAATTTTCATACAGCCAGACACGGAACGAGCCAATTTTCGAGTATGAAAATAAAAATTAAATGCCTTTTTACTCACTCTATATTAACTTCACTTTGTATGTATGTATGTTTGAATGTTTGTATGAGCCACGCAAATCTTACAACGGCAAATTAATCCACTTCCCGTGATAGGATCGAATTCAAATTTGGTAGATAGATTCATCGTCAAGAACAATGCATTCATGTTTCAATTTGGTCACCTATTATAAAAAAATATTAATAAAATCTTATTTTCAAAGACGAAGCTAATAATTTTTATGTTTAAGCTTTCTAAGGTTTTATCTAAAAAATTAATTTTCAGAAGGTCAAACAAATTCTCAAACAACTCTTGTTTGGGTCGTTACTTACCGGTTGGGAACCACTGCTGTGCCTATTTATTCATTTTTTTAAATTTATTTAATATTTTCAATGTAATTAATTTCATTTTTAACTTTTAAATAATAACTTCAACTACTCAACGAAATATATATTTTGGTATTCAGAAAAACTGTAATACTTCTCATAGTCGGAGTAATCGGTTCCGCCTATATTCCGGACTAATTGAGGAACTAAACACATACAAAAAATGATAATTTATTTCAAAAAAATATTCTACAGTTTTTCAAGAATAAACGCCCATGAAACCTTTTAAAATAAAATTAATATCAAAACATGTGGGAATATGTTATTTATAGTCAGTAAAAAAAGATGACCATTAACAATACAGCTTTCTACATGCTTAGTAAGTACTTGCAAACGCTGAGTAAAACATCAAGTCATTCGTAGATGGCGCTAAAAGTAAGCAAATATAACTTTGTTTTTCAGTAATCAAGCGAGTTCAGTCAGCGCTAATGGGTTAATAAATTCAAATGTCTTTATTACAAATAAATTTTAAAATTGGATGATTAACATAAATAGACATGAAAATTTGAGTTTTTATTTCAAAAACAACAATTTTTTTAAAAAAAATGTACAAATGCATTTTTATAAATACAAAGCAATTACTCATGCATTTCTGTTTGTAATAAGTGTGAAATTTTTGCAGAAATAGCCACTTAACAGAGGGCAATTTAAACAAAAATTATAAAAACAATTTTCAAAAAATGTACTTCTCTCAGTTAGTAAGCCATAATTGTTGTCGTTCCAATCAAGAATTCATTTCATTCAAACACTGTTACAATAGACATTAAATAGACAAAAAATGTCGTTTCGTAATTATTTACTTCATATAATTTTAATTAATTCAGTTGATAATCAAAATTTAATTTATTTTACATTATTATGCTGAAATAAATGACAATAATAAATGAATTTATTAAAATATAATACATGCGCACAGTTAGTGATAAATTACGGCAAAATAGGGCCCTATGATTTTGTAATTACTTTTACTTTTGTTTTCTACAATTATCATTGTGAGGATATTTAAGCATAATTATGTTGAGGTTTCGGTGAATTCGAATAGGAGTTATTGTCAATCTGACTCCAAGCGTGCTTATAAACAACAGTAATGAACTCCAAACGATATAAACTTTATCTCCACTTTAAAATGACAACGAATTATCTATCAATCACAATTTGGTGCTTATTACGACCATTCGGAGAAGAATAGCACTTTTCGGATCAATTGGATTTCACAATCAATTGACTACTGTGGTGGGTTTTTGAGATCGGTAACTCTGATTTAGTTGCTTTGCTTTGCTTTGACCTTGCTTAATTTCTGTTTCAAATTTCTCTTTAATTTCTTTTTGGGTTTCTTTGTCTTTTGCAATTTTGTCCCTTTTATTCCAATTGCGCTTCCTTTTTATACTCCATCATCCAATAACACTTACTGATGTCGAATAGAATTTCTGATATCTTTTAACGCTAATTCCTTTTGGGCCTCCATAATCACTGACAGCTGTCCAGAAAAATCATTTTTAGAGGTGCCCTTTCCCGGATTTTCAAACAACATTTCTCCCCTTATCTTGCAAGAGCTTTCGAAATAACGTGCAAATTTTCCTTTTGTTTTGTTTTCCTAAATTTGCACTTGTTAATTATAAATGACATTCTTTTATTTAATTGTCTGTTTTTATTGATTTTTTCTTATTCCCTTCTCGTTATTCGACATTTCTTTTTCATTCCCTTTTTATTAAAATCCAGAACCACATCTTAATCACTTATGATTGTTTCCCCCAATCATTTTACATGTTTATTAATTATTTTACTCTATTATTTAGGTATCCTCAACAATTATAAACGGACATTAAAATAAAATATTTAAAAGTATTAAAATTTAACAATGGTTAACTAAGTAAAACTATGGGACTTTTTTGTTTTTCACTTCTGATTTTTTTATAAGTGACATAATATTTTCTACAAAATTTGACTATGAATCAGATTTATTTAAGATATTCACAAATTTTCGGTACAGCCTTTTTCATTTTTTTGAAAATTTCAAATGTTTTGATTTTAAAGTATATTTTAAAATAAGTATGAATTAATTTAAATAATTATTTTAAATTAAATAATTATTTGTAAATTTCAAATGTTTTTAATTGTCATAAAACTTTATTAAGTGAAATTAAATAAAAAAAGAAAGTTCCGTTTTTAATTTATTTATATATTCTTAGAGAAAGAAATAAAAAATTTGATTTTAACAAATATTTTAGAAAAAAATGACTTGTGATTCTTAATTAAACGAAGATGTTTTAACGACATCCAAACATCACAGTCGTATAAACAAACAAAATTATTTAGCTTCAGGCGGAGAACAAAGAACTAGTAATTAATACATATATTTGGGTATTATTTTCAAGTCGGTCAATCTTTGACTATTCTTGTTCCTTTCACGAACATAAAGGCATATGTACCAATGGAAAATCGCCTGGTCGGGCATGTTAATTTAATTTAAATTCACTCAAAGTTATTTATTTTAGGTTTCTGAACTTTTCTGGTTTTTCAATATCACAAATCTCTTTCAGTAGTTTTCTTAAAATAGAGGTATAAATTTGAAATACCGGTTTAGATGGATTTTTGTTTGTAGTTTTATATATAAAGATATTAATTTTTAAAATTCCGTTCCAGTCCAGTATTTCCGTCTTTAGGATAGAATTTTCATATTAAATTAATTGATGGTGTTCTTTTTTCCGCCATAATGGTTTCCGTCTTAGAGGATTTTCACTGTATTGTTAGATTCTTAATGGTTAATCGGTGGTATGATCTGGTAACCCCACACAATAGATTTATTTGATCCGAATACACTAAATAGCAGCACAATTTTTGCAATAAAGCATTATTTTTCTCTCAAAACGATAAGGCAAGTAACCCCATGGGCAATCGCTTTTCTATTAAGTTTATTTTTGTATATAATTTCACACACGTTTATATATTTAACTGATCTTACCTTTAATTTTATTTCTTATCGACCAATGTCCTGAATGTTTATTGTGATTGTTCCTGCTTTTTATAATAGTTTTTGCAACCAAAATAATTAAATTTTCATATTAATAAATGATTATAAATTTTATCCCACAATTGCAAAACAATCAACCTTTAGCCTCTCTAATGTTATATATTTCCCGGAATTTCTTCTTTCGTTATACCATTTATTTAAATCTTCGTGCAATTCTTTGATTTCACATCTCCATAATTATTTTGGAACCAGTAAAATGCATATATTGTTTTGAGGTTGTTGAATAAATTCTCAAGGTTGAATAACAATTAATATAAACAATTTCAGATTTATTTTAACACTAATTATACCGAAAATTTATTTTAATAAAATCTACCACAAACCGGAATATGTATAAATTATATTTTCTAATGGTAGACTAGTTTTACTCCCAGTTGGCACTCGTCAGTACAAGTCTACAAGAAGCTAACGTATTTATTTATTTTATAAAAACGGTACAAATTTAATATTCAATATGACCCAAAGGTTGATCGAGTTCTCTAACCTTTCTACAGGATCACTTTGGTAAACTGTTTCATTTCATCATAAATTAAATAGAAAGCTTTTTAATGGATCATTCATATTATATACCTATTTCGTGAAATTATTAAAATAAGGAGAACTTATGGCAAAATATTTTCTAATTGTTTTGAATATTAAAAAGATAAGAATGATTAAAAATAAGTATTTAATTTTTATTTAATTTTAATAAATAAAAAATAAAGTAAATCATGAATAAATAAGATATATTGCTATTTGAAAAATTAATAAGTTATAATTAAAACAAAATATTAAACATGAATAATTCCGATATATATATAAGGTTTTGATTTAGAGAAGCTTTTAAAAACTACAGTTTTGTTTTTGGATTGTTTTTAGAATTGTTTTCAGCAATGTAAACTATACTTTTATCTGATGAATTCAGAGTTTTAATATATATATATATATATATACTCAATATTTCTACATGTATAGTTACATCAAACATGGGTGCAAATGTCTAGGAAAGTAAAACGAACAAAACGAAAACTCCGGTAATTATTTTTTATTATATCCACGTTAATCAAAATTTACACTCGTCGGTCCAGACGCTCATAGTTGTTCCAGGGATTTTTCCAACCATTCCTACGCCGAGCAACCCGAGGCTACGAATAGGGGCCGTCTAGTATTCCGCACCGGTCCGTGCTTGGGTGGCGGTGCCTCACTATATGTTTCCAGGATTCTCCCCGCAGCGACGTCATCTTCCACGTTGGCCAGGTATTGCCTGACTCGGACCATGTGAAGATCTACTTGCCTTTGGAGTACTTCTAGTCGGTTGAGTAGTTCGCGAGCATGTTCTAGAATTTCGCGGGCCGGATGCTGTTCCTTCCTTTGCTCATCGGGCAATGGTAATTTCTGGTCCATTCCCAACATCTGGCCAATTGTTTGACTGGGTCCTCTCGGAGATGGCTCCTCGTAGCCCTTTGCTTGCCATAGTAGTTGCCGAGCCCGTCTCCATTCTTCTGCAATGCCAGTAGGAACCCACTTGAGAGCTCCTGATGTTTCTACAAGTGAAATATTTTGATGACATCTGATTCGGTAAGTTAAATAGATTAAAAGTATTCTTAAGATCAATTAACTATTATGGCGAGTTGAAATCCGGGAATGTGAATCCGATCAAAAATTATTAACTAAATATTGCAGAAATTCTGGAATTCAGCATGCTTACCTCATTTTAACAGTTTCATTCAAAAATAATTTTATTCGGCATAAAAATCAAATTAATTGGGGTGAAATTAATTATTGATAACTATTTTCAAAGTGTAGAATATAGTTGTGAGTGGGTTTGATGGTAAAAATGGTAATTAAAAGGGGATAAAGGACTGTCATGAACATGGTAGGGTGAGTAAATTCTACTGGGAGTCGTGATGTCCAAAGATGAAGGATAATAATATTAATGGATTAAATCGAATAGGTTAATGATCGGATTAATAATGATGAGACATTATTTCACTGATAATAGGGCGAATACTTTTATAATTAATCATGCTGTTAAAAAATCAGGGGCGATAGGAATATCATTAAAATATTATGAAACTTATTTGTGGTGAAGTAGAATTCCTTAGGTATTTATGTAATTATTACTAGTTATCATTTAATAATCAAAGATATTTTATGAAACTCTTACCCTCAGTTTGTAAATCCAGATTTGTTACTGCATCTTCGTTGAGTACCCTAGCCGAGGACTCTTCATTATTCAAAATTTGTCGAGAATTCATGTCGCAAAAAATCCAAAATTTCTGTTTGAATGGTGATTGTGGATGCACTTTTATCAAATCGACAGAGTGGGTGTGTTTCGTACAGGCTTACTGTTGTAATCATTGACACACTGTGCCTGGTAGTGGTGGATAATCGATAAATTTCCGGTGAACTTATTTATTCAGTGAAAAATTGAAAATCAATATGGATTGCAGTGGACTATGAATATTTATGTTAATTATTATAATAGTTTGATCGGGTGATTGACGACTCGGTTTGTTTATTGTAATTTACGTTTGATTTTTATTGATTTTATTTAGAGATTCGTCTTGTTGGAATCAGGGATTTGGGTGCAAGTTTACAGTCGAAATCATCAACATTAGTATCTAGTAATATATATATTTTTGGTCATTGATTTTTTAATCCTTTTTAGCGAATTAGTTATGGAAAAATTTAACGCTATTCTAAATTCGAGTTGGCGTACGAGAATCTTATTCGGGATAGTCAAGTTCTGGGTTATGAAAATTGATGAATCTCTGTCTTCTTGGTTGTACAGGTGATGAATGGAATTCAACCTTATAACATTTCTATTCAGATTTTTAGGGGCGTCTTTTTTGGTTGTTTAACGGTGAAGATTTGGAAACTATATTCGTTAGGCGTTCGGGGCGTACCAGGAGTTTTTATTAAGTATGGGTATGGTTTCATAATTATATTCTTAGTACCTTTAGGAATTTTTTGATAACAAAAAAGTTATTTAGTTTCAACCTGTGAGAGTCAATCAAAATCTCATTATTCGTCCGGAATTTTTCGTGGATTTTTATAACGGATTTTATTTCTCATGGGTTTGGATATACTTTATTTCTATTAAAACTGATTCAATTCGAACTTTCTATGATTAGATTATGCCCCTTGGGTGGCGATTAGTAGGTTGTAATTAATTATGATGATTTTGGGGTTTCGTCTTTATTCTTTTATAATCATTATTTGGATTTATGGTTTGCTTGGGTTCGTATGGTCTACTCGGGTTATTAATAGTCAAAATTTTAGAGTGGTCGTCTCATATTTGGAACTGTCGATTAAATTATTTACGATTTATGATTATTTAAATTAATTTCAAGAATTATAACAACGATTTCATTTATAATTCCCCGTTACCTTCCCTCAATTGGCCTTAGGCGCATTGTGTTCATATTATATTTAATGAGTGCCTACTGGACTACTCGGTGTGGTGATTTTGAGCCGTGTGTAGAGTAATTTAGGTCGATTTTAAAGAAATCGAGAAACGAGGAAGCAACCAAAAGACCACTTCTTTATTTCTCCTTCTTCTATACGGAATAATATTGACGTTCCGATCCCTGCGTTCCGCACGCCGGGTCTTCACGGGCACAGATCATCGGCGATATTCCACGCACTTACACGAATCTGAATAATGTGTATGATTTTACTGACTTGTGATGGGTTTTGGCTGTGGGCCGGAAAAATTTCGACAATAAAAACGAATAATTAATGAAAAACAAACTGATTTTATGCTTTATAAATATTTATTAATAAATTAAAAAACAATATAACAAATTACTTGCCCAATAATAGACATCATACAAAAATACTACTCTCCCCACGCCGACATCCAAGCAGAGCTCTACCGAGGTTGCGAGGACGCGACGTGGAGAGAGTTTCCAAATAAAACTCTCACTCACCTAAAAATAGATTTTTAAAAACTGTTAAGTAATTTCAAAAACGATTTTTGATTGAATTTCATGTGAAAATGCATCGGTATATATACCTATTTTTTGTCCTTAACCTTGCGTGTTCTTTTTGGTTTAGTAAAACAAAATTAGACCTTGGTATTTTCTAGTGTATTCTAATCTTAATTTTTATTATTTTTTAATTTTATTTGATAATTTTTTATTTGAAATTTTTATTGAATTATTTCTAATTCAAATTCTTTGATTTTTAATTTCATTTTCATGAAATTTTTATTTTTTGTTAAATTATCAAATTTCGGTCAAATTTGTTGGGTTTTCGTGTTATGTCTATATTTATATCGTGCGGATCTTGTTGCATTTTGTTATTATTTTAATTTATTTTTATGTTTATTATTTTATATGTAATTGCTTTTCTCTCATATTTTGCTAGGTTTAATTGATGTTTTCATAGGTTTGAATTTAAAGCTGCATGTTATATTTGCATGTGTGTTACCGATTCATTTAAACATTCACAAGGCCGTTTGTGTTCTGGCCCAACACATAAAAAGAATTTCTATATTTTGAAATTTGTGAATGTTAGAGATGGTCTTAAAGCTTTTTTCCAGAGATGGGATCAGACAGAGAAAAAAAAATTATCACGATTGGCACAAAAAAAATACACACACACAATATTGAAAATACGAATTTAGAATAAAATCTCCACACTTAGAAAAATTTTATAAAAAGTCAGTTTTCTAAAAACTGAAAGTCAAAATAAAAATTAGCCGATTACAATAATAAAAAAAATTTTTTGACCGGGGACAATAACTTTAAAAAAAGCAAAAAAAGGTTTTCAATATCTCTCTATGACTCATCAGACACACGTGTGACTCATACCAAAATGCCCACCGAAGAATGACGCATCGAATGAGTCATACATTTTACAGTTAATCAGAAGCAACTGTGCTGGATAGCTCTTATCCCAATACTAATGCTTATAGAACAAAAAGGTTTTGGAAAATAAAATTTCTCAGGCACTCAAAAGAGAAAAATTTGCAGTCATACTTAATTAGGTTTCTTCTCAAACATATCCTAGAAAAAGAATTTATTCTAATCTCAAAGTATACCTGGTTGTATGAGATTTTATAGTATTACTTACAATAACAGCAAAAAATGTTTGAAACAATAAAAATTTGCTTGCAGATAAATTTCTTTGGATTTCGGAAAGCTCAACGTTGCGTTTATATTTTCGCTGAATCCTACTATTCCAATAAAACTGCGGTAAACTTAAACAGCACTAAGTAGACCAGTGTAAGACGGGGTACTACATTTAAATTTAACGAATTGCCATTAATAATAACATGCTGGTAATGTAAATAAACAATGGAAATAAATGAAAATTTAAAATCCAATATTCACATAGATTTTTATTAATTCAATGATTCTTACAATTCTTATTTCGTTGAATTTTATTTTGTCGGGTAGTTATTGCGTTATTTACAGTAAGTTTAGATGTTGCTTAACTTTTTAAATGAAAATAATTTCAGGACCCTATCAAAGTAGTGAGATAATCTCTGTTTTGGTCTTCACTTTCAATCGCGAAACCCAAGAACTAATTGAGGTGGACTTTATTTCAACATGGGATCAAATTAGTCACTGTAACACTCTAGAAAGCGACGAAGATTTTACAAGGAAAACGAGAAAATTTCCATTTCGTCTTGGAACAGGATTTGTGAGATATGATCGTCGACATTTTCGCTTGAACCGATGTATGGACGAAGATAGGATTTGGGAGCATCAAGAATCATTTAATAACTGTCATGTTTTTCACAATATAGTCGACTTTGTACCAATATTGGATTTAAGCGATGAAGAAATTATTCTCATTTCATGCAAAACTCCAACTCGTGAATACATTCAAGAAATATTTGTTTCAGGTAAAGTGAAAATCATGTTTAAAAGAGTTTAATTTAAATTAAAATAAGTTAAAAACAGTTGTAAAAAGGTTAAAGTATATTCTCTTGTACTTAGTGTATAGTCCATAAGTAGTCAGAGCTTCATAATGGAAACAATAAGAAATCTTTGTATAGTTGATGTAAAGTTTTTAAATTTTCTCTGAAAATTAGGTTGACAGACCTCTCGATTTTGGTGGAAGCTTCCGGATTAAATGAAACCATATTTGAAAATAAAATTAAAAGAAATGTAACGATCTCATTATTCACTGTTTGAATTTCTTATTTATTGCTTGATAGTTTAATAATATAGATTTGTTGTAAAGCTTTTTCCTTATGAATTGGTTTGGCATTTAGTTTTGGTATTTGATAGTGTTAAAAATAGATATGTGCACAATATTTATTCCGGTGACAAATCTTTAACACACTCTTTTATAGCGCTTCGTTGCGTAACATCTACAAGGTAGTTTATTGGTTTTCTAATTATTGATACAGAATACACAAACATATCAACATCTAATCTTCAAACTACAATTTTGACATAGTATTAATTTAATTAATTATAAAATATTCTTTAATTATCCTTCTTTACATGTAAGATTTACGTATATTTTTATTTAAATTTGGACGACCAAGAGTCTAATTTTAATAAAATAGAATTAATAATAATAAATGTAATATAATATTTACATGTGCACACTGAATTTATATGCACCAAAGCCAAAGGTCAAAATCATTTTAAGGTTATTTTAGGGCCAAAAAGTTGATTGAAGGTCAAAATTTAAGAGGAAGATAAATATAAAGTTATTAAGCTTTGAAATTGTTAGTTTTGTAGTGTTAAAGGTCATAGATTTAAGAGTGGAAAAATGTAAGTTACGAATTAAATAAAAGGCTGTGGATGATCGTCATGTTTAATAATAATGATAATAAAACTATAAATATTAATAGAAATAATAGAAATATCAATAATAAAAATTTGAACTTGAAACTATATAGAATAAATTACTTTTATTTAAACAAATTTCTTCTTTTATATTTTAAAAATATTTAATAAAACCTATAAATTCTGCTCTTCTCAAGTTTTAAAAAATTAATTTTTGTAAAAATTTTATAAAACAGAGACTTTAACAAGTTTTGATTACGATCCACCTACGACAGATATTTAATATCAGTACTTTTCAATTCTAGGCTTTTTTAATTTCCCTTAAATGCTATAGCATTTGGGATCGAGAAACACCCAAACCTTGTATTTAAGCTCTTCATCCTAGTCTTTGAACTTACGAATGACAGAATCAAGGTCTTTCGTTTACAATGGATAATTTGGGTCATAATTGGAAGTATCTAGTAAGTGGTTTCTAATAATATCCGGTAAAAGTGTTTCAATTTTACATTTTAAATCTCAAAAAAAAATCCCATCGGTAGCAACTGGAAATCATTTAACTTTTCGTGAATCGATTTAAAAATTGGCAAATTTACTTCTAATGTGCAAGCAATGGAAAGAATTTTAAGATTTGCTGATTCGCAATAAAAAATTGTTTTATTTAATTCATTCCTATTAGTAACCAGACAATGTCTTTATATGGAAGTTTTTAACTAGGGGCCCAGGCTATATAAATTATTTGTATCAACACAATAAATCTCGGTATTGTCGGATAATACTATATAATGTTTGTTATCAATAGATTTGAGTAAATTTATGTATTTTATTTTTACTTTTATTCTTACTCCAAGGTGTTCTTTGATATATTCAAGCAATATATTCACATTTATTGAAACCACAAGTACTCTAATAATTCATCCTTGCACCGTACTACAACGAAAATCGCAATGGGTCCCTTGTGTTTGAGGAGCCGCAAATATTAAATGCATTACAAAACTTTCTTTGATCTCAAAATAATTTCACAAATGGAAATTAAAAAACTAAGATAAAAATTCAAAATTCACAAACATAGATTCACACGAAATTAATTCGAAAAACAAAAATTATAACTTACAGCACTAAGTTTTATTCATTAAAATTTAAAATGTTTAAAAATATTTAAAATAAAAGTATATTTTAAATAACTTATTTTCATTTTTATTAGATCAAGAATAGATAAACTGTCACCAGTTGTCATGGTCGGTGCCAGAGTATTTGGAACTCTAGGCGAACCTGTCGGACTGCAACTACGCGCCCACCGCAACCAAATATTTAATTAATATTAACTTAGACTTCGAATCTGTAAATTTTTTCAAAATTTCTAAAGTGATATCAGATAAAGAATTAAAAGTTAGGAAGATTGAAATAAATAACTTTTTGAAAATATAAATCTTGAGAAAGACAAATCCGTCAACTTTTTCAAAATCATTCAATTATTTTATTTTATTTTCAATATTTATTATATTTACACGACAGATTTTGATTTCTAATTGGCGGTATTTGACCGAAAGCCGTAGTAAGTAAATATTATTAATGATAAAATAGGAAAGAAACTTTTTTTTCAAATTTGTGCAGAGAATCCTGATATATAGAAAGAAAGCTAGTTGACTAACAATTGAAGAAGTGTCTGCGCTTGAGACAGAAAATTTGCAAAAACCATATAAGAACAAGTTAACACTTTGTACAAATTGTGAAATGCCATGAAATAAATTGTTTCCAACCTATCGTATTTTATGTGATTATTGCCGATAGATTCATTCTACCAGATCAATCTCAGATCAACTTGCACAGATCTCCATTGTTTTTCTTCAACCCAGTCTTTGAAAGTTGATAAAATGCTACCTAGATCGTTAAAGGCATTCAAAATTCTTTCATATGATATATGTTGTCCTTTTAATTTCTATATGTGCATATGCAAGTCAGTCCTTTAAAATGTTAATAGGTTAAAAATTGGCTTAAAATTGGTGACATAATTAATGGACGTCCTCTTATTTTAGTAATCAAAACATAATTGTTTAACATTTAAGAAAACTTAGGTAAGTAAAATGGCCTAGAATCCTTCAAAATTAATTTTATTTTCTCTTTGGAAAATAAGATAGTTTTCGATTTTTAGAATATCCGAAAGTTCAAGTTTTAAAATTTTACAGTAACGCTCAAAGATTAATGGACCGGAACTTACCCGATTTATATTTTCCGAATGGTGAAAGTATTTTTTGCGTCAGTAATTTCCCATTCCAAACTAATGTGTATTGGATCCGAAAGTCGGCTACTCATCACCATGATTATTCCCGAGGTCAAGTATTAATAATCGATCTCTATGGGAGTATGTACTATGAACTTCTCCAAAAAGAAAAGAATATTTACGATTGTCAACAAAATTACAATTCTAGTAACGTTACTTATCAAATTTTAGTTACCTATGCATTTTTTGTCGAAAGTATGTCAATTTATTTGATAATAAGTGTTTGTGGCCAATTATTTATTTATTGTAAAACCTGTTTCAAAGTTTAGTAGTTTCTCTAATCTCGAAAATAAATACATTTACATTATAAACAATGCACCAAATTACTTTTGTGCAGAAAATATCGTTGATAAAAGCATCAATTTTCGCAGGGAAATAGTTAACACACCAACTTATCTGCGTGCTGAAAATCTTGTTTCGCTTGATAACAACTTTATTATAGGATCATAACTTCTCACAACAAATTACTATAATAAAAATCGCTATCAGAATAGTGATCTAGAAATTTTTGTACTCGATAGCATCCAAGTTAATAGTTTCTGAAATATTTTTTTCAAAATAATGAATATTGAAGTTATTATTTTGTAATGATATAAAATTTTCATAAAT
The DNA here is from genome assembly GCA_022537955.1 of Schmidtea mediterranea. NCBI lineage: Eukaryota > Metazoa > Platyhelminthes > Tricladida > Dugesiidae > Schmidtea > Schmidtea mediterranea. Next base: position 35,023,270 of record CM039679.1, read on the forward strand.
ATTTATTATTTACTAAAAATAATTTACTTAATTCAAGTGTAATAATTCCGGAAATATTGTTAAAAATAAATTACATTTGAAAAATTAAATAAAACTTATTTATAAATAAAATTAGAAATAGTATAATAACATGACCTAGTAAGCTTCTCCAATAAAAAATAAATTCTATTGGACTTTAGTTAGTGACAATTCAACACATACTACCAAAACGCAATAGAATGAAACCTGCTAGACAAATGAATAGTTTCAAAATGAGTAAATTAAAGAAAAATTTATTTGAATTATTTAAGAATTCCAGAAATGTATGGAGTCAAAGCTAAACATTAAAATCTTTCACCAACATTATTAATTTTTTATAAAAATAAGTTTAATAAAAGTCAAAAAAAGTCATTTTAAAAATTCATGTTTAATCATTATTATTATTTATTACAAATTTTTTTATTATTTATAAAATTTTATTAAAAATTAAATAACTTGTGAAATACTTTACAGTAAACAAGATAAAAATTGAGACAGCTTGCATTAAAAATATAGTTGTTAAATAAAAATTATTATATTTTGAAATAGATTGTAATCCATCTTATTGTAAATTAACAAAGGGATCGAGTTAAATAATGTTAATAAACATGGCAATCCAGATTTATTCATCAAAATGATGGTTCACTGTGTGATGTAAATTGCAATAGCGGGAAAGGTGAAAGAAAGAGAGCTCCAAACGACTGTTATGAGTATATAATGTGTTTTATTTCATTCCAAACTGACATGATTATTATATTAAACGCGTGAAGGGTTAATTACAGACAATCCGTTAATATTATCTAACGGTTTATGGTGAATGTGGAAAAAAATTAAAGTCGTTTAAGACGTTTAGACTCTAACAGGGGCGCGAAGGAGAAATTTGTACCAAGTCTATAGCTAAATCCGCTATATTTACTTTCATTAAACTATGGTAGTGATCCGAATATCAAACTTAATTTTTACTTTAAAAATTTACTTTTATCTACGACATTAATTGCGAATTCATTTTGGAAGAATTTACTTCAAAAAGTTAATTGAACTGTATATTCTGGTAGTTATTAAAATGGTAAATCTTTCATATATATATAAACATGAATTTACTATCAATCACACGATTGTTTAATAAATTAATAATTGAAAAAATCAAAATCAAAAATTTTTGTTTCAGAAAATTAATTTTAATCTTTTGTCATAATGAAAATAATTGAAATATTTCTAATATTACCATTAAAAAAAAGCTTGTTTAAATACTCAGGTGAGCTTATATTGATAAAATTTAATTTGTCTAATATATTTTCGAAATTATATTTATTGGGATTCAATATAAATTCGAAGTGGACATCTTACGGCTCTCGAGACCTTCCGCATATTTTGTAAAAATGTGTACAAATTTCGAATGAAGATTACATTTCACTAATTTCTTTACAGTGCTGCGCAAAAAACTTTTAAAAAGTAATTTATCTAATGATTCAGCAAGGCTACTTAAATTTGCTGCTTTCCGGGTCTGTTTTGCTCTTTTTAGTGCTCGCTTTTATAAATCTTTCCGACATTTCTTATTAAGGTTAAAAAATGTCACAAAAACAGTTTTAAAAAAATTAAAATACATGTATTGTAAAAACAACTCAAACTATATTACGTAACACTTGATCCAGTTCTCTTGTACAGTTATATATTCAAACGACATAATTCAAACAATGCAGAATCATGATAAAGAATAAATATTAAAATATTAAATAGTTAACAATAGAAAATTAAAGCATTAAATAGTTAATTTAATGTTTATATAATTGTTATTAAAATAATGAATATATGCTTCTATTTTAAAATTTTTATGGAGTTTAATGTTTTTCGGTTAGGGCGAATTTCATACCAGATAGAAGGAAACAATTTGTGAATTCGGGGCATTTTAAACATAGGAGACCGAGTTCAATTACACTTGTTATATCTGCGTGCTACGGCGCTGTTTCTTTACATAATTTTCGCCCATTGAAGTTTCGGATGTTTCTGTTCCATCAGCTTTGACTCTGAATTATGGTAAACTAGCTATAAACCATCTCCAGATTAAAAAAGTCTTACTAATGATTAAATATTATAATTAATAGTAAATATATCAAATAGACTACTCTGACTATGATTATTATGTGATTATAATTATTTCAAATTTTGTCATTTTATAAACAAATGTTTTTATTTTAGACAAATTTTATGTCTAAAATTTATTTACATTCCTAGAAAATTATCACGCTGTCCTCCGAACAAATTTAATTTTCATGAAACCCTTGTTATATATAATGTTGCCTACTTTGAAATAATAAAGCACTTTGTTATTGTGAATCCTAATGATCTTCAGTCAAATTGGTAATGATGCAATTTAATCACGTTATTTGTATATGCTACTGAAACGACAGAAAATTGTACATTAAAGACCTAAACGGGTTCAATTCAAATCTTTGGAAAACCTCTACTCTGGATGATAATGTTAATCAACCTAAAACACATTCAAAAGCATTTGTTGGGATTAACTAACTCACCCTTTCGCCACCTCAAAAACCATTATACGCGTTACGTATCTGCTATGTGTTGTAAAAAACAGAGAATACCAAAATATAAGACTTTATAATAAAACATTTCTAATTGAAAATGAAACGAAGAAAAAGCTGTAGGAGTCGAAATAAATAGTTTACTAAGTAGTTTTATTTGTTAGCAACATCTTTAATTAAGTCAGTTCTGTAATCGCTTTTGTGCTCAACTTAGCATTGGTGTCCATACATCAATTTAAGTTCTTAACGCAACAAAAAAATTCAAAAAGCGATCCCCTTTCGGCCAATTTCATTTGTTCCTTATTTTATTTATACCCAAATGAACATTGACAAATCTTATAACGAGAGGTTCTCAAATTTAATATATATTTATTGAAAATGATTAAAGGCATGAATGAAATTTGTGAATTTTTTTAAGCTTTATATAATGTAACTCTTTACGATTCATTTCGAAATTCAAATAGAACGGAATACGATGCTGGGGAAACAATATATTGTGAAACTGGAAGCTTTCTACCATTGCAAAATGTCATTTGGCATAAACCGAAAGTTGACGCCGAAGTACTTTTGGACGGTGTACCACAACCGTTAGGTCATTATGTAACAATTACTCCCGAACATAATATGTGGCCTCCCATTTACGGGGATATAGTGTGTTCGATTAAAGGCGATGCCATTGACTCTTACATTATATTTGGAGCAATGTTCTTTGTATTGAGTAATCATTTTAATTTATTAGTTAATTATCCTAAATTATTTATTATATTATAAATGGAAGAGATTACTTCGGTTTCGCTAAAACTAAGTTTAAGTTCCACCAATATTCACCACATACAGGATTTATACTAAAAACTGTCTTCTTGTGGGCTTAGTTATTATTGTATCACTAACAAAGGGTGAGCCAATGTTAGTATTAGAGACTCAGTAGGCATAGGGTGAAAGGTCAGAATTAGCAACCAAATCATTTGGCTCTTTTTATTTAAGATAATGTTTTAATAAGTATAAATATTTCTAAATAAACCTTTGATGAATCAAGCTTCATAATTTACTATCATGAATGCATAACAGTCTCAAATACCTTAGATATTAGTAATTGTGATTTTGTTTAAATGAAATACAATTTATTAATCTTATCGTTTATAATATGGTGACCTCGAAAAGTTTAGAAATCTCAAAATGACTTCAGATTATTCGGCAATTGAAATTATATTGCTTAGTGAAAGATCTTGAAGAATTTATGAGATCAATAAAGAAATATTCCAATATGATAAAATAAGATTAAGAACAAAGAAATATTGTTAATAAATAACTTGATGAAAAAAGCAGACAAATAAATGACGAAACACTGTTTGAAAATAACTTGGAGGAAATATTAATGAAGACTTTCAAGCAAAATCAAATCTTGCTAAAGATTTGCAAAATGATTTCAGTTATTGAAAATGAAATTCAGCAAGGGATGAAAATGTTGTGTCGAAGATAACATAGAAATACAAACTTGTGAAATAGCAAAAACTATTGCAAATATTAGCCGCCTCCTACGAAGACGTTATGTTTTCAAATCGATCACTAGATTGAAAAACCTTATAAGAGCTGAAGAAAATAATGTTAAATAAATGTTTCAAAACAATATCCATTTTTTGATTCTTTTTTATTCGAGTATGTAGTCAGCCCCTGAACTGCTGATTGATAGTTAATCCGGCCCTCAGAATGAAATGTTTGGAGACCTCTGTATTAAGTGAAATCAATATAATTTAATGAAATCAAATGAAAATAGGAAACATGATTCAATCAGTAAAACATAACACTTATTGAGTTTATAAAGGATGATAGGGAAAAAGTTTAAAGACAATAATGAATTTGAAAATCAAATTAAAATGAAAGATATTTTTTCTTCACATAGGTCAGTAGAAAAAATAAAACGATTTGAAAAATATTTTTATGTCGAATAAATAGGATATTGGATTAAAAGATATTTTTCAAGCGCAAAATGCCAACTAATTGTAACGCTATAATAAGTGGAGAAAAAATAGAAAGTCTTGGAAAAAATGAAATTATAATAAAGTGTGAATTTCTTAGAATTCAGTAACTGTATGCTTTGCAAAGAAAAATTTGAATGATATTCGAAAGATGATTAGGCTTTAGAACACTAAATTAAAACACTATAAGACCTGCATTCCATATTCCAAATGTTGATAAAATGCTAGATTCTATATCAGAGGTAGGCAAAGTCCGGCCCACCACGACAATTTTCTGGCCCGCGAGACATTCGAAAAAATTAATCAAAATTCAATATCCATGAGTTCGTGAAAACTAAAATTTTTCAAAATCATAAACTTCTTTCAATTTTCGAATCATTCAACCTCGAATTTTATATTATAAAATATAATAAGTATACCAAACCATGCTTTGTTTTATTTAAATTTTAAACTTTAAAATATGTTCGGCAAAATCGTACAAATTTCTTGGATTAGCCCACTATCAAAACAGTTTATCCACCCCTGGTCTATATGAATTAATGTATTTAATTCTATCAATTTTGGGAACACGAATTACCAAATAGAACTACAAAAGGATTCTAAAGAAAAATCTGTGATTTTCACTTAATATGAATAATATTATTTTAATAAAGATTGAAAACCATTAAAATTTTATTAAATTTTATTTATTTATTTAAATCTCTTTTATAAGCAAACTCTATTTCGGAGATAAAATCGAATAAATCTGCAAATCCTTTGACTGAATATCAAAATATGTCGTGCAAAAATAAAGGATATAACATTTCCCTTTTTTCTAATATTTATAAAGAATTGCCGTTGTCAATTTTCATGAACAAATGTCGTAGAATAAATAATTCAGCCGACTACAAAGTGAGCGTCCCAGTAGACTTTAGATGGGATCAACTATATTTTGTTGTTTGTATGGCACCAAATAAAGTGACCCAAACTCCGCTAGAGATTGAACCATCAAGTAATAATTTTCTAATGTTTTTGAAATTAATATTTATATTAATATTTAATATTAATAGATAACAATTAATGAATATTTTCAGTTTCAAACTACAGATCAATATTTTTTATTTATTTAATATGAATATTCGGAACAGTCTTTTTTTTAGATTAATTCAGCGAAAGGTTGTGTAAATAAATAAAGAATATTAATTTACATTTTGAAATGGAAATATATATGAAAAGCAATCAGAGGTGAAAACCAGAAAAAGTTCTTTTAATTCATATTTATAATTCATTTGAATTTTATTTGTAAGTTACTACATTTTACAAGTTTAATGCAAAAATATCAATTGTAATTCGTAAAGTGTCAATTTTAATTCAGATTAGCCAATTTTTATTCAGAAAACGTCAATTATAATTCAGAAATTATCAATTAATCTCAGTTGTATATAGCGAGCAGCTATACAAATCCACTGTAATATTTTATTAAATATACTTACACATGTATAACATAGTAACACATAAATTTATTTAATAAAAAGGTTACACACGCTTTATGTGAAATATATGTATAAAAAAGATTTATCTTTTTAAAAGAAAAAGTTTTGACAAAATTATCCAATATTCATCTAAATAACATAAATAATCCATAATACCCTATTACGTAACCACACGCATTATTAAACTTATTATAAGTTGCCCAACAATAGTCTATACGGCAGGACTGTAGAAAATTTTAAGAAAAGAAAGAATTTAATATTGTGCAATAACCAACAGAAAAGGATTATATATGCTTTGAAGCCAACTTTTAATCGCATCCATAATAGATAAAAACTCAATATGTCTAGATAGACCAAGTTAAATCGGTCAAACAATTTTGGATTTATCAAAACTTTGAATGTATGAGCTTCGATTTTTAGAATTAGCTAAATATCGAAATCAGTTCAATTGCAGTATCAACATTGTTGAAGGAGATACATATTCCTTCTTAGAAATTAAAGATTACAAATTTAATAAACATTTACCTACAATGATTTCAGATAACCTATTGGATACATCTAATAATGATATAACTCATCTATTGTATACTAAAAAGTTAGACTCTGTCATTGGAAAATTTAAAGTCGAGAGTAAGGGTTACAGGAGTGGATATTTCTCAGTGTTATAGTTTATAAGGTAGTACTTTTAAAACAAAAGCAAAAGGGTTAACAATGACAGGAACAAACAAAAACACCAGTCTTATCTCGATTATTTCAATGGTATAGAAATACTTAGGGTGTTCCAATTTCAAATAAGTACCAGAAACCACCAGCTGTATAGTTTCCAAACTATTAAAGTCGCACTTACAAATAATGACGATAAAATGGTTTGGGTGGGGAAGAATGAAAGTCTCTCATATGGTCATTATATAATAGTAAATAGCAGTAAATTAACAAAATAATAATCAAATTGCGCATGGTCTGCTCCTCAAACCAAGCATCCACTTCATTATCAAAATGTTTATCATTGTTGTGCCAATTTAATAAATGTATATTTGATTTTAGCGCTATTATTTATTGTCATATCTGTCATAAAAATTGAAATATATAAGTTTAATAACCATTATGTAAGTATTATGAATATTTTAAATAAAAAATGTACAACAATAATAATTACAAAAATAAATAAATAAAATAAAATAAATAACTAAATAAATAATAAATTAAAAGTAATTAAAATAAATAATTAAAAATTAATAAATAAAAGTAATTAATAAAAATAAATTTAATTAAATAATTAATAATGTAACTAAATATGTGTTATTTAATAAATGGTTAAGGGGTGGTATCAAAAAGTGCGCTAGATATGACACACTTCACTACTTTAACTCACGATTCGGTATGGCTTACTCTTTTTTTGTCCGTGTATTTATTGGTGGATATCTTTTTTTATCTCGAGGGTGATAACTTAGTTTAAGAATTTAATAACTGTTTATTTGGATCCAGCATAATTTCGAAATCTGATTCATAGTCAAATTTTGTAGAAAATATTATGTCACTTATAAAGAAATCAGGGGTGAAAAACAAAAAAGTCCTTATGATATTATATTAAAAAAAATTTCAAAAGATTAGTTAAAAGTATTTAAATATTTTTTAAGTGTGTTTATTAGAAAATTTAATTAATTAAAAGTTTTTTATTTAATTAATTTAAAAATTAATTCATAATATTTTTTTATGACTGAAGATGACAATCAAACTGTCGAAATATATCGTACGAAGAGTTGGCATTTTCTTTTAATTAAATCGTTGCCAAATTTATTTAATTATTTATTCATAATAATAATTTTAGAATTGATTTTCCATCTTCTAAATTTTTATGAATTTTCTTATGACAAAATTTAAGTTGTAATTATTTAACTTTTCTTCCTTTAATTGCGACTTTTGTACTAATGGTGATAATTGTTCCAGTAAAACTTCAAGGGATTACAATTTGTGGTAATTCTTTATTTGATTTAAGTATTGATATATCGGACATTGATAAATACCACTCTTTATCAATATGACTGTTACGTCACAGAAATCTTGACGACGTCAATTTAGAATTATAAGATGCTTCTGAACTCGGTAAATTTTATTTATTTTGAAGATTATTGAAACTGATTGAAAGAAGCTTGTTACAATTACCGGAAATTAACTCCATCACATCTAAAATGGTAGCAGTTGAGCAAATGAGAAACCAAATGTCCATTCAATATTAATTAACTTATCACCGAATAAGGCGTTAGATTTGACACAATATACTACTCACATGCTAGATTCTACGCTTTGATTCCGACATTTTTAAAATTTGAGAGGAAATAATGAATCCTTTGCGCAAATATTCCAAGCTCTCCAAAATAAATTAATCAGCATGATTTTTCTTTAAAGATTTTTCTATTATTTTAGTTTATTAATCCAATTTAACATTAAACGAAGTTATTATTGCCAAATATTTAATGGGAGAAAAAGAAAAATGTTGTCAGCTTTTAAATGGCTTTATGAAACATAAGAAATTTGTTAAATCAGAAATAATTTTAGAGATCAAGCTACTATTCATTAGGCCTATTTATCCGGATTTCATCAAGGCAACTGAATATCAGATGAAAGGCTTCATTTATGAATGCTACACAAATGATCCGGATTACAGAGTAGAATGGCACTGTCCATCATGTACAAAATGGGAATTGCAAAAGTTAACGTATACCAATTCTGACGAAAACGCCCAAAATCTTGAAATAATATCTAATGTGAGTGTTCACTTAATTTATCAATGCCATGCGCTTTATGACAATGACACCGTTACAATCAAACTGCTTTATTTAAATATTGCTGGTAAGTAATAATAATAATAATAATAATAATAATAATAATAATAATAATAATAATAATAATAATAATAATAATAATAATAATAATAATAATAATAATAATAATAATAATAATAATAATAATAATAATAATAATAATAATAATAATAATAATAATAATAATAATAATAATAATAATAATAATAATAATAATAATAATAATAATAATAATAATAATAATAATAATAATAATAATAATAAAAGATTGAAACTTTATCAATTTTAATTACTTTATTACAAACAAAGTTATTCATTAACTTTTTTATTTTAAAAAAGTTTTAATGTGATTGGAAAAGGAAAATAAATTAGATGTGAAAACCAAAGGAAGTTCTTAAAATATTATATTATAAATTTTTTTACTCAAATCATTTACCAACTTCTGTGAATGTTATTAAGTTTTTGTGAAAATATTTTGGAAATAATTTAATAATTCATTTAAATAAGAATAAAATTAATATAATTTTTTATTATTGACTAAATTTAAATTTAATAAATAAAAAATAATTTATTATAAGTATAATTAAAATGTGTAATTAATGTTTAATTAATAAAATAATAAATGTTTAATTAATAACTGTAATTAAAAATTATTTACTGGGTGACTAAAGGGTTTCTAGTAGGTCACTAATTGACCCAACACTAGGTTGTCAACCACTAGTATAGACTTATAATAAATATAAAACATTCATATTTGGTTGAATCAAAATCTTTCTAAGTATTTAAAAACAGAAAATATACATGTAAGTCAACACAAATATAAAAATATATTACATTCAAGGAAAATAATACCAGATATTTTGAGTTTCTATTATTGCTTGAGGATTATTCTTTTATCAACAAGTAAACTTTAGATATACAGTGGTATATTATCATGTTTCAACTTTCTTATTGACGGAAATACATAATAATTATGTGCAAAATATCATTTTAAAAATATAACAGAAATTGATTAAGTATGTATAGAATGTGACTACAAATTTGGTAACAAATAATTAAATATCATCATCTCTGCACTCGAATTCTTAAGCATTGTTGACTGACATCGTGATTGACCAATATTAGTGATCATTTTAGAAAGTATAATAGTACAAACATGAGTATTTTTGATTTCAAGATGATTGTGAAAAATTTGAGAAACTATTTGGATCAAGTACATTGTGAGACGTTGTTGATAATAACTTTAAATCCTTAATATTCAAAGTTAGTCTACAAGGATTTTGAATGTATTTAAATAATTGAATGTTGCTTTTGTATATTAAGTGTTTTTAGTATTGCAATTTTTAGTATTCAAATTTGATTAGAAAACAAATTTTAATTAAATTTTAACATCTTATTCTATAAACATTTGTTAGTAAGAGTGACAAAAGTGTTTATATTTATAAAAATAATTTGATATTATTTTAAATGTTTATTTTTTTAAAAATATAATGTTATTATTTTAAAGATTTTGATGCAATTTTAAGAAGATTATTATTAGTTAATTTGTTTAAATACCAGTTATTTTCATTTAGTTATTGGTAATTTGATTTCTTGAAGGAATAAAACTGATCAACTGTCAAAACATATAGAGTGATGTTATTCAATATAACTAGTTGGCGCTTTTCAATTATTAACATTTTGCCACCTTTTTTTATTATGTATTTTTATTATCATTTTAAGTGATTTAATTTAAAGTTATTTAGAAGGATTAGTACCAGCTCTAAAAAAACCAGAATACTTTTTTTCACCTAATGATCCGGTGATTTGTAGAGCAAAGAAACCAAATTTCAATTTATCTGAGGATATAATTATCCCTCTTCCAGCTAAAATTATTTATACTAATAACTATAATGATATTTTTGAAATTTCCACGGCACCAGAAACCGATCCCTACAATATTACAACCTGGTCTCCTAGGATTCCAAAGATTCCCAGAAATAAATACGAAAAAATTGAATGGAAATTTAAAGGATGTTGTTTGCGATACATTAACGAATCATTACATTGCATGACCCTTCATGATCTCAATGTCATCTGTAAGATTTTCTTGATCGTTTTACTTGATACAGCATTTAAATCTGTAAGCCACCCATACCGCAAAATATCTGCGTTTAGTTATCATTTATCGACTCTCTTTTTATTCTTAGTTATTTGATTCTATTTAAGCACTTACCACTATTGGTTGTCATTACAAACTTTAATTGCGTTTACACATATATGGTGGATTCCGATGCTATGGATTTCTTATACGTCTAGTTTGTAAGATAATAAAAGTATTTATGCATTTGATAAGTGTAAAATGACCAAAGATTTTTTATTGAAATGGAAAACGTGTTCAAATCAATATTTTTTAAAAACGAACATAACTTTTTTAGATTATTTATTCATGTTAATATAATTACTATAAAAATTGAAAATAAATTTATTTTTATGAAATTAATAAAAAAAACATTTTTGTATTACATATGATTTGATACAACATTTGTTGCTGATTTGAAAATCCTATCCAATATGAAGTAGAGGAAACAGAAAATTTGTGAAATTGTTAAAAATGTTAATAGCGTTACATTTCTAATGTGGGACACTTTCCAAAACAGTTTTCACGAGAGACAAACAACTCAAATCCAAGACAGTCCCGCATAATTCTGAACTTCTGGTCACTTTTAATAAGTGTGATATCAAATTTATGATATGCGATGGAGCTTGGATGAGTCACGGATTGTTTATTATTTACCCCAATGATATTTGTGCTATAGATGCACATATAAAATATATTGTCTTGATGTTAAAAATACTTTATTGTTTCGTATTATTTCACATCGTATTTGTTTGTGTCTTTTAAAAATAATAAATTTGATTTGATTCGTTCCGTTCATATTATTTTTGAAATAAATTCTATTAATTTTTCGTACTTTTATCGACTTTAAATTGAAATCCAAAGACTTTCAAATACTTTTTTTTCAAATCAACTAACCTTTAACCGTTAGGCACCTCATTCTAAACCGAGAACACTTTCGACTGTATGGACTTATTATTTCGGTAAGGTTTGTGTGCAAGCCCATTTCTGTCATAAGTTAATTCCCGTTTATCAAGCATCATGATGAAAATTTAGCACTCTTATTATTTTCGAGACCCATTAAATTTAGATGCTTTGATTAATTGTCTAATTAATAATATGATTTATGCCTATTTTAATTAATTAATTGTATGAACCCTATCCTCACCTCTCATATCAATGTATTCAACATCATCATATAATTTTAAATTTACTTTTGTTTATGGCTATTAATCAATTTTAAATAAATTTTATTCTTAATTAAATTTAATTAATCTTTCATAATTAACGTGAATATTGTTTATTGTTAAGCACAATACTAATAAAATAATTGTATTTTAACTAAATTTAGGGGAATATAATTTTGTTTATAATTTCCTTATAACTGAAAACGAGTTTTACCCGGGTGATATCATCCGTTGCTGTATTACCAGTCCGGACTTTAAGACAAATAGTTTTCGAAATTCAATTCCGGAAGATTGTTTAGCCGCAAGAATGATATTTCACGCGGAAAAGTCCGTTACCCTCCATCCATTCATGTTTATGGAAGGTTTTCAAATTAAGATTCCAGATCTTTTTCGATATTATGACACTGATCCTACAATTGCCCACGTTAGTTGCTATGCTGATGATTTCGGTAAAAAAGAACTCGATTTAAACCGAACTCAAAGGAGAATTTTCATTAAATGTAAGTTTGGTTTACAAAATCTTTTCAGTGTAATTTTTTAATTTAATATACGTTTTTAAATTCATTGTGTTGTTTGATAGCATGTCAAATTTTGGTCCCTTAAATTATATGTAAAGTAAATTTTAAGCTGGTATGCAATATTGTTAATTGACTACACCTGTTTCAACTGATTAATAGCTATAATAGAATGAAAAAATCAATAAACCTATATTACACCTGATTCAGTTCATTAAAAACTTCTATAATAGAAGTTTTAATGAACATTCAACTACGATTATGATTAAGTTTATGAATTAGCCATTTTAAAAATGGCTGACAGGTAAATTTTTTAATAAAGTATATTTTAGGGCTTGGATTGTGATCTCGTATATTTATGAGATCATTATTCAAGCTCTTAAATAATACTTTTCATCAACGTGTATTTTAAATTTACTTTTATTAATTTTCTTTGGGGTTTTTTTTAGGAATTTATGCCAATTTATGTAAATTAATGGAATTATTTTCGAATAAATGCAAGTCCGATTAATTGAAAACTAAAATTTATTATTAAAAAGTTTCTATATTCGAATAAACTATTTCTCTGTTCCTTGAAAATTCGTTTTGGCTGCCATATTTTTTACCTTTCGATAAACCCAAATTTTTGATATTTATTGATTTTATGAGGCTTTGGAAATTTTCGTTAATTTCCCAATTTTATAAAAATTTTCCATATTTTCAATGGTATTAATGATTTGGATTTTTTACACTTCTATAAAAAATATTATTTTTAAACTTAAGTTATCGGAAAACTTAAGTTTTCCGTTTGTTTTAAACTCCTCATTTGAAGGTTCTGGTTCCACTGCTCCTGATAAATTGCAAATGAGGTAAAAAATGAATTTATTTAAATGTTACATTGTTATTTTTTCATCTCCTCAAAAACCTAGAGTTTCGATGGATATTTTAAAAATATCTGAAATTTGTAAAAATATTAAATTGATTGAATTTCATGAAAAATCTTACGAAATTATTTCTTAAATTTTCTACAATTCTAAGTAGAGTTATTCGTATTTTTTCAAAAATTTTCGGCTTTAATTTAAAAAAAAACTTGTCTAAAAAGTTAATAAAAATAGTTTTTTAAATATAGTTTTTATTGAACTGAACATTTCTATATTTTGAAAGTTTGCATGCATTATTTACTATGTATTATGATTTTATGTTTAAAAAAATCTTTCTTCAAATTCCTTCCTTCCTATAATATAAGTTTTTATTCAGTTGAACAAATTACATGCAGACACGGGTAATAAGTATGTATGTCCCTATATTATAACATTATTGATTTTTTCATTTTAGCATAGCAGTTTTTAATGAACTGAAACAGGTGTATAGAGCATACATACTTAAATGTGGGTGATGTATCATATATCAATATACAATTTTTCAAACTTGAAATCGTATACAGATAGTTTGAGCATCACTTGAAATGTTGACATTCAAGGAATAAATAATGCATTTAAGGATTAATTTTCTTGCTACTAAATCAAATTTAACTAATTCAAAATATATATTATTAAATAAAAATACAGAGAATTGTTTAAATCAAATATAAATAAAAATATTAAGTATTTAAATATAAGAATATAAATATTGAAGGGTCTTGAAGAGGAATTGAAAATATTAAAATTAAACAAAGTACATATTTATTTAAACAAAAAATTATTTTATTTTTAAGACAGAATATGTAATGTATCTCAGAAATGTGAAATGATGAGAGATGAGAGATAAAACACCAATGACTCAATGGGGTTCATTTCTTTGATGGAGTAATGAGAATAAATATTGCAGTAAGAAATTGGAGTGAGCAACGGAGAGAACAGAGAAAAAGACATTTACCAGAACAAAGTTGAAGATAAAGTAATAAGCTACTTTTCAATGATACAAAAACAAAGGAGTTTTGATATTATGGTACATCATTAATAGCAATGAGTAAATACTTGTGGGAGGAAATAAGACCTTCAGAGTAATAAAATCCAGCTAAGATTCATACCGATATCAGCAATATGGAACCAGGAGGTCAGAGTAATTACTATAACAATTGAAAACAAATAAAACCAGATTAACTGGCTCTGTGATATTGTTAAAATGTGGAAAGCGATGGAAATGACCCCAGCACAATAGTAGTGAGAAATGATTAGGATAAACAAAGTCCAATATCCCAGTATATGCAGTATTTTATCATACTACATGTGGTAATACATTATTTTTTATGATTACATAATCATTTTTTAAGAAGATTTATCGGGAATGAATCAACAAAATAGCTCTGAATTTTCAGTAAAAATATGTAGTAGTAATGGTTGATCTGATCACTAAATTATTCCCTTGGACGGTATGCTAGTAAATATAGACTACCGACATTTGTAAAGATATTTTTATTGGGAAGCACTATAGAAGTACGTTACCAAACAAAAAATTTGTTCCCTTTACTAAAAAAATCAAATATCAAAGATAAGATAACTCAGATAAGTGAGAGATAAAATGAGGGATAAAACTAAACAAAGAGATGTATACGTCAGAGAAGGTATCCATTGGATACTCGGCTGATATTGGAGTTGGATCTGCAAACTATCCAAGTCTTTATATTTCAAGAGAAGTTTGCAGATCCAACTCCAATATCGGCCCGGGAAGGGTTAATGTCCAAAATGCATTGTAATATAGCCCCCAGTAAGCCAACCCTTCTGAGGTGAGTCGGACATTACTAGTTAATTTAGCAATTTATTCTTTAATCTAGTTATAATTTAAAAATTATTTTTATTTAGCCTGTTCGAAATTCCCTCCAGCAATAGAAATGCAGCCGAGAGAGGATACCGTATTCTATCCCCAATGAAACGATCCGGTGCGTCTCTATTGAGAACAAATGCTATTTGTTTTTAAAATTTAACTTTACGCTTGAGCATAATTCTAAGGTTTTGATGTTCGTCCGTGACGCAAATGAATTAGTTTTGACCAATAAATTTATTGGAAATAACTTTCTTGTTACTTGTGAAACTGGAATTAAAAATCTCACTAAAATTACCAGAATTATCTCCATAAATTCTCTACCATCAAATATCACTTTTAAAGGTTGGAAACGAATAATGATGCCCAAGGAAGAAATAAGTTGCCATTATAATGCATCAAAGCCGTCGACAATGGTATGGAAGCAAATCAGTGGACCGGAACCGTTGTTGGTGATAAATTCGAGAATTTTAATTCGAGCGCGCAACGGCAACGGAAACTATTCCTTCACTTGCTCGGTCGCCAACAATCACGGAACCGATGAGAGGTCTTTATATTTCACTGTCTACAATCCAAATTTGTATACGTCAATTGTCCGAGTCAAATTTTATTTATTTATTTATCTGAGTTTAATTTTTTATCATATATTTTTGATATTTATCGCATACTTCATTTTCCATGATTATCTCTACGCGGCGGATTATTCCGCGCAAATCGCAATGTACAAGAAATCGTGTTTCGGCAAATCCAAGAAAGAGTGATTTCTATTTTGGTTGTTAATTTAGAGATTAATAAATGTATTAAAATTAATAAATGTTTTTAAAATTTATTTATAAAAATTTAAATTTCTTAATCGGATAAATTCCGAGTTGATAAACCTTCATACGGTTTAGTCTCAGGACGAAGGTGTCACTCGGATTTTAATTAAGAATAAGGAAGAACAACTATTTTTAAAAATCACTTTTAAAAATTTTTAAAAGTTTGCTTTAAACTTATACTGCAATAGCATATGAAGCATTTACAATATTTTCGTTTACAGTCTTTTCGTGGGCTATGAGGTATCTTTAAAAGTGTATATGACTATTCATTGGCCATATTCTTTTATTTGTCTTAAAGCGGATTCAATAGCTTTAAATGAGACATAAAAGTCCAAAATAAAAGAAATCAAGAATATGAAGCTTTCTTAAGTTGATAAAATATTTTCTCAAAGTTTCGTGACCATTTGGTTGTTTTGTCACAGCCTGAATCTGTTCCATATCAGATTGCTGCTATTTTACTAAACTATTTAGTAAATCGTTTATAGTAATTCGTCAGACACAGGAATTATCCAAGGGACCGTCCATAAATGACGTCACGTACCTAGAAGAGGGGAACACATTTGTGACGAGGGGAGTGTTTAAGAACTGTGACGTCATATCAAAGCGCACAACTTTACTTAAAGGTCCCACTTAAATTTCAGCTTTTTAAGGCCTTCTTTTTAATACATGTTTTCTCATACGATACTATAGTAGAGTTGCCATACGTCCCGGTACACCAGGACATGTCTCGGTTTCAAGGTCAGTGTCCCGGTCTAAGATATATTTATCCAGGTCGATTTAAAATTAATATATTTTTTTTAAACATGAAAGTCAAAAATAATGAAATGCACCCGAGCGAAGCTGGGTACGAGTCAGCTAGTATCTAGTATTGATACAGGCACCAACATTCGAAACAACACATCCGCCCTCTCCCATCCCCCTACACCAGTTATCAAAAAAATAAAGGCCATTTTTTAGATGATATTAATTTGAGTCTATTATTTATGAAACCAAAATTCTAACCCCCATGACAAATGTATGATTGTCGATAAAAGTTTTTGTTGTTGGTTTTTTTTGGGGGGGAGGTGAAGCGTAACGGGAAGAGAGGGGAGATTTTGCCGGTCTGAGGTCCAAGAAATGTGGCAACCCTATACTAGAATTAAGTATTACACTAAATACATACTAAAATGTCAATAAAGTGATTTCAAATATGTTCTTTTTCAAATATAAAATACGGCTTTTTAGAGGGTCAAAGATTTGTGATGTCATATTTGATGGAGCTAACGTTTTGTGACGACGTGTGATGAAGGGAGGAAGGGGCAAAATCTGTCAAAATTGCGAGACGTCATTTATTGACGGCCCCAAAGTTGTTTAGCACACTGGACATTCATCGCATTTGTAGGTAGATGTGAGCTTTCCAACTCAAAATGAGGTATCGCACACTATCCCAAAGAAATTTTTTAAAATATAATTGATTTTAAATATTTTTGGAATTTTACATGTACTTTACATGCTATTAAAAATATTAATTTTTAAGTGCAATGGAGTAAAAAGATGTTTCAAACAAGATTATTTTCCAAATGTTTGATATCACTAGAATTGACAATATATATAACTACGAATTGTGAGGTATTTTGCATCTCTGGGTGATTTCTATTTTTAAATCAGAAATTTTTTTTGATGAATTCGGAAAAGTAAATGATCATAATTGTTAGAAGACACTATTAATGTCTGAAGTAAAAAAGAACTCAAAAAGGAAGGACTAGGCTAGTGGTTGTATAATAATTTTTAATTGTTTTTAATAAGATTAATAAATAAAAATTTTAGTTTAAGTGAATATAAAATCTATTTAAATAAATAAATATATATATATATATATATATGTTGAGGTATTACGAAAAAAGCACAGTAAAATCAATAAAACACCAAAATGATAAAAGTGCAACATTAATTAAAACATTTACGAAAATTCGAAAGTAGTATTGATCGGGGGAAATTGGTATTGTTGAACGCCAAATTGAGAGATGACTCCAGAAATAATAATAAAAATTTAGTGAGGGCTCCCTAGAAAATAATAAGACATAAAGAAATTAATTAAAAAATTAATTACTAATGTGAAGCCCGAGTCAATGGGAAGTCCGAGGCAATTGGAAACCCGAGAGATGAGGAAAACCCGGCGTATAGTCATAATAATAAAAAAGGGTAAATTGGCCTAAACAATATTAAATGGGCGTCACTGATCTATGGAGAGGTAATTATTTCCTAATTTGTAAGTTAGTAATGGAGCAAACGTTGTTGACAAATGTCGGCTAAGTTGGTCTGTGGGAAGTTATTATTTTTAATAATTTAGTAATGTAGCAAATGTTGTTGACAATTGTCTGAAAACAGTCTGAGCAGGAGTATAAAGAGAAAAGAGAAAAACACGAAATGGCCAGTGGTTGAAGCAAACGAGTAGTCTAGTCAGGTCAGTAGAAGAATCTGAACCCAAGTAAAGTCAAACGTTATCTATCAGAAAAGGTGATTATCCATTAGATAACCTACCTTAAGATAATCAAATTAATACGGTGGTTGAAGGGTGCAAATAAATCACAAATTGTAATTACAAAACATTGAAATAAATCGGATTGAGTTGTAACTGTGGTAAAGTGCCGATAAAATTATTCTGTGTTGGGTTTGCTTATTTTGATTCGAAAAGGACACGAGGAGTCAAAGGGAACCGACTTTCAATAATAATAACCTAACATATATATATATATATATATATATATATATATATATGTGTGTGTGTGTGTGTGTGTTGGACTTGTCGGTGAATTGAAATAGGATTTATTGTCAATCTGACTCCAAGCGTGCTTTTAAACAACAATAATGAACTCCGAACGATTTAAACTTTATTGATTTATACACTTTATCACCACTTTAAAATCACAAAAGAATTATCTATTACAATTACAACTTGGTGCTTATTAGGACCCTTCGGGAAGAATAGCACTTTTCAGATCAATTGGATTTCACAATCACTTGACTACTATGACGGGTTTTTGAGAGCGATAAGTCTGATTTAGTTGATTTGCTTTGACTCGAATTTATTCAATAACTTTGATTTCTTTGATTTCACTTTATTTCCTTTTCTCAATTTCGGATTTGTCCCTTTTCAACTTTCTTTACTTATTTAACTTCACGTATCGCTTGATTTCTGCTTCAAATTTCTCTCTTTCTTGATTCCAACTTCTCTTTAATATTTTCAACTTCTGGTTTTCTACAAATTTCTCTTTAATACCTTTCTTAAATAATTTTCTGTAATTTTCTCCTTTCCAATTATTTGTCAAATTCTGTCCAATTAATCTCTTTTTCTCTCCACTTGGCTTCTGCTTTATGCTTCTGCTCTGTACTAGCTTGAGCCTAGCTTTTATACTTTTCCATATAATGGCACATATTGATAATAGATTTATTTTCCAACCTATTACATTGGATGCTCTAATCTCTGACAGTTTTCAAGATAAACATTTTTTATCTGATGATGTAATTTCTCAGCTTCCCAATGCCTTTAATTTTTTTCTATCTCGAATAGAATTTCGAGATAACAAGATAATTTTAACTTTGTTTTTCTTCTTTTGAACTTGTATTTGTTAATTATGAATGACCTTATTTTATTCAATTGTTTGCTTTTATTGATTTTCTTCTATTCTCTTCTCATTTTTCGATATCTTTTTTCCTAGAACAACACTTCATTCATTTATTATCATTTCCCCCAATCATTCCACGCATTTAATAATTATTTTTGTTTGGTTATTCAGGTATCCTCAACATATATATGTATCTTCCTTTCTGACACTATTGTAATAAGATATAATTCCCAAAATAATTTATTTATGACATCTATTGTTTCCGTTTCTTCAAATTCAGCAACTACTGTTGATTCGAAATTTTCAGTAACTTCAATGTGTTGGACTTCAGCAACTTGTTCAACTTTAGCGACAATTTTGGTGACTTTATTGAACAGGTTTGAATTGGATTTTGAATTTCGAAGAGTATTTTAGAGTTTATAAATAAACAAATATATTTTATTTACTTAATACAATAATATTTATAACATGTAATTTTAATATTTAAATATCTTACAAATAATAATAAATTTTGTATGATAATTATGATATTGCGAGTAGCACAGTTCAGTTGCTATACTTTTAAAGGGTTTAATGCATGGTTTAATTAATTGCTTAAAGAATTCAGAGAAAATGGCTTTTCAAAATCGAAGACAGAAACAAATGAAGAAGTAAATGTTTATTTGATTATGAAAGGGTGGACACAGATATAAATGATCCTGAAATAATTTTTTATAAAGTATAAAATTACTTCATACATTGTTTTCAAGAAATATCCTACTAGTAGAAAGCAATGTGGAGTTTTTATTTTCATAGATATTTATTTTAAATTTAAAGTTGGCATTGGAATAATAAATATTTTTGTATATGGATTTTTCAATTAATTCAAATGATATTTAGAGTTTTATTATTTTCTGGTATATTTTTTCTGTCCATTGCTGATACCTACAGTGAGTCTCAGAACTATACTCAGTAAAGACTTACCTTTAGTAACTTTTCAGAACCTTTTAGAACCAATCAATTAGTTGATATTTTAATTTACATATTCAAACCTATCATAGACGAAATTGTTGAAGTGGAATATATCTCAGTATGGAACCAAATCAGCCACTGCAACGTTTTAGATGGTAGTGAAGATTTTACAAGAAGTTCAAGAAAGTTTCCGTTTCGTCTTGGTACAGGATTTGCCAGATACGACCATTCAGGATTCATTTTATTAAGATGTCTAAATGACAATGGCAGGTGGGAACTCGCTCACTCATTTGACAACTGTAGTGTTTATGAAACTATTGTTGACTTTGTTCCAATATTAGCATTAAGTGATGAAGAAATTATTCTCATTTCATGTTTAACTTCCATCAAAGAACTTGTTCAAGAAATTTTCGTTGTAGGTAAGTTTTCAAATATAATTATATATTATACACCAAAATGCAACAAATAAGAGCCTTTATGACATTAAGTAAAAGTTTATCAAAATTCAAAGCTTACTTAGATTTCAAAATGTTTTTAGAGTAATTTATTTTAATATAATAGCTATTTTATGATGAGTTTCGATATCTTTATTAAGAAATTTAAAAGCCTTTTATGAATTTTGTGGAATTTATTATAAAAAAGGTAAAATAATTATTTATTTAGATATATAACAATCTTTACCTTTGTCTTAAAAATAACTTTGGAAAGAATTATTTGATATGATGATGATAACTTCCTAAATCAACATAACCTGATTTTCAAAGTTCGACTTAAACTGATTGATATGTCATTGTATATCGGTTATTAAACCTCATTGTACTAAAACCTAGAGCCGAAGAAACTTTTGTCCATATTACATTTTTTAATTTTAATGAAAACGCTGGATGAGGCTTAGAGATTTTGGATGGGAATGTAAAATACTGTTATTTGTTGACATGAGATGATTGTAAATTTATGCATTGTCATTTATTAAGCAATATGCTGTTCCACTTAGTTTCTCTGCTAATTTATTCATAATACGGGTTCCTCTTGAAATGTTTTTTATAATTCTTCGAATTTTGTATGATAATTTTTTTTGGATTAAATTCTATTTAAAACATAAATTAACTAAAAAATATTTACATAATATTTGTTTATAAAAGACATTGTATTTTCTACAAAATTTGACTGTGAATCAGATTTTGTAAAAAATACAATGTAATTTATAAATAAAAATAAATCAAAGGTGAAAAACAAAAAAAGTTCTTATAATATTTGTTTATGTGAAATTTTTAATAATGTGGAATCATTAAAAATTAATTCGATAACTTCCGTAATTCCTTTTTATATTTAAATGAGGAATTTATTTATTGTCGAAATGTGAGATTATTATAGAAATACTGTAAACTGCTGTCTTATGTATGAATATTTTATTTTCAAACATTAAATTTTATATATTCTGGTCCCTTATTTATTGCCAAAGGATTTTGTTTCTTGTCGATTTTGTTAATTTCACACATTTATCCTTGGTTATTTTTTGCATATTATTAATGCTCTTGTTTATTTCCATTAAGACCTTTACTTATTGTACTTTGGTAAATTCTACCTAACCGTAAAAACCAAAACATGTTTACACTGTTTTTTCTTTTGATAATAGTGTTTTATTTTAAAGTAGTGACCAAGGTGGTACTGAATTGAGATCTTATGAAATATGTTGCCCATACTCGTCTACACAGAAACTGGATTTTAGTTTCAGCATAAAGATTAGCCTTGTATGGGATTATTATATTACTTATTTCACACGAGTTCGACACAATTTTAAATTTTATATTACCCATAGATTTTGCTGGCTTTATTTTTATTGGTTTGTGTAGCAATCATAAAACAACATATTTTATATATTAGGGAGCATCGATTAAGGACATCCCGTAAGAAGGGGGAGGAAGAGGTCTTCGCAAAAGGGACAATTGGGGACAATAGGGAGGGGTGTATCCAAGTACTTAGGAAACTCCCAGCAGCATTGTTCGTTTAAATATTATACATAATGGATTAATGGGTTTTTTTAATTTTCTATTCTTTTTTATATACTATATATGTTTAGTAAGTAAGCGGTATGTTTCATGTCCCCTATTTGTCAATTTGATCGTTTTAATTATGTATGCTTGTTTTTTCTCTATTTTTCAACTAATATTGTGTACTACTACATATAATGTTGAAATTAAATTTAGCCTGAAAATAAAGGATATCTATTTTTGTAGGGATGTCCCAACGGGGGTGCTCATGAAAAGGAACGGAAAAGGACAAGGGGATCAAAAATTGGTTATTTTAAGGATGATATCATTAATGAATGCTCCGTTATTCAATATAATATATGAAAAAATCCATCAATGAAAATGGGTTTAGAGAAATCATTATTAAAATAATCATTAAACCATAAAGAATATTCTTTTCTCAGTCTAATCTTATCAATTGCGTTCAGTCGATCAAGTTCATATGGGCACACTTAATGGTTATTTTCAAATCTTTGATTTCATTCACCACAGATTATGTTAGGACATGTTGTTGCTTACCATCTTTGTTTTTTTTACTAACCGTTTTTGTTGAATCTGATTGTTATTGTTCGAGCAGATGCATAATTTATTTGCAAAAGCTCTGTGGCCTCCTTTGTTGTACGGCTTTGCTCATAAACTAGTCTAATTAAGCTTTGTCTGTTTTCGTTACTAATTGGTTTATAGACGACGTTATTTCTGTACCTGTTTGGCAGTGTGATTTATATGGTGTTATTTATCAGCCTTTGCCATCACATTAACTACGTTTGTCCTCAATCACGTTTCCTCATGATCAAATGTAACAGTATCGTCTGGATTGTCGAGCTCGCTTACTTGAGTTTATTTAAGACATGCGACTTCTCAATTTTTGTTTATTGTATATTTACATATTTTATTTAGGCATATAGTAACTTTATGATTGCAGTTAATAGGATGAAATTTATAGTAAAAATGTGTTAATAGGTGACGTCCTTCTTGTTAAAATATTCTCCACAATTATTTCCATTGTTCATATAATTTATTTCTAGATTACCCAAAGATTCAAGTTTCAAAATTATTCAGCAATGCACAAAGAACTTTTGATCAATCATTACCGGATATATATCTTCCAAATGGAGACGTAGTTGATTGTGTCAGTAATTTTCCATTCCATACTCAAGTCGAATGGTGGAGACGGTCATCTAATCATCACTCTGATTACACTAGAGGCCAGTCTTTAATAATTGACTTATATTTTGTCAATGATAAGAAAGTTCTTCAAGGAGAGCAATGCGTATATGCTTGCCAACAAAATCTAGCGACCCTTGACAATGTGGCTCAAGTAACTGTAGTCTATCAGTTTTATGTTCAAAGTATGTTAAAAGTGAAAAGTTGGCTTAAAAGGTTTCGGTTTCTATCTTATAAAATGAGATCAAAATGAATACATTTTAAATAATAACTAATAAACTAAATTAAAAGGTTAATTGTTGCTGGGCTTTGGTATGAAATTTTTTAACCATAAAAATATATAGATGCAATTTAAATATAGTTATATTGATAAAATAGCCGATTGAGAGACGTGAATAATATTATTGAGCATAGAAAAATGTGTAAAGGATCAACAGATTTAAAGATTTTAAATTTTTTTATAAAAACTTCAGTAATAATTGTGAAAGAATTTTATGTGAAGCTTTGGTGATCAAATCACAATTTCCTTAAATAAACGTTTAATCAGCAACAAATTTATTGAGATTATTTAATTAAATCGTAACTATTACATCATTACTGTTCACGTATATAACATTTGACAAAGATTATGATGGCAGACTAATGATGAGGATAAAAACAAAAATACTAGAAAAATAGAAACAAAAATGTTTGTTTTGGTATCCAAAAAACACGAGAAGTTTTAAAAATACAGAAAATGTCTCATAAGAAAAACGTCAAAATTTTCAACAGAAAATTTCAAATAAATTACATACAGTTCAAAAATTCCTTCAGTTCAGTTCAGATGTATGTTATGGAAATGAATCTAATAAATATTTATATGAAGTTTGATTTCCAGTATATATGAAACTTCAAGTAATATCGGCGTGTATTATTAGAATTCCGAATTAATTATACTATGATTAATACATTTTCATTAGATTACTCGCATATATAAACATATCCACCTATGAATCTATAAATATCCTCATTTTTATTTAATTTATATGTAAAACAAGTTGCAATTGATAAAATCC
The DNA here is from genome assembly GCA_022537955.1 of Schmidtea mediterranea. Classification (NCBI taxonomy): domain Eukaryota; kingdom Metazoa; phylum Platyhelminthes; order Tricladida; family Dugesiidae; genus Schmidtea; species Schmidtea mediterranea. The sequence continues at coordinate 35,048,260 of CM039679.1, forward strand.
GCTTATAATTAAAGAAAATAGATTATATAGGCAATATACAAACTCACACGAGAAGATGGATAGGGACCCGCTTATTCAAATCCCTGGAAACTATCTAGGTCAAGTCGAAATTTTATGTAAATCACAAAAAATATATATAAAATATTTTAGCACATATACTTTTCCCTAATGAGTCAATCAAAATTAAGTAGATAAAGTTAAATTTTTCCAAGTTATTTAAAACTTTCTAAATTATCTTGAACCCTCAGTAACTCTCTTAATTATCATGGACCTCTCACTCCTCTACCTACATACCCATGACTCCTATTAATCAATGAAAGCCATACAAACTGACGGAATTATCATTTAACTGTCATGATCTTCAACGAATTACCTATAATGATTAATATTCTGTCAAAGTGATATCGTACACAATTCAAATTATTAGCCGCTTTTGATTGGCTATCGATTAGCCGATTTATAGTTTAACAAATAACAAATTATTGACCTGGATTAGGCTTACGAAATTGAGTTTTTATGGAATAAAGGAAATAATAATATAATCAACTCGCTAAATATCATTAGATTTGCCGCTTTATAGCTTTGACCAATATTTCCACTTATTTTTAACAAAGATATTAAAAATACGTATATTAACTAAGTATTATTCACTACTTATTTTTAAATCAGTAAGATGAATCATTTCTACAATAATCTTTTTAGTAAATTTTTATTTTGTTTTTAGCCCTCTATAATGCCAGCATTGTTGATTCCTTTGGCAACGAGATGCGTTCAGAATTTGATTATGGCGAAAGTTATTCTTGTTTTCTCAAAAGTAAGATTCATTTAAATAATGTCATTTGGATTGAACCAAATGCCGTGTTGGAGAGCTTCTCAAGTGGACTCTTCCAATCAAAGATGATCAGAAATCTGACAATTCACAAAAAGCAATCCAATCAAACCTCATACCAAAAGATTGTCACATGTACTGTCAAAGGATTAGCGATTGCGCCTTACATTGTTATTACAAAAACACTAACTATTTTAAGTAATTACATTTTTTTAAATAAATAAAATAATATTTTTTTTAAAAATCGTTAAAAATCAAACTTACTCTTGGGCGAATTATAATTTTTCTATTGTTTTGTGTGATCAAATCCTGATCAAATGACATTAAAATCATTCAAATAGCACATAGGCCAATGATTTTTGAACTCGCTCCGGGGATTTTAAATTGCTAAAATTGTTGTAAAAATAAAATAATATGAGATAAAATAAAATAGAATAGAATAAGATATAATTGAAGAATTAAAATATAGTAAATTATATTTTTTAAATTTTAAGATGTTAAAAATAATTGTTGATAATGAAGATAATAAAATACAAAAAATATATTTTAACTTTTTAAACTTTAATCAAATTCAAAACTTCTGAGAGTAGATCTTTTCTGTTGTTAAAATAAAAGCAAAATTCTTTCAGGAACTCCTCTCTCTTTTCGGTTTTAATACCTTTACGCCTCTTTATCTCCAATTTAAGTTCATTGTGAAATTATTATATTTTCAATAGCGCTTGCGCTATAATCAAGCCCTGCTACTAAATAGAGACTACCGGGTTGAATATCTTACTAAAATCCTTAAAATGTCTGCCAAGGGCAGCCTTAAATTATTAAAAAAGGAGTCAAACCTGATGCTTACATAATTTTTAATGCTCACACATGACTTCTCACAACATCTCCAAGCTAAACCATCGATGTTTTTCTTATAACTTGATAACTTCATGGCAGTATTGCATTTACTACAGCTTCTTTTGTTCCTCAGATATCGTTCTCTGAATAAAAAATCTACAAATTCTGCTGTGCTTAGCCTTATGCATATTCGTTCTAACATATCAGGTGTCATTAGGTTATAATTTTTAATTTTTAAATATCTAAATATCGGTTTATCTATTTAAAATTTTAATCTATAATATAATATTTTAATTTATTCATGGGGGAATCTAAAATTGTTGATCCAAATATTTTTATGAGAAAATGTAATGCATTAATAATTCATTTTCAATAGCTATTTTATTATCTATTTTATTTATATTTTTCATTCACGGACACCAGCTGTCATAAATTATGTTCAACAAGGACACATTATGAGTAATTGGTAATTTATAAGTTATTTTTTCATTAAAATTACATTTTTAATTTTTGTTATAAAAATTTTATATTTTTTAATGGTATAAATAGTTTTTGTTAAATTTTAGCTTTCGCATTTATTAATTAATTTCATGGCATTTGTGATTAATTTTTAAAATGGTAAGATTTATTAAGATCTAACTTTTTTCTGTTATATTAATAGTATTAATTTTCTTTGCGTTCCGCGATTTTGTTAGATTCGATTTGTGACTGTCGAGTAAAATTTAATATTTTAAATTTTGTTTTTCAATGCTTTTATTTTACATATCCAAGATTTCCACTAAAATATCATTATTTTCCAAATTTTTAAAGAAAATTGGAATTTTAATAAAGAAATTAAAATTTACATTGATCCACTTTTTACCTCACCTACTCATGAAAAGGTAGTATGTGAAAAAACGCTTGAAATATCCCAAAATTTTATATTATTGCTGTCTATGATTATTTGGCCTGCGTATTTTTTATGTTTGTTGTATTTTATTTTATTTTACCATAAAAATTAATTTTTTGTTTTTCTACGGTAAACGCTCTTAATTTATGCCGGCCACCCATTATTTAAGTCTTTATTCCAAAAGATTGTGTTGATATTTTTTATATATAAATTAATTATCTTATATTAGACCTTAATTTATGTCCTTTGATATATTAGTATATATATTCTTTGTTTAAAAATATTCATTAAATCAATATTTTATATTTTGGAAAAATAGTTTTATATTTTTAAATATATGTTTTATATTTCTGGAAAACTCTATTAGCAGTTTTTATTAATTTGTATTATTTATTTTTATCTATTCCTTGGATCTGCTTTAACCTTAAGAATTTCATAATCTTCGTTTCTACTGAAAAGCCCGTTTTGATAGCATTTGACTGAGTTTTGGTGATGAACATTATCGATGAATTAATGAAGTGATTTAATAGTTTTTTTTTGATACATTTCTTGCAGATAACAATGTGGAGTTCAGTTAAAAGTGAGAATATTTAAACAAAATTAAATATTTATTTTTAATAACGCATTTGTAATTTAATTGTAAATTTAGTAAAATTAGATAAAATTTAATGTTTCAGGCACTATCAACGTTGACAGGCAACCCTCGAATAACGTGGCTAATTGTTTTCCTTTACTAAAAGTCGTGTTTTATGATCGTTGGAATTATTGAAAAATAATTTCATAGGTTATATTCCAAATTATTTAACTATTGTAAAAAAAATCAAAAAAAAATTATAAAAACTTAATCCAATTACTGCATTATTTGAAGGTTTCTTGTGTACCATTTTAGTTAATATTATGTGTAGAAAAATTTAAAAAGTTAAGTGGTATGTTATGAACATGGAGTAACACTTATCAGTTTAAAATATCCTTAATGAACATATCAGAAATCGTTAGTGAGAATGATTATAACGTAAAAAAGATACTGAAAAGAGGGAATTCAAGATTTCTGAAGATTTTCCACTAAGCAAAAGTGAGGATTGAAAATAATTTCGAAACTTTGAATTTCTTTATGCATTAAAAAAGAACTCTAAACAAAGATAAATGAAATTGTAAATGAAAACAAATCAAAGATGATAAAAAAAATATGAAATGTTTTAGTGATAATGTATATTTTATCTAATCTTCAACTATGTCTGAACTGTCCCATGGCGGTAAATTATATCTATGTCCTAATATAATGTTTAATTGCTTTTATATTTTAATCTTAAAGTGTAATTAAAACAATTTCAGCTCATTCTGTTACGGAAATTGAATCCAAAAGCTCTCCAGGGTCCTTAACCGAATACCAAGATATGACATGCAAAGACCCAACTGATAAAATATCATTGTTTACCAGTTCATACAAAAGGTTACCATTGAGTAAATTTATAGATAAATACAAGAAAATTAACAGCCCGTCTGACTATAAAGTCAGTTTACCAAATATAATAAAATGGGACCAGTTTTACTTTGTCATGTGTACGACTCGATACAACTATAGAAGAACCCCTTTAGAATTGAATCCTTCAAGTGAGATTTTATGACTTTTGTTAAAATTAACTGTTTTATTGTTGAATAAAGTATTTTCATAAAGAATTTCCATTTAACTATTAATAGTGAATTTAGTATTTGATATGATTGTTTTTAATTTTCTTTATGGCTTTTAATTCAAAATTTTCACGACTTGTTGCTCTTTGACTTGCATAATGTAATTGAATATTTTATTGCTCTGACTTTTATGCTATATAATGTTTACTTGATGAATATTGAATGTTTGGGTCCTTAAACTATGTCATTGTTTATTATTTATTCCAGTGATACGTGTGCAGTATAGCATTACTGTTATTTAATCTTTTTATAACTTGTTCTTTAGAAACTTCGAATAAATATTTTTTTAAGATAACAAATATGTGTTGCTCATAAATGTAACATCTATGCCAGTGTTTCCCAAATTGGGCTCCCCGTGAAGTAAGAATAAAGGTTTCACTTGAAAATTAAAAGAACAAGAGTATATATACAGTAATTTCAATATTTTAATTTTGTATTTTAAAAATATTTAAATGTTCGATTTAATTATAGAAGGGGTTGATTATTTTTATTACCATAGCAACCAGATAACTCAAAATGCTTGGTTTGTCAAAGTTAATTAAATTAACACTTAATGTTCTCAATGGATTTTTTTACTTAATTTCTTAAAGCATTTTAAGATAATAACTATTATAAGTATAAAACGGTAATTCCTTGGTAGCAGTATAAATTAACCGCTTCATGCTTGTGAATGAGTCACGCTCGCGCGCTAAATGCGTTCCAATGTCTGCTAGTCCGAGTGAAGCAGGTTTCAACTTGCCTGCAGTTGAGATCGGTCGTGTTTTTGAGCTACTTATTTCATTTTTATTATATTTTTTCACATTTTCGTGTATGTATGAATGTATCGTTTTATTTAAAAACTAATATTTATTATATAGTATCAATATGAATTTATTTTTTTTCCAAATAAGATCCAAAATAAAGAGTGATAGTGAATATGAAGATATAGATAGTGAATATGAAAAAATTAATATTGAATTGTTAATTTTTTTTTAATTTTTAAAAAATTAAATATGCTTAAATTGTTATATTTTAATTGAAAAATGTAGAAACTTTGAATAAAACATTTAAAAAAACCTGATTTTTCTAAAATAATTTTATGAAAAAACCCTAGCCTTAAGAGGTTAATATATCAGATAAGTGAATCACAAAATAAGCCCTTGCTGGGAAGTAATAATTATATTGAAAAAAAGTGAAGAAGTTATTTAATAATCGAAAATTTTTCAATAATACAATTATTACTTCGCAGCAAGGTTTATTTTATTATTCACTTATCTGATAAATAATAACTAATGAATATTAATTATTGAAATTTGAGTTTATCATGAGTAAAAGAAGAGAATAAAATCATGGTAAATCAAGATGAAACATCCTCTCCATACATATTATTCCCTTGATCTATAAGATTGGTGTATAATTATAACGAGCTTTTTAAGAAGACGAATGATGGTCTTTGGCCAACATCTTAGTTGTCAAATTTTCAACCTATTCCATGACTGCCAAATGTGCCTGGTGGTAGAAATATTATGGTCAATTTTTTTCTTCTTCATTTACGAAGTTTTATCATCTGATTTGAACTTCCTGAACCATCTTTCAACTTGGCTTTTACTGATTGTTCCTTTGTCAAAAAATTTGTTGAGAATGAGAAAAGTCTGTTGCATTCTGACTTTTCTCGAAGTGGAAATGTTATATATATATATATATGTGTGTGTGCAATATATACATACACATATTATATAGTTTAATTAATAATTAGCTCAAATACATACATTTTTATAGTTTCATTTTCAAAACATTGTAATTCCAGCCGCTACTTTTAAATATGTAGGTCGCTGAATCCATATAGTTTAATATGTATAGTTTACATATTCTTTTTCTAATTATAAGGGTTTCATTGTATTTTTTGGTCATAACATTTTCGGTGTTTATTGAGTTTTAAATTTTCTTTTCTATAACTTTGGGCTAAATTGAATTTTTTTTGGGTCGATAATAAAGTTTTCTAGCATGTTTAATATTACATTATGTATCTGTCTAATTATATATTATTCAATAATATTCAATTCAAATTTTAAATGATTTCAAAAGAATTTTATGAAAAGATTTTTTATAAAATAATACTAGCAGGCTAGAGCAGGATTGGCCAACCCGCGGTTGCCGAAACAGTATAAATATTTTTAAAATATACTAAAAATGAAAAATAATTTTAATTAAAGCAAAATTTATATAACTGAACATTATTTTTCAGTGTAAATGAAAATTTTATTTTCCTTTCATTTAACTTATCGAAAATCAATACGACTATTCCTTTTAGTAACCTTTACATGTATTGATTTTCCAATAATTTTATAGAAGTTAAAAATTTATTATAATCTAGAACAGGGCTTCTTAAACCATGGGTCGCGACCCCATTTGGGGTCGCGTAGCAAAATTCTGGGGTCGCGAGAGATAAAAATACAATTTAACAGAAAATGTTTTTTAACTTAAAAATTATTGTTATAAAGATAAAATAACAATTATCGTAGATAAATATATCATAAAATCTTCTAGTTCGGAAAGATTGTTTGTACCTGCATTTCTATTAAGAGTATTGTAATAACTTGAATAACATTTACTATGAATTAGAAGATGTTATAGGAATTTTAAAAATATATAAATTTATTTTTCTTTTATATTTGTATGGGGTCGTCAAGAAACTCGCAATCATAAATGGGTCGTGAATTACAAAAGTTTAAGAAGCTCTGATCTAGAATAATAAAGGAATTAAATTTTAATTATAAAACTGTTTTGTGAGTATTTTGCGGCTCATAAAATTTTAGACATTTTATTGTTTGATCTTCATTAGATTTAGATCGGCCAAGTCTGTATTATTATTATTTGTTGTCCAGTACATCAAGATAAGTGTATAGCAGAGTCAACTTCTGAGCGCCTCCTGCATAGTACTGATTAGAGCCATTAGCTCAAAACTAGTCTACAATTTGGAATTGTAATGTGCATCGAATAATGTTTCCTCTCATATATTTTTTAATTAGAATCTGACATTCGTGAATAATTGAAATTATTATTTCTTTGAATCTAAATATCGAAAAAACGATCGACCATTTTTAATAAAAAAAACAAGAGAAAGCCAAATAAACGAAATATATTCTGAGGAAATTATCCTCATCATCAGTCTGGTATCTTAATCTGTGTGAAATACTATATACGGAAACAATAAGGATGTAATAGTTATGATTTAATTATTTAATTAAATACTCTCAATAAATTTGTAGCTGGTTGAATGTTAAATTCTTTTCACTTTTTATTAAATTTTTCGTATATAGATTATAAAACATTTTTAATACTGATGTATTTGGTTTTGCCTTATCTAAAAATAGAGTTTTGTATATGAATTGGTATACGAAATGTTATAAAATTCTAAATTTATCATGGAATAATTGGATAATAGAGTAATAAATAACAGGAATATTTACCATTGAGATAAAACAATGTGGTTCATCATCTGTCGTGGATACCAGAACTATGAGAACATTTTATAGGATGTTGACACATTTGCAGAAGATATGGCAATATCGTGTGTTCTATCTATGATGCTGCTAGACTTTTCAGAGTAGGTTATTTGGAATATAACTTCATTTGCAGTGTTTAAACATTAAAAGATTCAATTCTGGATTCTATAGATGGATTATAACCGCAACGAAATGGATTTGAGTGATTATTTGATCAGTGAATTGTCCAATTTTTGAATTTATTATTTTGATTCCCAATAGTGATTTGAAGAATTGAAAGAATTACGATTTATCAGATTTTTATAGATTCCAATATTACTGTCAAAATATGTGTGTATTTGACCTACTTATTTATAAATGGGCTTGGTATTGCAATAATTTGAAAATGAGTCATATATATATATATATATATATATATATATATATACTTGAAAAAGTATGTACCGAAAATGTGTGTTCAGTAGAAACATTATTGATCTATAATAATGCATGAAAATATAAATACATGTAAGTCTTCGTTCAAGAAACTATTGTGTAATTTGATCAGTTTTCGGAACTTATTGTCTTATTAAAACGATTAAATTGTGGCTGGGCCTAACTTCAAATCTTGAATCCATTAAAAAACATCTTTATGCAATCTTCAAAAATATACGTGGAATTCTTTCTGACAAAACATATAATACATAAAATCTAAATTATTTTCAGTGTGATTCCTGTGTGGTAAAGATTTTTCTTCAGTTTGATAACCGTAAAAACACTCCTAAAATGGAAATTTCTCTAGTGACATCTAGGCCGCAGCAAATATTTTAACTTTTAAAATATATTTTTATCAAATATTTAATTTTAGAATTCAATCTCGGTTTTATAAAATCTATTTATCCTGATTTTAATAAGGTAACAAAGTATCAGATGAAAGGCTTCATTTATGAATGTTTTACAAGGGATCCGTCTTGCACAGTAGAATGGCGTTGTCCGACTTGTGCCATGTGGCAACTCCAAAAACTAAGATATAAAACTCCTGATCAAACCTCACAGAATCTAGAAATAATATCAAATAAAAATGCAGAAATAATATACCAATGTGTTGTCATATATGGAAAAGAAGCCGTCATGGTGAAATATCTTCATCTAAATATCATTGGTAAGCCTTAAATTTTACATTTATAAGTTTTAGTTTTTTATAAAAGTTAAATAATAATTTTTAATTATTATTCTTTACTTATTAAATGAGTCTTTATATTTTATGTCAGCATTTATTTTCAAACCTGTCACCCATAAAACCTTTTATGATAGGGTGAAAGTTATGAAGACCTCTTAATCAGAGACTATAAGACACTAAATCACACGACCGATAAGCACAAGGACATATAATCACGTGATAGATAAGCACAAACATTTTATTTCTCAATTTCAACATTTTAGTGTTCAATTAATTTCAAATTTGAAAATAAATATTTTAAATTGAATTAGTTATAAAGGCTGATGTCAGAGCGAATGAAGAACCCATATTAACACCATCAATTTGTTTATACTATTGATTATTAAAAATTATGTGAATATTTGAAGTGGAAAATATAAAAAGTTTACATAGAAAAGCAACCACATCAATAATATTATGAAGTGAGGTGTTAGGCCTCAATAACTTATAACACAGTTCAATTGTTTCAATTAAAGGGGTATTTGTGAAAAAACTAACTACATCAAACAATACCATTACGTCATCATTCTCACTTTTATCCAAATTTACTATAAAAGAAACCAACTCAAAGCCATTCTCGCATTCAAATTCAGTCTTAATCAAGGGTTTCAGCAAATTATCTAAAAGTATTATGACTTTATATTGTGAAGTCTCATGTATCGACCATCCTTATGAACTTTCTAAAGATCTTATTAATTACAGTTGTGACCCATGAGGCCAGATAGAATTTTAAAAATCCCTATTTATGTGATCTTTCTTAATCAAGTAACGATATTGAAAAGGTTTTATCTTTCAAAGTTAGTAATTTTCCGGTTTTCTAACATCGCCCAGCTGATTGAGAACAATTAAACCATTATCAAATTTACATATTCTAATATTTTTTTTTAGATAAATCTTTAAATTTATTGAAGTCATTAATATATTGTTTCCTATTCTTATACAGATAATCATTCGCATTCGCGTTGAGCATGTTCTTTAAATGTTTTTTTTATCAGGCTATCTATTTTAATGTTTAAATTACGTTGTGAATTTAAATGGATGATTTAATGCACATATAAAAATGAAAATCACCAATTGCCCCTTATCAGACCAATCTTATTACTGACAGTTGCTTAACAAGATAATTTCTTCACCACTTTTCAAGTTCCAATATCTTTGTGAGTTCTCCTCTTTCGAATCATTTTGACATCATCATTAAGTTAACTGTAGGAGCACAACAATAATATCCAAAATATTTTCGTAACAAAATCCATTACGTTGATTTAATCCATTGAACATTGTTGGTCAACACTGTTAACTCAACAGAGCATTCGATATCAAGATCTTGTGTTTCTTCAAGTCTGATAGTGTTGTGAGTAGCATTGAGTTGAGAAATTACAACGCAAGGAATGTTTTAATTTAGCTATTAATTGATTTTTATAGTCGACTTTTCTCCATCAATAAATCGTGATTTTACTTTTTCAATTGATCTGCAAACCTACTTTTCAACATATTTTAATTGGATATTATCAAGTATAATTCTTGAGCTGATAACATTGTAGTGTGCACACCATACATCAATGATATTTCTTCCATTTGTTATCAGAATCAATCAGAACAGTTTTGATTCTTAACTAAGTTGGTTTCGCTTCAACCTATCATGAATATGTGGAAACGAGCCTTAAACCAAACAGCAATTTCCATGATTGAATTTTGGTGACGAACATTATCGATAACAAGTGGATTTCAGTTAAAAGTGAAAATATTTAGATAAAAATTAAATGTTTCAGGCACTACATTAACAATCATTCCAAATCTGCTTTTTCAGATCTTTATAAAAACTTTTCACATTTAATTAGTCCATAATTAATTATTTTTAACTTTGATTTTTATATTGGATTCATTGAGCAAAGAGTTTGTATTATATTTTGCGGCTTTAATCAAATAAACGAACAAAGGACACTTAAAAATATAATTCTTTCTTTAAAACTCAAATGTTTTATTGACACAAAAAGTTTTAACACATAATTGAAGGAATTACTAACGACAATACTGGCAATGGAATATCATAAATGTCTGGATTATTGGTAAAAAATGGTGACATAAAGGAATTAGACGAAGGAGATTATTTTGAAGGAAACTGATTAAAATTTAATAAATTACTTCTTTGTAATATTTTAATAAAACTTGAAGAATTTAATATTGTATTTTCATATTCTGAGTGTAGTCAACATATTACTATCATATGCAACCTATTTAACATATACTATTATAAATTTAGATAAAACTATTTATGTTAATGATAAATTCACTGTTAAATTCATCTCACATATATAAATAGCCTGCTTGCATCATCTTTCATAAGTTATTACCAGTTTCTCACAAATTAAGGTCTTCAATAAGTAGAAATTAAATTATAAATAGAAAAATATATAGAAAAATATATTTTTGCGTATTCAGAAAATGTTTATAAAAAGATAGGTAGAAGTCACGGAATGAGTAGAAAATTACCGCAATCGCATAACATATTTTTCCGAAATTACTTGTAAATTATAAAATTTTAAGAAACTTATCTATATTTAAATAAAAATTTAATTAAATCTCACATTTTTAAAAAATAAGAATAACTGAATTTAAATTCATAAATAAGAAATAAGAAGCTTTTATTTAAATAAAAATATTATTAGCATTAAAAAATAATAAATAATAAAAATACCATTAAAAATATAAATTTAATGAAAAATATAACTTTTAACTTATCATTTGCCCATTATATTTGTCATTTCTGATTGGAAATTTTATATCTAAATATTATTTCATACTAAGTAACTAGGCATTGCCAGACTCGCAAATTTCACATCACCATTAATTTCGATTGTAAGTACATGCGTAATATCTTTATTTATATATGAAAAGAAATAAAAAAAATATAAAAAAAAAAAAAAAAAAAAAAAAAAAAAAAAAAAAAAAAAAAAAAAAAAAAAAATTAAAAAATGACAGAGCAATGATAAAAAAAAGTATAACTTTATTTATGAAACGGAATTTTATGGAGATTTTCTTCGAAACTCATTTAAATGTCTCCTCTTCAATAATAATATTTTTTATATAATATCATGGATAATTGAGATTTTATTGTACTTGAAGTTTTCGTTTTTATGATAAACAATATTTTAGAGGGGTTAACACCGATTATAGAAAAACCAATGTATTTCTATACCCCAAATGATCCTGTGATTTGTAAAGGAAAGAATTTAAATTTCAATTTGCAACAACCGTTTGATATTCCAATACCAACTAAAATCATGTATATAAATAAATTTAATGATAGCCACACGAGGTTTACATCAGCAAATACCGACCTAACCAATATCACATCCTGGTCACCAAGAATCCCTGACTTACCGAAGTCTAGTTATAATGAAATGGAATGGAAATTTAAAGGATGTTGTTTACTATATATCAATGGTTATCTTCAATGTCAGGATATCCAAGATCTTAATGTCATTTGTAAAATTATTTTATTTTATATTTTATTAAATTCAACTTTTTCTCTTATCGTTTTCTAAATGTATTAAGTTTTATTCTATCACCCTTTATTTTTCATACTTTTATTTCAACCAATTCCAAAATTAATTAGTAGTCAAGTTACCAGAAAAACAAAAACTGTAGAAGAAATAATTATTGAATCATTATTTAAAAAAACGATATATAAAAATAAATAAATAAATTTTAATTTTTCATAAGTTACGAATTAATTGACTAAATAATTTAATGTAAGACGCCAATAAAAACTTTTCGTACGATATATTTCGACAGCATAACTGTCATCTTCAGGTACTCAAAACCAAAAAAAAATATTATGAACTAACATTTAATTTAAACAAATTATTTTTTATTAATTTAATTTTGTAATAAATAAATATTTTAAAAATATATTCAAATAACTGCCCAATATAAAATAGCAAAGTTTTTAGATTGATTATTAAAACCGTTAGTGCGATCAGAATTTGAATGTAAGGATAGCTTTGAGTTTGTGTCTTGTATTGCACAGTTACAAAAACGAAGTATGAATGATGTTATGGTTTCGTTTGATGTTTGCAGTTTGTTTACGAATGTACCAATGGTTGATACAATTGACTTATGCTGTGCGTTATGGGATGAAAATGATTCGGAACATCACATTTTGGATAGAAGGGCATTTTGTAAACATCTTGAATTTGCTACTTCAAATGCCAATTTTCTTTTCAATAATGAATGGTATCAACAAATAGATGGAGTCGCTATGGGTTCCCCTTTAGCACCAACGATGGCATCAATATTTTTGGTTAGTTTGGAAAAGAAAATTGCTTCTTTCCAATTTGAAAACCTTTTGTTTATAAAAGGTATGTGGATGATATTTTTCTTGTATTTGAAAACCAGAAACATGTAGAACCGTTGTTGCATTTTATGAACTGTTTACATAAGAACATTGTATTCACATGTAAAACGGAGAGAATGTCATCAATTGCGTTTTTAGATTTGTTAGTTCAACGCAAAGATAAACATTATGAGACAGAGATTTATAGAAAACCAACTGATACTGGTCTTTATACTTCTCCAGAAAGCTTTTGTGAATTAAGGTATAAGAGAAATATGGTAAAGGATTGATTTATCGTTCATGGTCTTTATCTTCTACTTTTGTTAATTCGGTAAAAAGTGTTGATAAATTGGTTGAGTTGTTGATAACGAATGGGTATTCTAAATCATTTTTATTGTTGATGATAAAAGAGACCTAGACAAATTGATTAAAAATCCTAAGGATCCATGTTTTGGAAAGTCTGAGTGTAATTTGTCAAATGAGTGAGAATTGAGTGTTGATCTAAATAATAATAAAAATGGATATAATAAAATTGAGCCTAAATATGTGTTAGTATTGCCGTACTCTGAATGTTTTACAAATTATAAAAGGAAGTTAAGTAAACAGATGGGAAATTTAGAGTATAAGATCGTCTCTAATTCGTGTAAGGTACGCAATATGTTTATCAATAAATCAAAAACTCCGGTTGGATTGTGTTCTGATCTCGTTTATCAATTTACATGTAATGGGAGTAATACCACATACATTGGAGAGACTTCCCGTCATCTCTGTACTCGAGTTCTAGAGCATTGTCGATTGAAGGGTTTGACCAATATTAGTGAGCACAATAGAGGCTGTAAAAGTGAAATAGGAATGTCTGATTTTAGAATTTTGTTGAAAAGTTTTAATAATTATTGGGAACGCGTGATATGTGAAGCATTGCTGATAAGGTCATTGGATCCAAAGATTAATGTGTAAAGTGCTGTGACTACGAATGTTTTGAATGTTTTTAAAAAGTTTACGTATGTTAAATCATGTTTGTTTTTTTTAATATTATTAAAATAATTGAAAATTTTAAATTTAAAATTAATTAAAAGTGAATTGAATATATTTTATAAATATTTATTTATTACAAAATTAAATTAATAAAAAATAATTTGTTTAAATTAAATGTTAATTCATAATATTTTTAGTTGGTTTTGAGTACCTGAAGATGATAGTTATGCTATCGAAATATATCGTACGAAAAGTTTTTTATTGGCGTTATCTTTTAATAATAATAATAATAATAATAATAATAATAATAATAATAATAATAATAATAATAATAATAATAATAATAATAATAATAATAATAATAATAATAAATAGTATAATTATTATTATTAAACGACTATTTCTTGGTAGCAACATATATCAACATTTTTAAACAAATAAATAATTAAATAACCACTTGTTGCAAAGTATAAGTTAAATAAATGGAAAATTTTTCAGTTATAAAATAATCCTTTTCAATTTCTTATAAATTTTCAAATGCTTTTTTGATCTTAATAAATTCTTTATCTGCTTTTTTATTATTTTCAGTTTTTTTTAATCTTTGATAAAAGGAATTAAATTAACAAATTAAATTACATTTTTTAAGAATTTAAAAATTTAAATATTTAACAATTTGACCTGAAAGTAAATGGAAAATAAATAAAGCATAAATATAAAATTCAAAGTAAAGGAATATAATATTCTAAAATATTTTAAAAGTTTATGAAAAGTATTTTAAAAAGTTTTATTCCTTTAACAAACACAAAGGTTTTCAACAACTTTCTATTGTATAAAGCAGTGCCGTCCAACGTGCGGCCTGCGGGCCGCATGTGGCCCACCATAGTGGTTGCTCTTTTGTTCAAAACACTTTTAATCTTGGATTCCCCTGTACAAAATGTTAGGTTCAATTTTAAGTAAACTAATTCACCTTATATCAAACCTCACTTCATTTTATTCGACTATATTAAATTCAACATTTTTAATATATTAAAATTAAATTGACTTCTTAACTCAGTGGTTCTCAACCTTATTCAGATAGCGGCACCTTAACGGTAAATTTGAAAAATTGACGGCACCCTAATAAATGTTGTAAAAAATGAACTATTTTGTTGAAAAAAAGTTTTAAACAATATATGAAAAAACAAAAACGAAATTTAATGAAATTTAAAAAAGTGTTTTTCGAGCCTTTATCAATTTGGAATAATGTTAAGTGATTGCGGCGCCAACCATAGTTATATTCTATTTTATTACAGGTAATTTTTTTTGTTGTTGCTCTAAAATGTAGGGATTTAGGGACTACGTAAAATCGAGAAGTAAATTTTTATATCCATTTTTATAGTTACTAATAGTGTTTTTAGCTATTTTTTGGAGACTCCCTGAATTCTGAGGCCCATGTCAAATGACTCTCCTGACCCCTCCTATCCTAAGGCCTATATATAAAAGTTAAGCACTTCTTAACTCAGATAAACATCCAACAATTAACATTAGAAAGAAAGCGACAGAAAGTCTGATCTGTTGTTGACTTTAAAGAAAATTGAAACCAATTAGAAAACAGAAAATGAAAGCCATTTGAAAATTGAAACTGCTAATTTCCAAGAAATTAAATTTTATAATAGAAACTTTTTTCAGTCATTTAATATATACTGTGTAGCAAGGGCTTATCATGTTATATGCTTGTTTAAAATATTATTATTACTATTATTATTATTTTTTTTTATTATTATTATTATTTAGAAATACGTCTTTTATAAATAAAAATTAAAAAAAATCAGAGGTGAAAAACAAAAAAAGTCCTTATATTATTATTATTATTATTATTATTAAAAGATAACGCCAATAAAAAACTTTTCGTACGATATATTTCGATAGCATAACTATCATCTTCAGGTACTCAAAACCAACTAAAAATATTATGAATTAACATTTAATTTAAACAAATTATTTTTTTATTAATTTAATTTTGTAATAAATAAATATTTATAAAATATATTCAATTCACTTTTAATTAATTTTAAATTTTAAATTTTCACTTATGTTATAATTTTTAAAAAATTAATGTAATTTAAAATTTCAATTATTTTAATAATATTAAAAAAACAAACATGATTTAACATACTTAAACTTTTTAAAAACATTCAAAACATTCGTAGTCACAGCACTTTGCACATTAATCTTTGGATCCAATGGCCTTATCAGCAATGCTTCACATATCACGCGTTCCCAATAATTATTAAAACTTTTCAACAAAATTCTAAAATCAGACATTCCTATTTCACTTTTACAGCCTCTATTGTGCTCACTAATAAATATTATAATAATAAAATTATTATTATTATTATTATTATTATTATTATTATTATTATTATTATTATTATTATTATTATTATTATTATTATTTTCTTTTAATATTTTTTAGGGGAGTATAATTTTGTATATAATTTTCCAGTGGATAAAAAAATTTTTTTCGCTGGAGAAATTATCAAATGTTGTATAACAAGTCCATTTTTAAAAAATGCAAATTCTGCTGGTTCAAGTTCAGATACTTGTTTAGCAGCAAGGGTTAAACTTTTTACTGAATTATCAATGCAAAATACTGATCAACTTGTTTTGAATGGTTTCCAAGTGCAAATTCCTGAAATTTTCATATATTATGCAATTGATATAACGAACGCTTTTGTTGGCTGTTATGTGGATGATCTTGGGAAAAGGAATACTGATATCCAAAGAACCCGAAAGAGAATTGTGATAAAATGTAATTTTTATTTCAAAACTTTATTAATCGGTGAACATAATCTCTGGAATGTTACATAAATTAATAAATTGTCAAAATCAATCACAGATTGTTCAAGATGGTGAAATACACATAAATGAATCACAAATGGTATAAATAGATGAAATGATAATAAATTGTGGTAGATTGTCATGCACTGGAGTTTAAATCATCGAATTTTCATTATCGCTATCATCGTCAATAATCATCCTTTATTGTTTGATCTGCATTTATATTTATTCTATATTTGTTATTTCCTACTTTGTAATGTTTTATTTTCAAAATTTTTGATATGAGCTCATCTTCTAAAAAATATAATAATCTCTTATTTCTTAAAATCAAATGAAGTATGAAATTTTCAGACACTGCTTATTTTCAAAGTGTTGTGAATTGAATATATTTTTTTTTTAACTTTCGTAATCCAATTTTTATGCCTCAACCGTTTACAAAGTGATTGAGTTTCTTGAAAGCCAACATGATGAACAGAAAACTGCTTAAATTTGATTTACTTCAGTATATTCAATCTCGTTTGTATGTTTCATCATTTAAAAGATATTTTTGCAGCAGACAATATCGAAATCTGCAATTTTTCTGATCATTTGGCACATCAGTTGGAAACTGGTAAGACACATTCAACAATCTACGTCGAAATTGTGGATCGTTATGAGATCCTGCTTCAATGTTAACATCTCTTATAATATTTGAGAGATTTGAAATGTTATTTGAATGATATGATTCATTGTCAATTGTTAAATTCTGTACAATTACATTTTCTTGGTTCAAAACTCCGTTCTCTGTCACGTTTGTTACAGTCGGAGTGTCAATCGTCAAAGTCTCTTGGACGGTGCTTTCTGATTGTGATGAATTCATTTCTCGAAGATCTTGAGTTTTGCTGAACCTATTACTATTAATATCAGACTGTACAAAAAAATTTTAAATTTTTTGGCTTGCTGAAGCAGTTTCCTTTTGTTGAGCCAATTTATTTCTTTTCTTATGTCCACTTTCGAATAATATCTTCATCTTTCTTTAGGCAATTAAATTAATTAAAATAATACTTAGTTATTATATAATAGAATAAATTGAATAATAGACTAAAATTTAGAGAAATATTTGCTTTTTTCAATAAAATTGACCCTTTGGTCAATTTTTCCATTTTGTCAAATTGACTGATATTGTTAAAAATATTTTAAATAAATTTAATAAGTTAAAAATGCATAACATCTTAATTACGTAATTCTGCATTTCAAAAAATAACTCCGGAATTCCGAGGCCTGATGCCAAATGGCCCCACTAGCTTCCTTTGTCCTAGTCCTATATATTTTATATATATATATATATATATATATATATATATATATATATATATATATATATACTTCTAAATTTCACTTCATTAAAAATTATTTTTTAAAATCGTCGAATGATTAAAATTAAATATTAGTATATTAAAACAAACTTTATATTTATAATCTTTTCAAGTCTTATTTCGAAAACAAAAGCACTTGGTTCTAATTTTTTTACTTCTATGTGAGTCTAATGTCTTTTTAAACTTATTTATTTAATAATATATTTATTTATTTTTATTTATGATTCTGTATAATTATTTATATCTATATTTTTATTTAGCATGCCTTCTGTCTCCGCCTAATATAAAGATGCTTCCAATAAATACTTCTGTATTTTTTGCAAATGAAACTATCAAATGTATCACCATTGAAAGTCCCTGTAATTCTATTTTACCATTCAATTTCACTCTTGAAAAAAATTCCAAAATCATTCTCAAACTAGTTAATGTTCATGAGTTAATTCTTGGGAGTGAATTTATTGGAAACAATATTAATGTAACTTGTAAAACGGGAATTAAGAAAGTTCGTCAAGAATCTCGAATTATTTCTATAAATTCTGTTCCAACAAATATAACATTTCATGGATTGAAAAAGGTTATGGTCCCAAATCAAGCAATTGTCTGCCTTTTTAACGCATCTCGATCATTTTCTATGATTTGGAAACAAATAGAGGGGCCTCGTCCATTGTTGGTGGTTGGTGCGCGAATTCTGATCCGAAATCAGGATCAAAATGGAGTCTATACGTTTATTTGTTCCATTTCCAATAAACATGGAAAGGATGAAAAGGCGATGTCTTTTTTCCTTTTCAATCCGAATGAGTTTTCAACCGATGTCAAATATAGTTTTCATTTTTTTCTTTTTTTCTCTTTATTCTTTTTCCATCTATTTGCAGTAATAATTGCTTACTTTAGTTTTTATGAATTCTTTTACACTCCAAATTTTCCAGCAATGGAAATGATGAAAAATTGACGTTTTAATAATTACAATACCCTAAAAAATATTTTCAATAATTTTATTAAGATTACTTCCGGTATTATATATAATAAACGTAGTGTTTTTCCGTTTCGTTTAATCAAATAAAATATTTAAAAACATTTTATTCATGAAGCATGACAAAGGTAAACCGCGTCCAGTGTGATGTCCAGCACAGGTGGACCATTGACAGTTTGTAAGAATTGCTAACGCAGCAAATTTATTAATAACATTCGACTGTAGGTACTAAGTATATAGATGCAACGTGATGGTTGTGGATCAGATTTTGCATATTTGATTACTAATGTTTCAATTTTTGAATTTTTACCATGGCTAGAGTTCTAATAGACACAACTCCAGACCAAAACGATAAAATTACACCCATCACAAGTGACATTGGTACTTTTTAGCTTGAGTGGAACCCGAAACCTAAGTTGAGAACAATCAGGATTCCTCGGTTTCTATTATGTTGCAATTTTGTTTGTTCTTCGCCGTCATCTGGTCGTAAACGAGAAAGGCTGGTCTATGGAGCATAAATAGCTGAACAAAATGTTGGGGTTAGGTGATTTTCAAAAATTATTATAATAAATAAAAATATTTTGGAAAATAAAATAATTAATTAAAAATAATCAAAAAATTAAGATCAATATTTTCCGTGGGAAATGAGCATGTGCCGATGCCAATTGATGAGACGAGTACGGAAATAATAATATAAAATTAATTTGGGACCCCTAGAAAAAGTTATTTAAAAAATACAAATTAAATTATTAATTAAAATGACGAAAACAAATAACTTAAATTAGGGAGAAGTTCTCCGAATTGGATAAATTTAATTACGAAGGGAACCGATTATTCCCTAATGTGATTTATTTTGCAGTTTTCTCCTGAGGAACGGCCGAAGTGACCAAAATATGAAAGTAAATTGTTTAACTAGTTCCCCGGGAGTCGAGTGTAAATTGACGTAAATCAGATTAGTTATTTGAGGAGAGATTCTCTAGATAAGGGAGTCTCAAATCAACAATGAGACACAAATAATTTCGAAAAATTGCGAGTAACAGAAAAGTTTGAAAAATTCGTGAAATTGAAAAAGAACTAGTCAGACTTGTCAAAGATATTTTAGTAGTTAATTGAAAAGGCGGCTTCCCGTGGGGATTCCTGCCATTATTGTAAAAGTAACATTCGAATCGTTGTGAAATTGTTAGTATCGAATAAAAGTTTTCATGTGTTGAGTTATTCCAGTATCATTTAAAGAGCACGTGGAGTCAGAGCAAACAGTTCTACCGAACCAAATAAAATTATAACTCAACAAAAAGATAAATTTTCGATTTTTTGATGCTTGACCACTAACTTTAGTTTTTTAAGTCAATGGAAAACTCACCTACTCTATTCTTTGGCTGGTATAGTTTGTGAAGAAATCGAAGAATTTTAATTTATTTTAATTATAATTACAAAGCTTATCCGTAATAAGTTCTGCAAAATTTATTAGTCATTTAGTGAAATTTGATTTGCATTTTTGAGTCAATATTTTCCCTGACTCAGGTCACTTGCAAGGAGAGAAATCTACCGGCAATCAAGGGAAACACGACCCTTAAAACATCCAAGCAAGGGAAGGTAGAGCAAGCCTCAAATCGCCTCCTTCAAATGGGAAGCAATAAGTCTAAGCTTTGATAAAAATTTTAATTATTTAAATTTAACGAATATATGTATTAGTTTTCGAAGTTGATTTTTGTTAATAAAACACCTGAGTCTGAATAATCAAGGTTATTACAGATAGCAAGTAATTAGAATGCTTAGCGGATGAAATTTGAACTAAAAATAATGATGTAAATTTCACTGATCAAGGTGACTAGGAACAATAAAGAAGATAAGTCAAGCACATGCCTTCTATCGGCAGCTCGCTGAACCCAGAGTATGTCTGGATAAGAGTATTCTTGGTGTCGATGCTCACCTTTAGCCGACTCACAACATCTTGTTACAGCACCAACATTAGCTAGCAATGGGTAACAAGCGGGCAGGGCAGGTAAATTGTATGCCTGGTCAAAAAGCTGAGACCCACAATATAACATAATGGAGTTTCTGTTCATAGTTTAGTCTGAAATCATATGTTGCCCGATTCGTTTTTAAATATTTACTGTTTATCCAATTGATGCATTTTGTCTAGTAAAAAACTTAATAACTAAATTTCCAAAAAAGAAATGAAAAATGATACAAAACACTCGACTGCTAAATTATTCCTTAGGATTTAGCAAAATGGTCTGTAAATTAAAATATTGATGAAATTCGGTAAAATATTTAGATAGCAAAGATATTCCAGCTCGTCTATTATCAATGATTTGTTTCATTGTTTTTGTGGGGTTTATGGTCTGTGTGACCTTAACCCCAAATACAACTTTTCTTGCCCTCCAATAGTTACCTGTTGCTAAGCAACGTTGGTGATGTAACCATTAATTTTGAGATCGCCAAAGGTGAGCGCTACGAGAGAACTGCTCTGGCCCGATCTCAAGGTGGGTTCAACGCACTACCGATAGAAGGTTCCTGTGCGCTTTTCTTACTGTGGTCTCTCACTGGTGTAGCTAATACTCCTCTGGTTTGTATTTAACTTCTGCGTTACTTGTTTTTCAACTTGATCAATCTTTATATGAAATAGTTATTTAGAAGATCAATTCGAAAACTTAATTAAGCTATTTGAAATGATTTATTAAACAACAGATGAAAATAGTATTTTGTGTTTTCGGTTGAACGGCACATCGTTTGGCCCTCTCTTTTCTACCGGGTCGATGTTTGGAAAGTTTGTCTACTAGTTTGGTAGTCACTGGCACCTCTTTATAGGCTAGTTGCGCGGGTGCAAATACTAGCGGGTACGTTACCGCGTTGCCCTCTTGGCACGCCGATAGCGCAACATCTAGGCCGCGAATTTGGGTCCTTTTACTTTGATTCAATTGTCGTTCCTCTGTCCAACCTCGTTGTGCGGCTGTCATTTTTTAGTAGAGAGCCTTTACCTTCTTCGGCTCTACCCAGGTGGCTTTCATCTGCTGAATTTCTTTGACCAACTGTACAATTTGTTTGTGTAGACCCACATTAATTTTCTTTGTCTTGTCTAATTCCCGTTGTAAGATCTTACATGGTTCCATGTCTATAAGAAGGGATTCATTATTAAATTCATTATTCCTTTTTGATATCATTTATCTTATCTAAATTTCTAAGCTAAGTACCTGATTATTTAATTCGATTTCCGATAATTAACTAATTTTAGAGAAAACACAGTAAATTAAATGCAAAAACAAACACGTTTGAATTTTTCCAGATTTATTTGTTATGGTTGTTAATATCTTGGTCTTCGATTATATTCTTGGCGGGGCCTCTCGCGAGCATACGAATGGTCGTGGTTACGATTTGCATCTTGATTCTTATGGCGCATCTCTCGGGTGAGGATTCTCTGTGGCACTACCACATTGAGGGCAGCTGTCCTTTCGTTCAACTTTTGGTCGTTCAGATTATATGATATGTTGTATGGAGGGGCATACCCGTCTATGCTTGGGATTCTGCCTGCCGCTATGTCAGCGTTGATCTTCGCTAAGTGGTGTCGAGCTTTCTCCACTTGTCGATTCGTCTGTCTCTGATGTTCCTCCAGACGCGCCAAAAGATAATCGGCCTGCCCCCTGAGTTCTCGTGCGGGGTTACGACCGGGCTCTCGCTTGATGGCTATAAACGGAAGATCAGTATCTCCGTAATCTCCTTGAATTCCATTCTTAGATTCTCACACGGGCGCAATCGTGAATCCCGCGTCCCACATGACCTGTTTACATCTAGCGGCCGAATGTGCGGGGAATCGCACCGTAATTCGTGAGGCATCTATCCATGAATTATCTAGAAATTTGTTCAATCATTAATTTATTTACGGTGATATTCAATTAATCTCGTTAGGTAAGAGTCATTTGTAAGGTACTTCATGAGGTTGTTGGTTAAAAAATGTAGTAGTGATTGGGTGACGGATGGTCAATGAAGAGGGCGTCGGAATAAGTCATGTGGGTTACTATTTCCTCAACGTTCGGTTTTCGTGGAGTTAGTGACAAGAACCTTTATTCTATCATATCGAATGGTACCAGATATTTGTGGTCATTCATCATCATCCTGTCGGTGGTTGGCTATGTCTGGCGTCATCATTGTAGTTTCTACATCGGTATTTTAATCTATCTCATCTCTTTCGCTGTTGTGATTTCATATCGTTATTTTGCGATTTATTTTCATCCTCCCTCTGGATTTTGCTATGAGTATCCTAGGCGGTATAATAGTTTTCAAGTCTTTAATTGGACTCCAGGTGATTTAGTTTCACAAACTTTCAGGTGGTTCAAATTCCTATTTACCTTTATTTCATATTTATCTTTGAAAATTTCTTTTTATTGAGCTGCGATGTGTTGTTAATATGTTGATTTCATTTAGGTTGCTTTGTAAAGATATTAATTAGTTCATAAATCATAATAATACGCTTTATTTTTCAATCACAATGGTGGCTTCATGTATAGTTTTCCTTTTGGTTCTTTGTAGACACTTCGATGGTTTGCTCGGGCGGGAGTGGGTCCTGTGCCGGTGAGTCGTTCATGATCATGAGATTAACAAGATTATTAGACAATAAGCTTACGCTGATTTACGTCTTCCTTCCGCTCCATGGTGAGGCTGTCCGTCACGCTAGCTCGGTTTCTATTAGGTCCCTGAATCTTCCAATAATTCTGACCTTGAGCCATGTAATTTAGAAAAATTGCTTCACCATTACTCTAGTATAGTATTTATATGTAAGCGTCCTACTAGATTATATCGAATGTTGGTGGTCATAAATCAGGACCATCTCTTCAGCAGGTAGCCTACTTACTTTGTGGAGGTCAGTCCTGTGTTGGCCAATAGTCTGGTGGTGGCTTCAGTGATTTATTCAATCACCACTCACTCACGACTTTCAACGCATGGCCACGCTATTTGATCATGGAATCGTTATTGTATTGATTGCGATTAGAATAGAATCAGCAATATAGATATTGTCTTAAATCTTGCACTCTAGCGGGTTATCGTGGATCTGATTTTGCAGATTAATGTATTAGTTGGATCGCAATTCTACTCTTCCATTCACCGGATTTTTACGTGTTCTCTGAGCTATTTCTATTTCCAGTTTAATGGTTTTCGTGAGTATTCGTTGTTTGTCTATTGATTATCGTTGAATGCACCTTAAATTTAGAATCCACAATTGTAATATTATTCGCTTGGATGGATTCGTATCTTTTACGACCAGATTTTATTTTTAAGATACTAGATTACAGTGGTTATCGATACGATACAAGTTTGTGTTGGCTCCAATTTATTTGATAATCATTTTTTGGTCTTATTCAAGTACGAGTGGTTTTCCTTATGTTTCATCGATCTTATTTTATGTTGGATGTATTATCATCGATGTTTTTAGTGGCTATTGTGGGACTATACGATGTAATGATTGGGTAATTTTTTTGATTTGAAAATACAGATTGGCCTATTTTCTTTATCTTATTATTAGTAGTAGTAAATTTTAATTGTCAAGATTAATTGCAGGTTCTAGATCATAATGTTTTAATTTCATTGTTTTTAACTATTAGATTTTTGGTAGTCTTTTAATTCTAGAACTTCTCATTGAATTCGCGCTTAGTTATTTCTTATCGAATTTTTAGTTTCGTTTTGTTAAATTATTCCTATCTTTTCTTTTTACATTTAAGGTTTTATTTCAATCGTTCATATTTAGCTTTCTTATTAAATTTAAGTTTCTTTTACGCAAACTTATCTTCATCCTTTTGGTTTTGCTTTAAAACCTATTTTCTTATTGAGTTTAACCTTTTGGTTTAGTAATTTATTTATTAATAGTTTCGCTTGAGTTTAGATTTAGGCGTTAATGACGATTCACATCGTTTTATTAATATTTTATCATAGCAACGATTTACGCTCTTTCAACCCATTACCTTCCTTTATTTGAACTTAGGATTGAATATGTCAATATTAGAAAATTATGAGTGTCCACTGGACTACTCGGTGTTGAGATTTTAAGCCGATTGTTTTCATAATTTTAGGTCGATTTTTAGGAAATGGATGGCGAAGGAATAGCCAAAAGACTACCCCTTTACCTTATAATTTCCCCTATAACGGATGATATTGACGTTCCAGCTCCTGCGTTCTCACGCCGGAGCCTTCACGGGCACAAACTATTGGCGATTATACACGCACTTACACAGTTCGGTTGGGGTGTGTAGATTTTGATTACTTGCGGTGTTGTGTCGGCTGTGGGCCGGAAAAAATTTCGACATATCATATTCATTTCATAAGCCTTTATTGTCATAGTCCAAATACATTCATAGTTGGTACATATAAGTTCATAGTTGGTTTCATCATTCCTTCATTCAATACATAATACCTTTCCCCACTCAGACACCCGAACAGAGCTCTCTTGAGATGGTTCGTGTGGTGCGTGGAGAAAGTTCTCGAGAAATCGTCCGCTTATCAAATAAAATAGATTCTTCTTTAATTTTATTATCAAAATTGGGTTTTCAAATTTGGTTAAAATTCTGTGAAAATGAATCGGTATATATACTTACTGTGTGACCCTAACCTTGCGTGTTCATTTTGATGTAGTAAAACAAGATTTGATCTTGTGATTTCTAGTATATTCTAGCTCTAATTTTATTAAATTTCATAGTTTAATTTGACAATTCTATTTTTTAGCTTTTAATTGAATTGTTTCCAATTTAAATTATTTTAATTTGAGTTCTAACTTTCATGAACTCTTACTTTTCTTGAAAATTGTCAATTTTTGGTCAAATCTTCATGTTTTCGTGTTATTTCTGTGTTTATTTCATGCTGATCTTGTTGCATCTGTTATCATTTTAGTTTATTTTTATGTTTTTTTATCTTATATTTTAATTATTTCTTTTCTCATATTTTTCAGTGGTTAGTTGATTTTTTATGGGTCTGATTTTAAATCTGCGTGTTGTGTTTGCCTGCTATTACCGATTCATTTAAACGAAACTCTGTTCTGGCCCCAACATTTTTATGCCAGTTTAGATACGTGTAGACCAGCTACTGTAGTCACTGCGGTCCTTCGAGTTTCGGCAAATCAGTTTTTCGATGCGCTACATTTATGATTGGATCTCGATTAGAGTTTTATTGTTTTCATGTTAAGTATTTTATTTTATGTTTACTGCTGAAATTAAATATCTAATTTAAAATAAATTTTTAAAATATTTTAACTGTAATTTGACAACAAAAACAAAAATCCAACTGAATATTTCATTAATTAATAAATTTCTTGTAAGTATTAGTTTTAATTTAAAAGTCCCCCTTTTATTTTTAAATAAAAATTTATTAAGTGAATTGTTAATTTAAAATGTAAAAAAGATTTCTTTTAATAAGTTAATAATGTTTTCTTTGATAAAGCCATTAAATTAAATATTTTCATGTAACATAAAATATTTTAATGAAATATTGAAATTATTTATTTTATCTATAACGATGAAAATATGCGTCGAAGATATCATATTCATTAATAATTTTTGCATATTATTATTTATTAATATTATTATGGTACCCGTTATAATTGACACTAAATTGACTGAGACTGTTACGTCATTAAACTGTTTGCAGCATTCCAGTCTCGCTGGTTATTTCTTCAATATTTCTTTTCATCCTCCAATAAAATCTCATTTGAATTGTGAGTTGGTTTTTAAATATTTCAATGAATCAGAAATAAACAATCCAGATCTCGTAATATTGTTTCAATTGAAAGCCCTTCAAGTCGTTAAAAAAATCACTGGTGAATGCCCGGAAATAAGTTTTAAATTCGAAGGAAACAATGCCCAACCAGTCACAATCAGTGCAGTTTGCGGTGACAATTACCAATCTGAATATCGCATTTTGCAGCATAGATATGTCACAATAACCTATGATAACCAGAATGATATTTATTCAAATTTGACAGTTAAAATGATTATGACAATTGGGTATTTTGCGAAAAAATCTGATTGCGTTAAAGGATTTTCCAAATTTTGCCGATCGAAAGCCGATGAAGATTTTTGCATGGATAAAAATATGGCCTGTAATGGCGTTGGAAACTGTTTAGCGGGTGAGGATGAAGGAAGCTGTTATGTAGTACTGCTCATAATTTTGATTTGTATTATATCATTTTTAATAATTTTGTTATTTGCAATGTTGATTGTATATTTCTTTATGAAGAAGACATCTCATGTACCATATCAAATATGAAAGGCATATTAAATGTGCATTTCAAAATTATAATTATTGACCTGAGATTTTAATGTTTCATTTTAATTTGATAGAAATGAAACGACCCGCTTGTCTATGCAAATATCGATTATACAATAAATATCATATTTATTAACCAATTAGCGTATATAAAATATAGAATAAATATAATTATTAACTGTGACACCGGATGCTTCGTTTCTTAAAATTTTGTAGATTTACAAGAACTGGCTGTAATTACCAAAAGTTCGCCGAATTTGACTACTAGTATTACCAAATGCAGAAATATAAAAAGTGGTACCAATAAACTTTCTGAAGTTATTAGCGTTCTGGAGCAAAAGCATTGATGAGATTGTGATTCAATGGATAGCCGCAGAGGAGAAATTGATCGGATTCACTGATATTCTTAAATACAGCATTGACGTAAATGACTTCCGCGACTTTTTGGAAAATGTTATAAGCAATCACGAAAATTCCATCAGTCCAAAATCAATACAAAATGCAAAAAATATTATGAATATTTCGGAAGCTGAAAAGGGGTTTTCTACTATGAATATATATTCTAAAAAAGAAATCGTTTAGTTGTTCAAAATGTTGCTAATCTTATGGTTATAAATTTAATTGGTCTTCCTTTGGATCTATAGAACCTTGAAACATTTGTTAAAACGAGGTTGAAGAAAAACCACATTGCAGGTGATGGAAGAGTACAAAAAGCAACACAAAAAAGCTATAATGAAAATCTAATTTCAATTAGGAAATATTTGTAATACTTATAAAATCATTATCTAATAATTTCTATAGTTTTTGTTTTTTGAACTCTTTGAAATAAATGTAAAATTAAAAAATTGTCTGGTAATTTTAATTTGTCGATGTTATTATGTATTAAGAATCATCGATGTGACTCCGAGCGTGTCTTATTAATAACGATATTGACGAATTCCAAAGACGTAAAACTTTATTAATTATCACAATTGATTACAACAATGATATATTAATTTCAACACACTTCGCTTTGGTACTTATTACAACCCTTCGGGAGGAATAGCACAATATAATACTTTGATCACACGACCATTTGACTACTGCTGGTGACGGGTAATCTACCACAATTGATTTGGTTGCTTTCTTGGCTCTATTTTGGTTCTTTAACTACTTCTAATTATTATATCAATTTCTACCAATTAATAATCTCAGAAATCAAGTTCCTTTCTTGTTTCACTATAATTTCTTTTCCATTCTCTTTGCTTCTGCTTTATACTAGGTTGCTTCTAGCTTTTATACTTTTCCATCTAATGACATTACTAATAATTTATTCATTTTTCAAACTGTTCCATTGGATATTCTGCAATCTCTGACAGTTGTCAAGATAAACATTTTTTTACGATTTAATTTCTCGGCTTCCCAATGTCTTTTTTTCTTATTAGTTTAGATTTTCTTATTAGTTTAACTGTCTGAATAAGTGTGAAAAAATATTCGTTATATGGTTTTTTTGCAAACGATTTGTGTCTCATTTATTGAATTCTTGTGAAAAACTTGCTTGGCAACAAAACTGATATTACTGATCTAAACAAAATTCCTAAAGTTTTCTTATCTCATTTTTCTTTTACTGTGATGAAATGTCTCGTGATATTTCATAATTTTTTTATTAATAATATGAATTTATTTTATTTTATTCTAACTTTGACTTTTCTATTTTTTTATTTTATGGTTTATTTTTATTTAAATTTTTATTTTTTTTTATATTTAATATGATGAAATGTCTCAAGATATTTCATCGTATTTCTCTAAATATAAAATATTTGATTTTTTCGTATTTTTATTATTGATTTCTCGTCATTAATGATTTTTATTTTTCTATTTTTGCATTCCATCCAAGGTTTTGAATTTGCTTTACTCTGTGGAGTTTGGTTTTTGCCAAGTTTTATTTGATTTTCTTGTTGAACTTCTTGCTTTGATGTGATTTTATTTCAATTTCTTGTTATCAAAATTTTATATTGTCGCTTTTTCTATGAGTTTGGTTGTTTATCTGGTGTCGGTATCTATGATTTTGAATTTCCTTAGCGTGCTTGCTATGTTACCGTGTCTTTCAAACAACTATTATTCGAATTCGGTATTTTCTCCACAAAAATGAAAATCTCATGTTAACAGTTATTGTTTATTTTTATTGTTGGTATAAAAACCAATAGAACCGGCTCCTGGCATAAGCGATAAAGATGGGCACCTAAGACGTTAAATTTTAAATCAATCATCTTACGATAACATAGAAGACCATTTTTAAAAACATTATAGTTAGCTAATCTAAACTAAGTTCACTGTTAGTTGTAATTCAAAATTTTGACAACAGTTATAAATCTCTCAACCAGAGGCAGACCGTAATCATCTTGTAATGGTAGTGAGACGTTACACTTTAATATAATTTAATTATAATTTAAACACAATTATTTACATAGTGATTAATTATAAATCACTTTATCGTATTACATTGTTTGAATTTTATTTTGTTATTTTCGATTTATTTTCCGCACCCTTATTTCTTAGATTTCAAGAGATATCGGAAAATTTATGAAATTAATTTTAGTTTTAAGGGTAAATTTTAAGAAGATACATCCTGATTTACACGAAATTTCTGAGTAGAAACTTCAAAATTTATATTAAAAACTTCCGCCATTTTTTTTCTCTAAAAATGTCTGTAAATTAACTTATTATAGTGGTTTGTCTCAACGCTGGTTGACTAAACGTTGAAAGTTTACATACATTTTTTATTATGTGTTGTGTTAATGGGCATTATTTTATTTTTCTATCACTTTTTGATTTTCTACAGTGTATGGTTTATCTCAACGCACGTTTTACAAACAACCTCAAGGTAAGTTGTGTTTTATATGTTATAAAATTATTGATTTTTGTTTTATATTATAGAAGATTTATCTGAGCCCAACTTGGTGTATATACTGGTATGTGTGTGTAAATCCCGAACTGGATTTAATCTATTTTTAACCAATTAATTCATTTTAATTGGTTGCTTCTTTATCTTTATAATTTTCGTTTAAAATCTATTAACTTCGTAATTAATTTTGTACTTTGACCCGCTATGTTGGATTTCGGTCGCGCATTTCACTTCATTCCGCCACTAGAATTTCGATTGTTTTTCAGGGATTCTATTATTTTAATTCTAAACAAAAATATATTGAACAAAGCTTTAAAAGATGAAGAATACGTTAGGGAGTATATAATAATTAAAAGTGAACTTGAAAAAAATTAAATAAACTGATATCTGACATGTGAACTTAGTAAATTATAAGGGGAAGCCAAAGACAAGAAATCAATTAACTTAATTTTATGATATATTAAATTTAATCAGTGGTCAGGCTTATCTTTAAGGTGCTTATTATTCCTTATGAAGTGTTGAAATAATTACCAAATACTGTTAATTTATCTAGGGATGCTTGGAGTTAGATCTGTATTTGTTAATTTATTATTCTACTTTACTGATTGACATTGAAAGTATCAATTTTACATTTTGGTGGTCGTTTTTTTACATGGAACTCAATAATAGCACCAACTGATTTGTAATTGTGGATAATTTTTTTCAAAATCAAATCGACTTTATTATTTTCGTAATCGATGCATAGGGAAATTGTTTTAGATTTTTTCAATAATTCCAAATGTCAAAGCATTTTTCCCATGAAAAATTATTTTGAAATACATTATAGAATAAAATGATTTGAAAAGTAAAACATGTTGTTATTACTTATTACTCTAAAAATACGAGCCGACTTAAAAGAAATAAAAATCTAGGTTTCTTAACAAAAAATTATCTTGAAATTCGTATTTTAAAACCACCAAAATCAATTTAAATTTCAGAAAATTATTACTTGAATTATTTAACCAATATTGTCGAAATTAACAATGGCCAACGTAATTAAAACTTATTACATTTCAATTTATAATTAAAAACATTAGGTAATTAATGTTGCCACTGCCAAATTTAAATTAATATGGGTATTACACAAGAATATTGATAAAATATTTGGGAAAACATTGTTTATTTATAAATACACATACATATTTAACAACAATATAATAACATTAAATTCTATTTTATATACATTTAAATCAATCTGTAAGACCCTCTGGCTTTTTACCAACAAGACTTTTATGAATATGGGGAATAACTCCACCGCCAGCAATAGTGGCTTTAATTAAAACGTCAAGTTCTTCATCTCCTCGGATTGCCAATTGCAAATGGCGAGGGGAAATACGTTTAACTTTTAAATCTTTGCTGGCATTTCCAGCTAATTCCAACACTTCAGCTGTCAAATATTCAAGTATAGCGGCAGTGTAAACTGCAGCTGTTGCTCCAATACGTCCTTTGTTGGATGAATTCGATTTCAAAAACCTGTGAATACGACCAACAGGAAACTATTTGAAAATAATTTTAAAAACATAAAAGGATTGAAATACTTGTAATCCAGATCTTTGTGATCTAGAAATAGTTTTAGCTTTACAAGTATCTTTTCCTGCTTTTCCACCTGCCTAAGAAAACAATAAATTTATTAATCTTCAAATCAAGTTAACCAACCATTTAAAATAATGTTGAGCTTTAAAATATCAACCTATATAAACAATAATAATAGTTAAAAAATTATTGTTATTAGGTTTTTAAAATAAGTAAACATTTATTTAATTAATTTTAGGAAAAAAAATTTATTGACTGTTCTTGGAAATTTAATTTTCAATTTTTTAAATAAGCAAATCATAAACATTTTCATAACCCTTGTTTTGGTAATAAATATTCAATTTAATTGTTATCTGCTATTGCAAAAAAATAATAAATTGTAAACTTTTAGTGACATAGAAAATATTCTACTAATTAATCAAATTTATAAGAATCAAATATTGAATTGTCTAGCAAAATCAAAGTAATCTTTGATAAATGTTTCCCTTTCGCATGCAATTTTAAATTCCCAGTTTTTTTATTATTGGTGGGTTACTGGGTAGCGGTATTTAACTATATGGTTGTTACCCAGACAACCCCATATAAATGTTCTTTCGCTTACCACTCGGCACTCGTTGCTAAGCAACGTTGGAACTGTGTTCGAGTGGGTAGATCGTCCGCAAAAAGTGAGCGCTATGGTGGGTTACAGGGTTTCGACGTTTGTTTAAATTATTCCATGGTTGCCCCGTAACGCCATACAAAAAAATGCTAACTGCCACTTGGCACCCGTTGCTAGGCAACGTTGGTAATGTGTTCAAGTGGTTGACTGCCCGCAAAAATTGAGTATCATTAGCTAATACTATAGTTGCTCGGACAATCCTCGGGTTCACGAGCTGTCGATAGAAGACCTGTGCTCGCTTTTAATTATTGGTCCCTTTGCGTCTAAATTCCTATCGTCTATCCAGCTGGTTCATCAGCGTCAGTTTGAGAAGACAAAATAATAGTGGTTTTGTTTAATTCCTCACAACGTTATTATTATATTATTTTATTATTTAAGAAAAATTACTAGTACAGAAATGCAATGAGAGATGTACAGAAAACAATAAATTAACAACAGTCTCTTTCTCTATGAAGTGTATTGATTTGAGAGTCGAGCGGCTCGGCGCTTTGCTCGCTCCTTGCGACCCGGTCGTCGACTTGATGTTGAAGGAATTGTTGGAATAGGGTTTTCGACAGGGGTTGGCATTGCGGATGGGGTCGGATTCGACTCACGGTACGCTAATTGAGCCGGGGCGAAAACTAGAGGGTAGGTTACCGCTGCCCCCTCTTGACTAGCTGACAGCGCTACCTCTAGCCCCCTGATTTGGGTCTTCAGACTTGTCACCAATTGTCTTTCTTCGGCCCACCCCTTCTGGGCCGCGGCTAGCTTTTGATATAACGGCTTGACTTTAGTGGGGTTTACCCACGTAGCCTTGAGTTGTTGCATTTCCCGGACCAGGTGTAAGAGTTGATCGTGGAGGTCATTGTTTGCCTGTTGTGTTCGAGTTAACTCGTTTTGTAGTAACTTTATGGGATCCATTTCTAAAATAGTACGAATGAATTGGATGGCGACTAATGCAAACATGAATGGTTTTATTTAAACAAATTTTTAAAATGAAAGTTATGATAATAATAGAAGAGAACAAGTAGTTTGTAATACTAATATTTAAATCATCACAACAAGAATTAATCGTCAGCGAGAAATCGCTTGATCCCTGCTTCTGGCGAGTAACCAGGGATCACGATTACCGGCCTCTTAAGGTTTCTAACTGGCCTTGGTGAGGGTGGGTATCTACTGGCTAACCGTCCTGCCGTCAGATCATCTTGGACGTTGGCCAGGTGTGCTGTGGCCCTTGCCACATCTTCTTCGACTTGACGTTGGAGTTGGAGGAGGTCCTCCAGAAGCTCCTGGGCTTGAGTCAAGATATCCTGAGAAGGGTTAGGCTCGTCGAACGGCTTCCGGAACTGCCGCATGAATTCTTCTGGGTTTATATCTTCCAGTTGGTCATCTTCAGGCATGGAAGGGTACCGTTCTTGATACACCCGGTTCCATGCCTGTCTCCATTGTTCTACTATATGGGCGGGTAATTCGAGCATAGCCTCGGTTGGTTCTGAATGAAAGAAGGAAAAAATTATTTTTACTCGGTACATGAATAATGTTGCTTATCAATTTGACGGGACTGGGGTATCTTAACTTCAACGTATCTTAACTCTCAGAACTTGAAGAGGGGTCGGTGGAAAATCATTTGTCTTTCTATCTCATTCGGTTATCAGTGATTCTCTAACATTAAAATAGATACTCGTTTGAACGTCTACTAGATGTCTTGACCTTGTATATGCCAATTAAGTGGGTGACCGGTTAAGTTAAGCTTGTATAATAAATTTTTAATCACTTAAACTAAATAGTACTGCGACGATTAGATCCGAAAGAATTAAGGAGAAGTAATTTTTACGATTTTTATTTACAACCAAAATTTAATTAACCAAGATCATTAAACTAATTAGTGCTTGGACGATTCAATTCGAAAAAATTAAGAAGAAGTAATCTTAATGAAAATTAAGAAGAAAACAATTTTTCTGACTATTATTTATGAACAAAATTAAATTCAAAAAAAAAATTTAAGAAGGAATAATCTTAATGATTATTATTTACAAACCAAATTAAATTAATCAAGATCATTATTAAGTTTTAGAACCGGATCTATAAGTGAAATACTTGTACGCTTGATCATAATGAATAAATACGAATGTACTATAGATATCCGGATAGGCCGGAAACGTGTGGCATTCGTGCTTTGGCTACTGTAGCGGATGTTTACATTATTGTGGATGCCGATTTGTAAGTCAGTAAATTTTCTCAAATCAATAATTTACTTATCTATTTTAGGTACTTTGCAAATTATTTCATGGTCGACGTTCATCGTGACGAGTTGCAGTGGTTCGGGGATTTTGGACTAGTTATTTATCTGGTGCTATCGGGACGAGGGATCTTTTCAGTAAAGATGATAATGTTTTAGAAGTGGCGATCGGGTCATCTGGTAATTTATGTTATTCCTTACTTAATTTTTTCGCATATTTTTTAAGGGAGTTTTCTTGATCGCTAATATGATGGATCGATTTATTTCAATTTTGATTCGACTTCTATTGGAATTTTTTGTTGAACCACTTCGTTTATCTCTTGGATATCTTATGCATCATTTTGGATTTATGTGAACGAGTAGTGGTAATTTACTGATAATAAATTTTAAACAATTTTTCGTTCTAATATATTTATAGTAATTGGTATTTGAAGTGATAAGGGATTTTGTCATAATTAATTCAAATCAGTTAATTTTTTGTCAACATTAGTTGGGCTGGTTCAAATCCTAGTCGATAATATTTGATGTTTAGGTTGCCATAGTATTTATATTGTTCAATTAAATTTATCTTATTATTAAAGAGAACCTGTCTATCAAACCGATCAATCCAGTTTAATATTTATTCTAATTCCTGAGTTTTAATGGTTGACATTCTCCTTCAAAACTTTCACTGATGTTTAATAAATTACCCTAAGGTAATCACGTAATTTTTCCAACTAAATCTTTACCCTTAACTATAGTAATTTGATGGATTGTTTTAATCTGCCTTTAGTTTTCATCGATCGTTGTTTCAACGTTGGTCAAATTAATGAGTTATCAGTTTCCCTTGATAATTAATCTAATAGAAGTTAATCAATGGTTACTTGAATTTTAATCCTTTTCTTACAATTACAATTACACATTTCTACTCAATAATTAAACCAAGTGCTAAAATTTTCGAATTACTTTAATTTCTGCTTCTCATTAACTAAATCGTTACTTCAAATTTGATTAACAGCTACATTGGGTTGAATTAATAAAATACAGCTACATTAATCCGCTTGAAAGACAAGTTCAATTTAATTGTACTAATATTTTTCATCTAAGTTATTTCAAATTATTAATCAATATCAACGATTTGATTCCCCGTGCCATTCCCCGTTAATAGACCTTAGGCGCATATTATGTTCATATTATATTTAATGAGTGCCCACTGGACTACTCGGTGTAGATGATTTTGAGCCATGTGTAGTATGAGTTAAGTCGAGTTTACAGAAACGAGGAACGAGGAAGCAATCAAATGACTTCTCCCTTATTCCTCCTTTCATCTATAAGGATAATATTGACGATCCAACTCTGCGTTCCGCACGCCGGGTCTTCACGGGCACAGATCATTGGCGATATTCCACGCGCTTACACGAATCTGAATTGTGTGTAGATTTTATTTACTTGCATTATGTTTCGGCTGTGGGCCGGAAAAATTTCGACATATTTTAATTAACAAATTATAGATATATATGAAACAAATTATACATAATAAAGTTTATTAATTATAAGAAAAATATAACAAGTTACCCTTCCAATTCATAAAAATTTAGCATACATTTACACAATAAACCAAATGCCTCTCTTCCCACGCCGACGTCCGAGCAGAGCTCTACAGAGATGCAAGACACGGGGCGTGGAAAGAGGGTTCCAAAATCAATGATCCTCACCTAAAATTCTGAAAATTCAAAAGTACGATCTCAAATAGATTTAAAAGATTCAAATAATCTTCGAAACACGGAATAATTTCAAAAAATGGTTTTTAGTCTAAAAATGGTTTATAGTTTTAAAACTGGTTTAACAATTTCAAAATGGTTAACTTTAATGTGAAAATGGATCAGTATATATACCTAAATTTTTGGTGTGTAAAATTTGATGTAGTAAAACAAAATTCGACCTTGTTGTTTTCTAGCAAATTCTATATTTTATTTTTATTATTTTTTGATTTATTTTAATAATTTTTTATTTAGAATTTTATTTGAATTATTACTAATTCAAATTTTTCGATTTAAATCTTGCTTTAATGAACTTTAATTGATTTTTCCAATTTTGTCGAATTTGTCGTGTTTTCTTGTTGTGTTTATGTAGATATCGTGCGGATCTTGGTGCATTTTGTTATTATTTTAATTTATTTTTATGTTTCTTAATTTATATTTAATTCTTTTATTTCTCAGATTTTATATGGGTTTAATTGGTGTTTTGGGGTTTATTTGAATTGCGTGTTGTATTTGCGTGTGTGTTTCTGATCCATTTAAACATTTTGAAGGCCGTTTACGTTCTGGCCCAACAGCTATTACTAGAGCTATAATTGACCGAACGATTTCCTGGGTCACACGAGCTGTCGATGGAAGACCTGTGCTCGCTTTCAACTTTTTAAGTCCCCTTATACCGTTCATTCTATCTTTCCTATCCAAAATTCTCATATATTTCTCATCCACACATGTCAATGCCCTCCTATTACCCTTACGAATTAACCCTTATCGAATTCCTTAAATAACATTTAAGTAACAACCAATATATATTTTACAAACGAAAATAACACATTTCGACGCGTCAATTACGTGTTGTTTAATAATCGAGCGGCTCGGTGCTTAGCCCGCTCTTTACGTCCGGGCCTGTAACTGTTAGCCTTCGGTGTGCTCTTCGGGCCTGTTGTTGCCTCTCGGTAGGCTAGTTGGGCAGGAGCAAAAACGAGAAGATATGTCACTGACGCTCCTTCTTGGCAGGCCGACAATGATACCTCTAGCCCCTTTATTTGGGTTCTCAGGCTTTGATTTAATTGCCTCTCTTCCGTCCAGCCCTTTTGTGCTGCAGTGAGCCTTTGATAAAGTAACTTCGCTCTCTTTGGTTCTATCCAGGTGGCTTTGGTTTGCTGGATTTCTTTCGACAGCTGGATGTTTTGCTAGTAAAAGTCTTTATTAATTTTTCGTGCATGCTCCAATTCCTGCTGTAGAATTTTCAGTGATTCCATCTCTGTAAACAACGAAAATTAACTCTGATCTACAAATCTCAAGTTATTTAATTGATCATCCAAATATTAATAATATTGAACCGACAAAAATGAAAAGACAATAGAAAATCAACTAAATATTTAATCGGAATCCAATTTTAATTTTACTAAATGTCATCGATTCGTTATTGGAAATGCGGGGTTCGATGATTCCCATCATCGCGTTCTTCAGAGGCCAGCTGAGCATAGGGGCGCTCCCGATATACAAAGATGGGCCTCTCTGTCCTTCTCCTGTGGCTGGGAAAGGTCCTCTGAGGCACGGTGACATTGAGGTTCGGAGGATTCACGTTCCAATGCTCATCCATTCGGTTGAAAAAGGAGTGGGGCGGCGGTGCGCAGTCGTCAGTACTCACAATTAGGCCGGTGACAATATCCTCCTCTACGTTCGTGAGGTATAGTCTGGCTCTAGCTACCAGAAGATCGGTCCGGCGTTGTTGGTACTCGAGACGGGCGAGGAGGAGCACCGTATGCTCGCGAATTTCCAGAGCAGGGGATCGACCTAGTACATCCGATCGGAATTCTCTCGGCCGGGACACGGCGGAGCCCGCACCCCACATGGCCTGTCGCCATCAATCAGCGGCCTGTGTGGGAAGTCAAATAATGGCTCTTGATTCTCCTAAACAAGATTTGATTAAGTTGATCACTCCCATCCTTTGGTTGACAAATATTGTGTTCCCTGCCTGAAATCCCTTATGCCTTGTATTTTCAATCATTAACATTAATTTGATAAATCCTATGATATAAGAAAAATAATTCTTTAACAAATCGTACATACTTATTCGGAGAAGAACTTCAGTTTCCAATCTTTAAAATTTATTATAATAGAAATTTATATGAGAAAAAAAATGAAGTAGTTAAAAAAAACAAGCTCGACTTGTCACTACATCACAGTTGCCTTATAATAAAAAATGCACCCATAGAACTATTCATTAAGGGATTTTCAATCATTAAGGTACAAAAAAGAAAAAATCAAAATTCCAAATATTCCAAATAGTGTAATGCTTCAATTATTTTCAAAAAAAAATTTTTAAAATTAAAATCAAAATTTTTGTAATTTAATAATCTTACAAATATAAAATAATTCCACGTATTTAAAATACCTAAAAATTCATCTAGATTAAATTAAAAATCATAAAATTAATGAAATCATACTCTATAAAAAAAGAAACTAATGAGGTTTAGACAAACTGCCTGATGTTCTTAAATGGTTGAAATTCGGTTAACTAATTAGATGAATTTGCGTGTCTTAGGTAACAAAATTACCGTAGCAAAAATTGAGTAAAATTTTTCGCCTACCATTGATTACTTGATCATCCACCATTATGGGAATTGCTAATCGTGGTGGGTTACTGGGTTTCGCTATTTGTTTAAATCATCTTATTATTACCCCGGTAACGCCATATAAATATTTTCTAGCTACCACTCGGCACCCGTTGCTCGGCAACGTTGGAAATGTATTCGAGTGGGTGGGTTGTCCGCAAAAAGTGAGCACTATTACTAAAACTATAATTGTCCGGACAACCCTAGGGTTCAACGAGCTGTCGATGGAAGACATATGCTCACTTTACAATGTCCCATGCGTAAGAAAGTTCAAGATCAAACTCATGTTGACCGGTAGAAATAGAACGATGTTCAGGTGACGAGGTATGACTACTCATGACTTTTCGGCAACAATCCAATATTATTTATATTTTACAACGTACCACTTTTAATTGATTTAACAATAAATACAATTTTACATTCAATTCATAAAACAAAAAAAAACGATTAAATTAGACAATATTTGTAGGTTAATTCAATTTTAAAGCGATACAGGACACTTTAAGTCAATTTGTTTGTCAGACGTGCAGCTCTGCGTCTGGCGCGTTCTTTGCGTCCCGGCCTGTAATTATTCGAAGGTACGGCCGATGGAGTCGCCAATGGTGTTGAGTTGCTGACTGAATCCCGGTACGCCAATTGAGATGGAGCGAAGATAAGAGGGTAAGTCACCGCTTCTCCTTCACGACTGGCGGCCAGGGCGACTTCCAACCCCCTTATCTGCGTTCGGAGGTTCTGATTCAGTTGGCGTTCCTCAGCCCAACCCTTTTGAGCAGCTGTGAGACGTTGGTGGATGGACTTGAGTTTTTCTGGGTCCACCCAGGTGGATTTCACCTGTGTACCTCCTTTGTGAGCTGAATTATCTGCTCGTATAGAGCTTTGTTGGATTGCTGGGCGCGGGATAATTCCTTTTGTAGTAATTGGGCCGGTTCCATGGCTAATAAAAAAAATAATAATTAAAGGGGAGATGTTTACTATTAGAGCGTAATCACATGATCCATATTCAATCCAAACAAACTAATGAAAATTATTCAATGATAATAAAAACTCTAAACTAATCAAAAACCAAAACAACAAAAAAAAATTTAGTTTTAATTATCATTAATCAATGTTCATCAAATTTTTCGTCCTTCTCTGTTCAGGGAAAGCCCTTCGCCACCCATTCTTCGGATGTATAGCCCGAGATCGACATGGTCGGCCTCTTGGTATTGCGGGTTCGGGCCGTGGTTGCTTGCGGGGCCTGTGTCGAGAAGATTTGTTGGGGGTGCCAATAATTGTCGGCGATCCGCTCCGCCAGTAAATCCTCCTCAACGTTCGCCAGGTACCGGCGAGCTCGGACCACCTGTAGATCCACTTCGCGCTGATGGAATTCCAGGTTCTCTAGCAGATGTCGAGCCTGCCGGTAGATTTCTTCGGCCGGGCTCCATTTTTCGGCCATCTCTTGTCCCAGATTGTTTCTGTCGAGGAACTTTGATGGAGGGAATTCGGGACATCTTTCTTGTCTATATCGGGCCCAGGCCCATCTCCATCGATCTGCGAGAGTCGGCATGTAGTTCCTTGAACTAAGGTTTTCTGAATGTAAATCATTAACTACATGTACGAATTTTATTTAAAGAATTGAATAAATAAATAAATAAATAATTATAATATTCTTGATTTACTCCTTTGTGAGACCATACCGGAATTTGGAACTGACCAAGCTCTTTTGTTAAATCAAAACATCTCACGGTTCAGTAGAGATTTTTCGCTAATCTTTGACACCAAATTCTTTCCCTTTCTTCACTGTAGTCTATTATCGACAATATTGATTTTTCAAATATCTCTTAGTGACCATCGTTATGTATATGAAATTACTGTACTTTTTTCTCCCATAAACAAATATATTTTTCCCCTTTAATCAAAACATCGAGAAAGTAATGGCCCGATGCGACTGGAGAAATATTTCTAAACTTGGTCGATTGAAATATTTTGTAACGAAATCATCTCTTAAATCTTGAATCGAAATCCACGTAGTATTGCGAGAAAGTCCGCCTAAACTTTCATTATGTCTAATTATTTGCACAGGTTTTATGCAAAAAAAATAAAAAATAATAAACTAACCAGTTACATATTTTCCTTGGATA
The DNA here is from genome assembly GCA_022537955.1 of Schmidtea mediterranea. Classification (NCBI taxonomy): domain Eukaryota; kingdom Metazoa; phylum Platyhelminthes; order Tricladida; family Dugesiidae; genus Schmidtea; species Schmidtea mediterranea. The sequence goes on from CM039679.1 coordinate 35,089,693, forward strand.
AACTCTTTCTAATAAAATTGATTGAATATTATTTTCTATTAAAAATATTGCCTTTCGACACATAACTAATGATTTCGTGAAAAACTCCTAGCCATCTTCCCTGATTAGCAAAATACTATACATTTCGCGGCTGGATGAGCAACCGGTGAGTAGGTTTTATGGTAGAGATTAAAATCCACAGTTGAACAAAAATAGTAGCCGTATGGTAGGGTGAATAAATCCCATGGGGGCCGGGATGTAAAAATCCAATGAACCAGACTTAATAAATCGGGGATTGGATTGATAATAATGAGTCGTACTTCATGGGGCAAGGCGAATGAGTTTTATGATCAATGATGAATAAAGGAAATGTTTGCGGAGGCGAGATTATGTATGATGGTCGTGTCGGGAACTAATTGAATATTATAAAAATTATCTATCAATTATTGCAAATTAATTAATTAATTAATTATTAATTATAAATGTTACAACAGATTTTTTTATGATTATTACTAGTTATCGAATGTAATTATTACGAAAATTATTAATGCTTATTTAACAAGTATAATTTAAAATTCCTTACTTCCCGTGGTCATATCCAACATTGCGGCAACCTCCTCATTGGGCATCTCTGGTATTAATTCGGTATTGTTTGACATTCAAAAGGAGAAAAATTAAAATATCCAAAAATTTTCTAGTAAATGGTTTTATAATTTACCAATTGCGTGGGTGTCTGTGTGCGTCCGGTTAGAATTATTTCACATGATACGAATGATAATTGATTGAATTAATTTGGTTTAGTTGAACAATATTCGACGTTTTGGATGCATAAACAATCGCGACATCCGCTCGAATTTTTTCAATTAGATTTATTATTTATTCAGATTTTCGGAATGGCTTTGGAAATTCGACGTTGGAGTGTGGTAAATTTTTCTTTCTCTGGAAACTAACGGCGGAAGACTCGCACGTGTCCTCGTCAACTACACGAGTCCACGGCGGGTGTTCCCACGTTATTTCCAATTCTCGTCACATTATTTGATTTTAAATTATTAATATTTAACGCATTCATTTAGCATTTCACGAGTTTACCGTGCCAGAAAATCATGAGCATCGTCTCATCTACTAAGATTGGAATTTAATTACCGATTCGTACTCGCTGGATCTTGATAATATTGAGTGATCATTTTCATTTATCGTTCGATTTTTAAGGAAAAGTCTAGCCATCGTGTTTTGTACGATTATTGATTCAATATTCCATACTGGAACAATGGTGGTAAGTCAAGTTACTAGCGATCGTGGTCTGGGTTGCGTTGGTGATCGGTAATCATTTCTGAATCAAGAACTCGTCGAACATTTTTAATCAACTTAAACTGTTATATTTTAGGAAAACGGGTATCAACTGTGGATGACCTATTCCGTGAATTTATTCGTCAACGTTATAGCGATATAATGGTAGAAAAACCGATGGGTCTATTAAGTTGGCTATTCAAATGGGTTATGAAGTCTTTTTTATAATAAAATTATTCTTATCCTATCGGTGGTTTCACTTTAAATATTTAGGCTAATGTATTTTTATGCGGCCAATTTCGATTTAAAATTGGCATTTAGTTATAAGGGAGTTCGAATAAAATGTCGCTATTAGCTATACTGATGGATGTTCTTTGGATTAGGATCTAATTAAATTCACTATTTTACTGGAAGTTTGGGGTGATTTGTTTAATAATAATTTAAATTTACTATTTAAAGTTGCAATTAAATTTAATTCATAAGATTAATTTATTTTATTTCATAACAGTGATTTCATATTAATTTTATTTCCGGTCACCTTTCCCCTTTAATAAGCCTTAAGCGCATTTTATGTTTATATTATATTTAATGAGTGCCCACTGGACTACTCGGTATGGTGATTTTGAGCCGTGTGTAAAATAATTTAGGTCGAATTTAAAGAAAACGAGAAACGAGGAAGAAGCCAATAGACCCCTTCCTTATTTCTCCTTTCTTCTATACGGAATGATATTGACGTTCCAATCCCTGCGTTCCGCACGCCGGGTCTTCACGGGCACAGATCATCGGCGATATTCCACGCACTTACACGAATCTGAATAGTATGTTAATTTTACTGACTTGCGACGTGTCTTGGCTGTGGGCCGGAAAAATTTCGACAATAAAATAATTAATTTTATGAAAAAATAACTTAATTTTATGCATCATAAATATTTATTAATATATTAAAATAATACAACAAATTACTTGACCAAAATCATCATAAAAATAACATAAAAATACATCTCCCCCCACGCCGACATCCAAGCAGAGCTCTACCGAGGTTGCGAGGACGGGAAGTGGAGAGAGAGTTTCCAAATAAAACTTCTGCTCACCTAAAAATAGATTTTTAAAACGTTTGAAAAATTTTAAAACAATTTTTGGTTTGGAAAATGGTTAAATTTTATGTGAAAATGCATCGGTATTTATACCTATTTTCTGTCCCTAACCTCGCGTGTTATTTTTGATTTAGTAAAACAAAATTCGACCTTGTTATTTTCTAGTGTATTCTAATCTTTATTTTTATTATTTTTTCATTTATTTTGATAATTTTTTATTTGAAATTTTTATTGAATTATTTCTAATTTAAATTCTTTGATTTAAATTTCATTTTCATGAAATTTTATTGATTTATCAAATTTCGGTTGAATTTGTTATGTTTTCATGTTATGTTTGTATTTGTGTCGTGCGGATCTTGTTGCATTTTGTTATTATTTTAATTTATTTTTTTTTGTTTATTTATTTTATATGTAATTATCTTTTTCTAATATTTGATAGGGTTTAGTTGATGTTTTAATAGGTTTGAGTTTAAATTTGCCTGTTATGTTTGCCTGTGTGTTACCGATCCATTTAAACATTTTCCAAGGCCGTTTGTGTTTTGGCCCAACAATCGTAAGTAATACTAATGAATCAAAAGTCATCTTCCCTTAATTTAATTATGGGGTTACTATCCAAGCATATTTTATAAGGGTCGTCTTTCACCAAGGTTATCTAGTCAGGTTGGGATTTTATTTTTCCAAGAAAACAATGTTTACAAATTCTTAATTCAGTGACATCGGATCATTAAATTAAAAGAAATATTTGGCTATTTTAATGATAACGAACCTAATAATTATCAATTGCAAGTCGAAATGCTTTCCTAATTCGTAATTAATTATGGTGACGTCCAAATCATTATCTCGCTAAATAAAAAAAATAATAATATAAATAATTGAATAAAATAATAATCACAAAAATTAACATACTTATATAAATTTGATAAAGGTATTTGAAATTATTCACAGTAGGGGCTAACGTACATTATGACTATCTACTGCTAACGCATCATAGTTAAATAAGCACAAAAATTAAAATTAAAAGGTTTATTTGCTAAAAGAGATTCACAATAGCTAAATTTGGATTATTTCATCTTATCTTCATTATTAAGTTTAGTCATTTTGGCATGGTTTGGTTATTAATTTATCGATAACCTGGAATCTGGGAGAATGCATCAAACAATGGGATACTTCCTCGTTAAAAATGGTTTGGTCTTCGGCATTCTCATAATTATTTCAAAGGAAATATTTTGAATTGTTCGGATCGTTTTCTATGGCTAGCGGATTACGCCATCAAAAAAAATCCCTGCGTAATTTTTCGATCATCGACTACTTTAGTTATGAATGGGTTCGGTATCGTATATTTCCTTGAACTAGTTTACATAATCGCGGTGAGTTGGGGTCTGGTATGTTATATATTCTTTCTAACCCATCATGGTTATCGACTTTCCTAACTTAGAAGGCACCGTTGAGATTGTTGTTGTAAGATTTTATCTAGGACTCGTACAGATCAATGACAAATTTATGAAAAATAAAATTTCCTTGACGGTCGGGCTCTTGGATTTAGGACATTGTCGTCGTCCGATGTTCTGGTCGTCGTGTCTCCATTTGTCTGATTCCTTTGGTGATACATTTTAAATTTTTCAGTGATATTTTCTGTCCGTCCCGGCTTGTCGATATTCCTTATATAGCTCGGGGCGAAATCGAAGGAGTAAGCAGGTGTGTGACTACTAGTATTACTAGATGGATTTCGGTCTACGCAGTGAATACACATAGTAAAGGTTATGCCGATTCGTAATATCAAGGAAATCCTCTGCACGGCGAGTGTGTGTGCCCTCCAAATGGTGTGCGCATATTATCGATTGATCTTAAACGTAAATGTCAAGCCACCGGTTCATATACCGATTGCCATTGGATTTGTCTTTCGCATTTCTACCAAACTCTCTTCTCCTTCCTCTCCTCCTTACCAGCTATCATGGAATCGATAGGAAGTCATAGATCAAAATGCGTTACATAACCGGTATTGATATGATCTAATTATTTTTTAAATCACGGGATTGGATTTTTCAGAACTTCATTATCTGGATGTTGGAAAGAGATTCTCGGCAACAAGATTTTCGACTGCAATTTCAATTTATTTTCCTTAAAAATTTTTTGCAGGACTATCATTGGCCACTGCCCTCCGACAGTGGAATAATTCGGTTCGAACACTCGTTTGACTGGGATCAGTGGATTCTTCTAATGGGGAAATACTTTAATCACGGGTATTGATTAGGTAACCTTGTATTAGACTATGGATTTGAATTTCTATTCAGGTATCATTTCTCAACATCTCGCCGTAACGTGGAGATCTCTTTCTCCGATGCCTCTACTGGATTTATTTTATTGATCTCTCACCTGTTTTTCATGGATCTCTTTGGAATATTGTAAATTAATTTCGGCTGGACTATTTTATTTCTGGATTCCAACTATTTAATTTTTTATTAATAAAGTTTTTGGAAGATTGTTCTTTATTGAATTTGGGTGGTGGGAAATGGGTAGCGGACATGGTTACGCGTGGAATTTATTCGGTTCTATTACGAGATCTGGACTTTTCGTTTATTAACACCAAAAAAAATGTAAGTCGTTCATTCCGTGTTGACTCTCTGCTCTTTACCCAATGTTAAATCGTATGATTTAGAAGAAATTCTAAGCTTATGTATATTCATTAATTGCTTTAGTTTTTTCCTGGCGATGGGTATCACATTGGTTAGCTCGGATGTTCAAGTTATTTATACATCACTATTAAATTTTTCTTTGAATTTCTTTTATTATCATCTAAAGTATTTAAAGCATTAAAATCAGCCAAATCGTTTCTCAAATAGATTTAGTCGACCTTGCGCTATATAAATTTTATTGATTGTCTATCGAGAGTTCGTGGTTGTTAATTTTATAATTTTCTACAAATCCATTTTAGTTAGTATTTAGGAATTTCACGGATTTCTATATTTGAGGACCCTTTACCACCTTTAACCTACCTTTTTTGGATTTTACAACATTTATATTATTTTATTCTTCCCTTTAGATTTTAACCTAAAAGTTTATATCGATGAGAGTGGTAACCACTGTGGTAACTTGCGTTTTCTCTAGTATTTATGGGCTCACAACGCAATATTAGCAATTAGAAAACGAGAGAGTTTATAATAACTAAAGTTTGTAACCGTTACCTTGTTGGTTTTAGTACGAAAAATAGCTTAGAATTTATACTTATAATTCTTTTAACTCTGATTAAAATATATATATTAAGTTCATAACAACGATTTCATTTTTCTTATTTCCCCATTACCTTTCCCTTGGTTGACCTTAGGCGCAATGTGTTCATATTATAATTAATGAGTGCCTACTGGACTACTCGTGTGGTAACTTTGAGCTGTATGTGAATATGATTTTAGGTCGAGTTTATGGAAATTGGGAGACGGTGAAACAGTCAAAAGACTGATTCCCTTTCCCCCTCTTCCACTATACGGAATGATATTGACATTCCGGCTCCTGCGTTCCGAACGCCGGGGCCTTCACGGGCACGAATCATTGGCGATTTTCCACGCACTTACACGAATTTGAATAGTATGTTGTAGTTTGTTTTCGGCTGTGGGCCGGAAAAATTTCGACAATAAAAAACAAATTTATGCTATTTAAATATTTTATTAAACGAAAATAGAATTTACCCGATACATTAATCATAAGAATTTAACAATCATACATACGCCGCTCTCTTCACGCCGACACCCAAGCAGAGCTCAAATGAGGTTGCGAGGATGTGACGTGGAGAGAGTTTTCAAATAAAACTCTCACTTACATCGTAAAAATAATGTTCAAGTTTTGAAAAAACTGTTTTACTAGTAAAAACGATTTCAAGTTTTGAAAAACTGATTAAAATTGTGTAAAAATGAATCGGTATATATACCTATTGTACAGCCCTAACCTTGCGTGTTCTTTTTGATTTAGTAAAACAAAATTTGATGTTGGAATTTTCTGGTATATTCTAATCTTTAATTTTATTATTTTGAGATTTTATTTGACAATTATTTCTTTAGATTTTTAATTGAATTATTTCTAATTCGAATTATTTGATTTTTATTTCATTTTCATGAAATTTCGCCTTTTTTAATAAATTGTCAAATTTCGGTCAAATTGTTGGGTTTTCTTGTTATGTTTATTTTTGTTTCGTGCGGATCTTGTTGCACTTTGTTATTATTTTAATTTATTTTTGTGTTTATAATTTTATATTTAATTATTTTCTTTCTCGCATTTTGATAGGGTTAATTGGTGTTTTAATAGGTTTGATTTTAAATCTGCCTGTTACATTTGCATGTGTGTTACCGATTCATTTAAACATTTACAAGGCCGTTTGTGTTCTGGCCCAACATTATGTTGGCTTTTTTATTGAGAATTTTCTAACTATCAAATAAAATTATTATAAATAGTTATAGGTTTCTGGCTTCTGAAATTTTGATCTACACTGTAGTCACCAAACAGTTCCATATAACAGGGTGTTGTACTCACTCGACATTGATTGTTAAGCTATGTTGAAACTATTGTTAGGCCAGCACACAAATAGCCTTGAGAATTGTTTAAATGCATCAGTAATACAGCAAGAAAACCCAGCACCAAGATAACTTAAAATATAACATACAACACCAACTAAACATTTTAAAATGTGAGAGAATATAAATAAATATAAAATCAAAAACATAAAAGTAAAATAAAATAAATACAAAATGCATCAATAACCTCACGAAATCTACATATCATTTCCAACATGCCACAGCAAATATGATGAAAGCCATGTGGGAAAGATTCTTAATATTCGGACAAATGATGGCAGGAACTCAAGGAATACCAATTACAGACGGACCAACTTCTAATATACCCAATGCCCAAAAGATTAAAACAAGAAAAATCGCACGAACCCCCAGAGCTCTAGAAAATCAAATCCGAAAGTCAATAGAAAAGAAAACACCCATCAAGGAAACCATATTCAAATAATCATGGATGCTCTTTAGAAACCAGACAAAATAACAGAAAAGAATCAAAAATCGAGAACAAATAGCTCTAATCGATAACCAAAAAGAAGTAACCCAAACCAACATCAAAGAATCATGAATAATCCCGAACCGATCAATTATCATGAAACAATCGAGACGAGATAATATGATAACGGGTCATCTATCCACAGAATTCGATTGAACCTCACCCAGTTCAAGATGCAAAAGAAGAATCAACAAACAAAAGCTAGAATGTCAATTTACAACCGAAAACCCTAAACACACCAAAAAAAAAGAAGTCTTGAACTAAACATTCTATCTATTCTTTTATCTGAGATTCACTACGTCGCCAATCTTCCAAACAATCGGCATCTTATCAGTCCTAAATCAAATAAAGTCAATTCCCCAGACTAAACAAAATCTCAAAGCTAATTGCACAACAGATATCGAATCGTCAAAAATCAGAACCTGCTATAGAAATAAATCAATCAGAAACTAAAGAAACCCAAGACATATGCGAGACGAATACCTAAGTGACAGAATATCGAACTCAAGATTGACAATGAACTAATGATTTTTAGACAATTAACTATTCTTTAGATGTGATCATAACCGGACTGTATGTCCTCTTTCACTTCATCTTGTATTCCATATATTAACGTATACTGTATGATTTTTTTTGCATGTGAGTTTTGAGGTCACGACCCTGTAGCTCGTAGACCCAATTGAATGAAAAAAACACAAATAGCCTTGATAATTGTTTAAATGCATCAGTAATACAGCACGAAAACCCAGCACCAAGAAAACTTAAAATACAATATACAACACCAACTAAACACTTTAAAATCTGAGAGAATATAAATAAATATAAAATCAAAAACATAAAAGTAAAATAAAATAGATACAAAATGCATCAAGAACCGCACGAAATCTACATATAAAATAACATAATAACAAGAAAATTTGACCGTAAAATGACCATTTACATAAAAGTAAAAATTAATGAATTAAATGAATAAAAATAAAATATTTTTGGCTGAATAAATTTAATTAAAAATGTTAAAAATAAATTACCAATTTAAATTAAGAAAATAATAAAAATCCAATTTAGATAACACAAATAATTTCATGGTCGAATTTTGTTTAATCGCAATAAAAATAACACGCAAGGTTAAGGCCAAATTATAAGTATATATACTGATATGTTTTGACAGATTTTAATTTTATTTTTTCAGTATTGATTTTCAATCTCACTTTGAGATTTAACTTGAGCAATTTTATTCTAGTTAATGTGCGTGACGGTTAATTTGAATCGCATGGTTGACTTCACTACGAACGTATTGATTAAAAAAGAAATTTGACGCTGCAAATTGAAAATGTTATTTATGAACAATGAATTACGATGCTGTGAACTGACAATGCCAATTATGAACTTCCAAAAATTATATGAATAAACGGTTTTATGCATTTGAGACTTTTACCCGATTGGTACGGTAACTTTTATTATTTCTTTTTCGGCCCACAGCCAAAACATACAACAAGAAAGCAAAATTACACATAACTATCGAACTGTGTAAGAGCGGTGAAAGTCCGCCAATAGTTCGTTACGTGAAGGCTACGGCGTGAGAACACAGTAGCTGGAACGTCAATCTTATCCGTATATAGGGGAAATTGGAAGATAAAGGAGTAGTCTTTTGGCTGCTCCTTCATTATCCGTTTCCTGAAAAATCGACATAAAATTTTTTAACAACAATCGGCTCAAAATATCTAACACGAGTAGTCCAGTGGGCAGTCATTAAATGTAATATGAACATAAATAGATCAGAAGGATAAAGAAAGGGAAAGGGCAGCGGGGAAAATAGCAAAATCGTTGCAACCGTTAAAATGAATAGCCATCGGAAAAAGATTAATCCGAACGACCAAAATCATGAGAAATAATATTTTAAATGATATATAAGAATTAAATAAAGTATGTTGAATTGAGACGGAAAATATGGGCGGAACGCTGCTCAGATTTTCCGAATTAATTCAAATACTTAACAAAAATAGTAAAGTAAAAGTGGAATGCGTAAAATAAGGGCGGAACGCTGCTAAAAGTTTTCGAACTAACAAAAATACTCGATCGAAAACAGTAGAATAAGGATGGAGTACGGCTAAATTTTTGTATAATTAAAGCATTTTCACAAAGCTGAGGAATAAGGAAGAATCCTTACTAAAAATTTAATAATAACAATGATAATGATAATGATAATAGTAAGGATAATGGTAATTATAATAATAATAATAATAATAATAATAATAATAATAATAATAATAATAATAATAATAATAATAATAATAATAATAATAATAATAATAATAATAATAATAATAATAATAATAATAATAATAATAATAATAATAATAATAATAATAACAAATATAATGGTAATGGTAGTAATAAGAATAATAATAAATGTAAAATCGGTAACAATTGATAAAGTTAATGTATATAATAGTAACAATGATGATACTAGTAACAATAATAGGGAACATAGTAGTAATAATAGGGATAAGGGTAAGAGAGATACTGTGTGGATATTTAATATAACAGAGGGTTTACAGGCCAAAGAAAAATCATCAACACGGACAAAGATGAGAAAGATTAGGCAAATGGACATAAAGATAAATGATATGAGAGTATAGGTTAACATTTGAAGGAGATAGGAAAATAAGGGGACCTAAAAATCAAAAGCGAGCACAGGCCTTCTATCGGTAGCTCGTTGGACCCATGGATCGTTTGGTCAATTATAGCAATAGCAATAACGCTCACTTTTTGCGGACGATTCACACACTCGAACACAGTTCCAACGTTGCTTGGCAACGGGTGCCAAGTGGTAAGCGAAAGAATATTTGTATGTGGTTGTCTGGGTAACAACCATATAGTTTCAAAATATCAATACCCAGAAACCCACAACTATGTTCCAATGGGTAGTAGTCCGCAAAGGGTTAGTCTCCTTACCGTTATTATAATTTCTCAGACTCATCTTAGATTCAACAAAGTTCAGATTGAAGGTTTGTGATCAAGTTTCAGTTTAGGTTCCATTTATTTTGCTTTTCTATTATGATTTATTCGAACACTCTTTTATTGGAATGATAAAAACATTTATTAACAAACAAGGATTTAACAATCAAATAATAGCATCAGGTGAGATTACAATTCGTAATGTGTATGATTTTAGTCGAGTTTCCAACAACAGACTTTATATTTGCAAATTAAATTCTCTGATGCCTACGAATGCATTTGACTTTGTCATACTTATTACGTTTTTATCTTAATCGATACTGGTTTGTTCGTTTGGAATATTGTCTCCTGTGGTTGCAGTTTGGGTAGTCAAAATTAATAAGTAAATAACCTGTTTCCCATTTTGGCTCGTCATCAGCTCAATTTCAAGGACGTCTATTGATATTTTATGGACTTGGAGCTCATCCTGCCCCTTCAATATGCCGATTGTTTAATCGAGTATCTTCACCGCTTCAGAGTGTAACTTTTTGGCATCAAGTTTTCGACAATCAAGTTCTAATTTATTTGTTTTACATAGTTTTATTTCAGTTTTTTTGTTTGTTGTTGCTAACTTGGACTAGACATGTTGAATCACTTTATACACTAAATAAAATATGGAGTTTTACTCAATTTAAGTGTTTAGTTCTTGGATATGCACCATATAAATTGTTGGGTTTATGGTTTCACTAACCTTGACCCCAGATGTAAACATTTTCTTGCCCCCAATGGTTACCAGTCGCTAAGCAACGTTGGTGATGCAACCATTGGTTTTGAGGTCGCCAAAGGTGAGCGCCACATGGGAACTACTCTGGCCCGACCTCAAACTGGGTTCAACGCACTACCGTTAGAAGGCCTGCGTGCGATTTTATTTATTCTGGTCCTATCCTTGTATACTTGGTCTTGCTCATTCTACAGACTAAATCCTTTACTCTTACTATTTGTTCTAGCTCGTCTTGACGTTAAACTTATTAGGAAAATCAATAGGACAGAAAGAAAACATTTATTAGACAACACTCAAAAACACATTTTATTCTGCATGTTGAGCGGCCCGACGCTTGGCTCGCTCATTTCTTCCTGGTCGATGTCGGACGGGTTTGGGACAGGGCTTTGAGGTGGCCGCCGCATCACTATAGGCCAACTGCGCGGGGGCGAATACTAGGGAGTATGTCACCGCCGTGCTTTCCTGGCACGCCGACAGTGCCACTTCGAGGCCTCTTATCTGCGTTTTCTGGTTCTGGTTGAGCTGTTTCTCCTCAACCAAACCTTTCTCTGCCACTGTCATTTTCTGGTAGAGGGTTTTGACCTTCTTTGGCTCTACCCAGGTGGCTTTAATTTGTTGTACTTCCTTCGTTAATTGTACAATCTGCTCGAAAAATTTCTTATTCGCTCTACGCGTGTTATCCAATTCGCGCTGGAGGATTTGGTTTGATTCCATATTTACAAAAAATTGATCATTAGGCCACACGCTTCTATATCAATGTTATTTATTAAAACAAAATCTTATAATCATGGAATTTTTATAGATACAATCACTAGGGTTTTGGATCGGGAAAAGAACACTCATAAATAAGACTAAGATATTTTATTTTTAACAATTATCTATAATTCAGTTCGCGATAGTGTCTACCGTTATCTCGCCTTGGAGTTGTCCGAGCGTAAGGGTGCTCGCGGTGTTCATCGGGTCGATCTCTCTCCATCCTCATTTTGCGGGGAAGTATCCTCCTCGGGACCACCACCTCGATGATCGGGGATCTCGCATTCAATCTGCTGTCATCTAGGTTAAAAGATGTGTTGTACGGAGGAGTGTATCCGTCCGTACTGGGAATTCTCCCTGCGGCTATGTCCTCATTAACTCTGGCTAGATAACGTCTAGCTCTCTCTACTTGAGCGTTGTTTTGCCGCTGATGCTCCTCAAGGCGAGCGAGGAGAAACTCGGCTTGACCCCAGATGTCTCGTGCCGGGTTGCGTCCAGGTTCTCGCTTTATAGCGATGAACGGGAGCTCGACCTCCTCGGACAGTCGTTGTGTACTGAATCTCGATTCCTTCACCTGAAAGACGGTGAATCCCGCATCCCACATGACTTGACGGCATCGATTTGCCGCATGTGCTGGGAAGCGTACCGTGATCCGGGATTCATCGATCCACAAATCATCTAAATGGAAAAATCTCAATAGTTAACCGGTCCTCTCTTTACGTTTATTTCGGGTGTTTACTTGGTCGTGGGTCGCCGAAATGGTGGTAGTATAAAGCGTAGGGAGATTTTATCATATTAATTTACCTAACTCCTTATGGTGGCTACTCACTCCTCGAAGCGGTCAACTCGATGCTTTAATTTTTCATCTTCTTCAACTTCTCCTTTAAATCGTGCCATTTGCGAGCTTTATTCGTTTAGGATTCATCTGTCATTCCTAAATGTAATGAGTGCTGGGTTTGTCGCGAATAAGGGAGTGACTACCTCCTAAAACATGTAGCCATCGTATTAGAATCCGGATATTAATGATTGGGGCTCTGTAACGGGTTTCTCCTTATCATGGGGCTGGAATTCTTGTCGGTGGTTCATATTACCGGTCCTTTTGTCTGGTTGACTAGTTATTACTTTTTATGCCTGGTCTACCATGCTTGATTTCACGATTTATTCGAGTGTGACTCGTCTCACCTTCTTGGGTAAAGGTGTATCATGGGAGAGAAGCGACTATATTTGCGAGTGTATGGGGTTATCCGGTGCATTAATCACACGTGGGTTCTGATGTGAATAGGTGAATTCCGAAAAATGATCGAAATATATTGAATGTAAAAATATAGACGTAATTCTCGATCCATAAGAATCGTTCGCCGAAACATGGCGTATTTGTGGTTTCGATATCCCTGACCTAACTGTGATGATAAAGGAATCCGAGATTTGTTAATTCTAATGAAACAACCTAAAAGTATAAAAATAAATCATCCACCTTTCCTTACTCTATCCTGCGCGGATGAACAGGGCATTTTGTTTAAATTATTAAAATTAATCAGCCATACAAACAGATAATTCCAGTAAGAAATAATTTGTCCCTCTTTGCCTTTACTTGACAACAGCGCGAATAAAGCAAATGAAAACGACATCCCATCCAAATTACCGAAATTAACCATCTACGTAAACCGACTGTTCTAATAATACTGATTTATTCATTTCTTTACTTTATACGGTACTAATAAAAGTGACGTTTAATCTAAATCATTAACATTAATTATTTACAGAAGCCGATCGTTCTAATAATACTAATTTATTCGTTCCTTTATTTTATACTGTACTAATAAAAGTGACGTTTAATCTAAATCATTAAAATTAATTATTTACAGAAATAGAAAACTGAATGTAAATCCCACTTTGACGTGAATGGGTGTCAATAATACTGGTAATATTTAATTTTTTTAAAGTTTAGATTTTATGATGTACTAGCTAAACATTTTGAACCTCCTGTACGAAATCGTATTGTCCCTCATCACAAGTCAGTCAGGGTGACGCCAGCATTCCACGCCTGATGTTATTATAAACACGGAATTTCATCGATATCGTAAATGTCGGCATTATAACGGGTCGGATTGACAACATTATACAGTATTACATCATTTTTGATCAATGCTTGGTGTTTCGTCGAAATTAGGTAAGGCATAAAAAATTAGTCTCGTGAGCGTTTCGGATAAATAAATCTTTTATTTCATTATAAATAAGGAAGGTCTGTTCTCTAATTGGGAGGATTGCATTTGGCTTGAGAATTTACGTAGTACGTTGCATCTGGGTCTCAAATTTGCTTCAAGCTATTAAAATAGGGAATGAAGCTTACCATTTTGATTTTTAATTTTTGGCTCCACCATTATCTCGTCCTCTTGAAGCCTGACAGGAGCGTCGTCGTTTGAACGTAAGTCATACTTGCAAAGAAAAAATAAATGATAGTATCAATTCGTTCAGTGAAATTTATACGTGTTGGTGTGCACGTTTCAGGGTAGAGAAATTTTTGTGGCTTGTCCGTGCACTGATTTTGGCTTTGGCAGCGAGATTATATTGATAGGGTGTACCGTATGAATTTCCTGAAACTTCAATCGATCGATAATTCTATTAAATGTCAGAACGAATTTTTAAGTGATATTTCGTGTCAGTTTGTTCGTTCATGGATGGTAATACTACTATTTAATAGTAATGATCAGGATTTCACTTAAATATGTGCTTCTATAGTTCATTATCGGAATGGTGAAAAATCAGATCGGCTTTCAAGGAGTTCTACGCGTAATTTATATTTATCCTGTTTATTATCATTAGTAATAATTTTGGTTCTCCTCCTTCTAGGTGAGGGACATTCAGGATCCGGTTCTTTGTTCAGACTACTAAAGAAATGGCTCGCGTTCTCCATTGGCTTCATTTGGGATCAGTTAGCGAATCATGATTATTATTGTTCGTGTGCTACTGCACATTCGTTGGTTTATTACTTCTAGTTTGTGGTATCTCAAATTTACTAAATATATTATTTTGTTCGTTAATGACTTTGGGTTTGGATTTACGTAGTTATGCCATATATCAATAGCTCAACATATTTGACCCAAAATTTATCAAACGCAAACTGTTCGTGATTGTAAATGCCAGGTTGTTTTCTTTTAATTTCAGAGTGAGAATAATTACTCCAAAATAAGTAACATTTCTACCTATGCGGGTATCTAATTGGAGTTTTATAACTTGTTTAATTAATTTATGGACGGGAAATTAATAAAGGTATGGACTATTACTTAATATGTTATTAATGGTGGGTCTGATGTGCGATTGCTCAATGGTTTGACGAGTTCGGGGTGAACAAAACGGATATTTAAAAGGTTTAGGATGCTATAAAGTTTATAAACGTTTGATATTGGGGTCTTAGGGATTCGTAATGCTGCACGAAATTGAAATCTTTAAATCCATCTGCTTTTACCCCTAATGTTAGCGGTTAAATCTTGGTCAGTTAAATTATTAGGGAATTGAAATTTCACCCACTTGAAATGTTTCTTATTCTTAATTTACTGGTCATAACCCTTTTTGAAGTAATACTCGAATCAAAGTTAAATAATGTATGAATGTTGTAAACTTAGTAAATTCAAGTTAAGAAGTTAGAAATCATAGCAACGATTTTGTTTTGACATCGAATTCCCCGTCACCTTCCCTTAATTGGTCCTAGGAGGATCTATGTTAATATAACAAAGTTATGAGTGCCCACTGAACTACTCAGTGTTTTGATTTTAAGCCGTTTGTTGTCGTAATTTTAGGTCAAATTTATAGGAATTGAGTGATGACGAAATAGTCAAAAGACTATTCTCCCTTCAACCCATTTCCCCTATACTGAATAATAATTTACGTTTCAGCTACTGCGTTCTCACGCCTTAGCCTTCATGGGCACGAATCATTGGCGGACTTACACCACACTTACACAATTCAATAGGGGCATGTCTAGTTTAATTTCTTGCGGTGATGTGTCAGCTATGGGTCGGAAAAATTTCGACAAGAGTTCATTTATGGAAACTTTTATTGAATATAATATATATCATAATTGGCATTTATCGGTTCATTTTTCACATTCAAACCTTTCCCCACGCCGACACCTCAAGCAGAGCTCATATGAGGTTGTTTGGGTACGACGTGGAGAAAGTTTTTCAAAACATCTCTTCACTCACATTGAAAATTGTTGTTTCTTTCACTGATCAAGACTGAGAACTACTAATTCCAGTGGTAAAAACTGATACTAGTTATTAAAAACTGATTCAAGTTGGTAAAAACTGATTGATTTTATGCGAAAATGAATCGGTATATATACCTATTGTGCGACCCTAACCTTGCGTGTTAAATTTGATTTAGTAAAACAGGAATACTTGTTTATTTTTGTTTTTAAAATGTCGTCCAAGATCTTTTTGATTTCATTAAAAACTTTTAAAAAATTCAATAAACAGATACTGAAATATGAAAAGCGATATTGGATCTGATCATGAACTATTTTCCGATAATGATTCAAATAATAGTTTATGGGAAAATGCTGAGTTTTCTAATGCAAACAAATTCCCCTTTAATAAGAAATTAGATAAAGAAGAATATTATGAACAAATTTTCATTCCGGGTTTGAGTTTTCCTAAAATGAAAGTAAAAAATTGTGAAAGCAATTTGAAAACATCCAATAAAATTGAAAGTTGCTTTATTAAAGATTTTAATACTTTATTCTCTCTGGACAATTAATAATTCCTTATAAAGTTTCATCTTCATTGATTGAAGAAAAGCTCCAATTCAATTCATCGATATGCAATAGCGAGTACTGGCTCAAATTGAATATTGGGCAAACACCTTTTACAGAAAAATTTCAAAATTCTCCTCTTTGCAAGCTGTCCTTAATTTTTGAACTAACACTTTGTTCGGGTCCAAAATTCTATTGGATGATATTCAAGATTGTTCTGGAAGCAATGATTCTAAAGCGAGTGATGGTAAAAAATCAGTGTTAGAAATTAGAAAAGGCAACTTGTTGAAATATATTAATTACAGTCAGGTAAAAAGTTATGAAAATGAACAAGATAAAGATGTCGACAGTAAATTACGAATGAAACTGATGTTTCTGCATTTCTTTTATTTAAATGAACGAAGCATAATTTTGAGAGTCATGGATTTAGGAAGCCGGATTTGGAAGGAGATTTAAATGATCGCTATATTTTGGCTTATAATTCTTTCCATGGTTCTCCAACATTTTGTGACACGGTGAAACTACAAAGCCTTATTCGTGTCAAATATTTTCGTGCTAAGCACAGATTTGATTCCCATTGTTATTGCATTAAAATCAGCTCGTATAATAATGATGAGATACAAACCTTAAGCAAATCAAGTAGACTTCTGCAAAATGAAATCATGATGCTTTCACGTCTAAGTCATGAAAATATTATTAAATATTTTTCATCATGGATCAAATACCAAACTATATATGAACAACTGGAATACAATAAATTAGACTCGTTAGAAGAGGCTTTAAACTTTACAATAAATGATAAAATTGAAACTCGAGTGTTGCCTTAAAAATCATTGAAAGAATTGGTTCTTCAAATTGGATCGGCGATTGATTTTATGCATAACGATTGGACATTTGTACACAATGACGTCAACTTTAACAATGTGTTGCTGTTTCCTGTGGATTCCCAGATGTCGAAAAAGAAATTCTTTTTGAATGCTTATTTGAGAAAACATCATTTTTTGATATTTTGTTTAAATTGGCTTGATTTGAAAATTGTGAACTTGTCAAAGAAAGTCACGATTTTTATCGAGATGTTCAAGGTTTAGCAACAATTGCAGTGGAATCGATTGGTGAGGACCCGGTAAACTGGAAATATACTTTACCAACTAAATCAATCTCAATTAAACATTATTCTGGGAATGATGAAGAACTTAATAAATTAATAAATGCTGATTCGAACCAGACTGCTTCCCGATCAAACAAAAGGAACTGACAACAAAATAAGTTGCCAGTTGGTCGAAGAGAAAAATTTAACGAGTTGGAGAAACGAGTGAAAAGCAGTAAATAGATAAAAAAGTTAATCAGATTGTAGTGACTTATTTCTTTATATCTTTATGGTGTGTATGAGAAGTAAACAATTGTATATCGTGGTGAATATTTGTGAATAAAATTTTTTTGTTGCGATTTTATCTTATTGATTATTGAACACGAGGAGTCGGATCGAGAGACCTATTCATCGACGAATATTTAATATCCCAACAATTTGGTGAGCCCGGCGTGATATGAATCGTTGGTGAGAAGTATCTAAAGAGCAACAAATGCTTTGTGAAAACTGTAGTATATTGAGAAAGAGAAATCGAAACTTTGAAAAGTGTTAATATCAGACGTTCTAAATTGTAAAATAAATGAGAACCTTACAATTTACGAAGCAAGCAACGAATAAAGATTACTATGAGCAGCAATAATTCAACTACGTCGACAACTACAGCACCAATAGTTTCAACATCAGCAGCGACAGTCAGCGATACAAATGATTATGCAAGTTTTCAAAAGTTACCAGTAAACCAGTACGGAGGAGAACCTGTATAATTTGCTGACTTCATGGGCGAATATTACATGTATGCAACGGCCTACAGATGGACTCAAGCAGTGATGATACAGCGATTGCCACTTTATCTCAAAGAAGCAGCACGAGAGGCATGGCAGCAGTTGGACAAAAGGAACATTGAAAATGACTGGTCAAAGTTAAAAGACGAACTTGCAAATAAATTAATCGGTGGCGATATAAACGCATAATGAGACAAAAATTTTATAACAGAGTTCAAAGATCAGACACTTTCCAATTTCTTAACATTAACGATGTTATCTTCATTCATATCCAGATCTCCTCGCATTCGATCTCCCGGTTTATTAAAGAAATTAGCTTCTACGCGTTCAAGAATTTGAGAAGCATTAACAGCTAAAATTATTAATTTCAAAGCCAAAAGTTTATTTAAAATTAATTAACTTGATTCCATGTATTGTTATGTCCTGCTTTCTTAGAGGCCAGATATTTCGTGAAAAGGTTTTCGGGTAAATAAGCGATTCCATGTCCGTCTTTAAAGCTTGATGCGCCAGGAGTAAAAGCTCTTCTTTTTCTGGAATAAGAGCTCGATCGTGAGCCAAAGCAAAATATTTCAAATTCATTTAATATTTGAGTTGTGAATTTAAACCCCAGACATTAATTCCAAAACTTTTTTTATATCAATCATATCCACAATATAATTTTCTTTTCTAAAATCATTTCTTGCAGTTCCAATTCTGAAAGCATTCCCTTCAATACATATTTTGAAACCCGATGTAATTTCATATTTCTAAGAGCTTTGCGGTTTAAAAATATAAAACCTGTTGTTTTCAAATGTAATAATAAATTTAACATCCCCAATTATTAATTTATTTCCAATTTTATCTCCTTCGGAAGATAAATTTCATCCAGTAATGGTTGGCTTTTCATTATATCATAAGTATTTTTATTTAGATTTAACATGAGATTCTGGATTTTTGTGAAAAGAGGATTTGTGAAATCTAATAACTGTCTTTCATTCAACGAGAAACTGAATGATTTATTCCTATTAAAAATATTTTCATTTCATAACACATTTTCTTTCTCTAGTTTTTCCAATACTCAGTGGAATAATATGTTTGGAGGCCTGAAACAATTACCGTTAAATATTGATCCATTTCTATTGGATAATTCTAGAGTGGATTTTCTTGTTTCCTTGTTCAAAGCAATATAATTATACCGAGTGCTCCAGTGTTTTCTAAAGTTATTAAAATTCGATTTGTCCATTAGAGTTGAGAATATGTCCGTGTAAATATTATCCCGTTCTCGTTTATTCAGCTCGAAGAATATAAAGAAATTAGAGTTTCAGGGAATTAATCTTCTCGGTAAATCAAAGTAATTCTGTAAGAGATAGATGCAGTAGCAAATCGTGTGTCTTCCCCTCATGAAGTAGATTCCATGATTTCCTGGTTGTTATCGTTGACACAATCATCAAAGACAATAAGATTCTTTTGGGTTTTGTTCAATTCCTCACAGGGAATTATATCCGAGAATTTACTGCTCATTGTAACAGTGATGGGGTCAGAGGTGGAGGCACTCCGTACGTTATTGTAGTGGGAAAGAATTCACATAGGTCAGAGATCTTAATATTTGTGGAGAATTTAGCTTGATTTTTGAAAATATTTAAAATAGTTTCTTTGGATAAATTACTTTTTTGAATCCATGATACAGTAATTGAAATTCAGGCTTATTGGATTGTTTTACTAAAAATTATAAGATTATTATAATACAAGAAATTACGGTACAAGAGCATTTTCAATAACCAAACGCTTTCCCCACACCCAGAATCTCCAATAACCAACATTCGAAATGAATTGGTAAGCACCAGGTTGTGATTGAATTTCGTTAGATTATTATTCCAAACAGGTAGAGTATTATTCATTTTTATCATATGGATTTAGGAATATTCCTTTCCCGCTAGTTTTCATTTCAAGCTTATATTTCCCCATCTTTTTTTAAATTTTCATTTCCTACTGTCTCTCTTTGAACGCTCCGTAAATAATTTGTGATTGCTTTCAATTAGTTTTTATTTAAAATAATACCCGAACCCGTTTGAGAAGATTGTGCTGAAATGAATTCGGCTTCTGCTTTAGGCTCCTCCGTTTCCGCCACTACTTTTTTAGATTATTTAGCATCTTTAACTGAACTTGCAATTTCCTCAGAAGTTCCTGCAGCGGCAGTTAAACCTCCGAAATTCAAAGATAATAAAGCCACCAGTGGAAGAATTCCTCCTTGTTTGGATTTCAATTTTTTATTTCTTTTTTTATTTTTTATTTTGTAACATCATATTATATTAAATATGTTTAGGTTTATTTGAATCAATAATATATTTTATTTTCTATTGGAAATATTCATCATCATCTCCTTTTTTATCTAAACCCATTTTTATTATTGGAAAATGGTTATTGAATTCAAATTTGAAATAAAAAGAAAAAGGTATTAGGGTTTTTAATCGTCCTCCGAAAGGTGAGAAAATAAATGTTCAAGTATACGATGATAGTGACTATGATAGTGAATATGATTGCGAGTACAAAGGAGAAGGATTGATTGATGCTTTGTTAGTGAAAAAACCAGAAAGCGATAGGACTAATTTTCTTAGAGCTATAAATACAAAACCTGAGGAAATACCTAAAATCTAAACCTATACCTAAAAACTAGTCTTCTGTAATTCTCTTTAGTACATTCTTCCATAGATTTCTTCTCCTTTTAAATCATATATTTTATAGGTAATAGGTTTAGTATCACAGATTTTATTAATTACAAATATTTCCTTACTCTAATAATGCATTGTTTCTTTCTCAAATTTATTCTTCCATTTGAATATTCTTACTCAAACTCCAATATTGAATTTTTGTTTTTCAATTAAATTATCATTTGCATTATTATTTTAAAACGTGATTTCTTTATTTGAATTAGGATTCTATTGGAGTTGTTTTTATCATTCTGTGGATTTTATTATTGTAAAAATAAACCAAATCATCTAGAACGTCATTCCAAATTCTATTTCCTCTTTCTGTAAATTTTTTGTACATTAGGTTTTTAAGTGTTTTGTTAAATCGCTTGATAATAGGATTGTGTGATGGACCTTGCGTTCTTTCATCCGGTTAATTTAATGTTGAATAAATGTTGAATAGATTATAATATCCTTTTCCTCTAAATACTATTGGAATAATTTATTGTAGAATTCTTTACCATTATAAACGTAGAATTTATTAGGAACTCTATTCGGATCTGAATTAAATCCAAAGCCTATTTAATTGTTTCGTTTTTTCTATTTAATAATGAAATAGCCCAAACATATCTGGTGTATAAATCAATAATAGGCAAGATGTATCTATAATTTTTATTATTTTTAGCCTTTACGGTTTCGATTAAACCAGCGAACTAAATCTCGTCTTTATCAAAGACTGGCTTTTAAATATTTTTTATTATTATGATATGCTTTATGTAGTTCATTTGCTAGAGTAGTTTTATTTGTATTTTGCTTTGCTAGAGTAATTTGATTTGTAGTGGCAATTTAATTTTCTTATCCATTCCTACCACTTAACATGATTGAACTGTATCCACCACTTAACACGATTGAGGTTTGTCTTAACTTTTTTTGTTCCTTTTGCAATAGGTCTTTAAAATGTTTCTCCAAACGTTGGGTCTTCAATTTTATTTAAATACTGAATCAGGTCAATATCTACTTTTTGACTTGAACGAATATATTCTTGTCAATATTCAATATCATGTTTTGAAGTCGCTGCATTAACTCGTTTTATTGGTTATTCTCCGGGTTTAGGATTATCATTTTCATCAAGTCTTATATTTAACCGATTGAGAGGCATGAGTAATATTATTGAGCAAAGCAAAATGTGCAAAAGAACCACTGATTTAAAATATTTTAAAGTTATATATAAAACTTCAATAAAAAAAGGCTTTGCTAATTAAATCACAATCCCCTTAAATTAAATGTTTAATCAGCAACAAACTTATTTAATTAAATCATTAAATTGTAACTAATAATTCATAATAGTTTCCGTATATAACATTTATTTGGCTTTCTCGTATTTGTGTTAATAATGGGCCATATATTTTCGATATTTAGATTCACCAGATTATTTAACGTTTGTAAAATATTGAATGATTTCAATATACAGGATATTATCACATACACACAATGAGAACATAGGAAATACCCAAGTAGATAGCATTGATATTTTTATACACATAATAATAATCAAAAGAATAATACAAATAATAATATTAAATTTAAAATAATAATTAATAATTCTAATAATAATATTAAAAGTGTTGAACCAGCACACAAATAGCCCTGAGAATTGTTTTAATGCATCAGTAATACAGCACGAAAACCCAGCACCAAGATAACTTAAAATACAATATACAACACCAACTAAACACTTTAAAATCTGAGAGAATATAAATAAATATAAAATCAAAAACATAAAAGTAAAATAAAATAAATACAAAATGCATCAAGAACCGCACGAAATTTACATAAAAAATAACATAATAACAAGAAAATTCGACCGTAAAATGACCATTTATATAAAAGTAAAAATTAATGAATTAAATGAATAAAAATAAAATATTTTTTTTGGTTGAATAAATTTATTTAAAAAATGTTAAAAATAAATTACTAATTTAAATTAAGAAATAAATAAAAATTTAATTTAGATAACACAAATAATTTCAAAGTCGAATTTTGTTTAATCGCAATAAAACTAACACGCAAGGTTAAGGCCAAATTATAGGTATAAATACTGATGTGTTTTCCCAAATTTTCAACTACTACTTTGTAGTATTAATTTCAACCAAATTTAAGATGCACATTTTTTACAAATCTTACTTTGTTGTGTGATTTTTTTTAGATATTTTCAGATCATTAATCTACAATTATCAATATTTTCAGGTTATTAATCTACAGTTATCAGTATTTTCAGGTTATTAATCTACAGTTATGTTTTGTAGCAATATTTTCAGGTTATTAATCTACAGTTATGTTTTGCAGCAATATTTTTCAGATTGTTAATCTACAGTTATGTTATTTTGGTTTATGTACATCGATGCCCGATTTAAAATTTGTTTATATGAATGCCAAATATACAGTTTATGCATCGAGACTTTTGCCTAATTCATGTGGTAATTTATTTTTTCTATTATTTTATTTTTGGTGGCCCACAACCAAAACATAACGCAAGATAGAAAAATAAAACACACTATCGAACTGTGTAAGTGCGTGTAAAATAGCCAATAGTTCGTGCCCGTGAAGGCTCCGGCATGCGGAACGCAGGAGCTGGAACGTCAATATTATCCGTACATAGGGGAAATTGGAGGGTAAATGAGTAGTTTATTGGCTGCTCCTTCATCATCCGTTTCCTGTAAAATTGACATAAATTTTTTAGAACAATCGGCTCAAAATCTCTAACACCGAGTAGTCCAGTGGGCACTCATTAAATATAATATGAACATACATAGATCTTAAGGACAAAAAGAGGGAATGGGTAACGGGGAAAATTGCGAAATCGTTGCAACAGTTAAAATGAATAGCCATAGGAAAAAGATTAATCCGAACGACCAAAATCATGAAAAATAATGTTTTTAAATAAGAATTAAATAAATTAATTTGAGTTGAGGCGGAAAATATGGGCGGGACGCTGCTCAGATTTTCCGAATTAATTCAAATACTTAACAAAAATAGTAACGTAAAAATGAAACGTGTAAAATAAGGGCGGAACGCTGCTCAAATTTTCCGAACTAATTCAAATACTTAACAAAAATAGTAACGTAAAAATGGAATGCGTAAAATAAGGGTGGAACGCTGCTCAAATTTTCCGAGTCAATGAAAATACTTTGTCGAAAACTGTAGAATAGGGATGAACCGTAAAATAAGGGCGGAACGCTGCTAAAATTTTCGAATTTACAAAAATACTTTATCGAAAACCGAAAAATACAGATGGATTACGGCTAATGTTGTATAACAATAAAAAAAAATTAACGCTGAGGAATAAGGACGGATCCCTACAAAATCTTAATAATAATAACGATAATGATAAGGGTAATGGTGGTAATAATAATAATAATAATAATAATAATAATTATAATAGTAATAATAATAATAATAATAATAATAATAATAATAATAATAATAATAATAATAATCATAGTATTTGTAGTAATGATGATAATAATTATGATAATAATAATAGTAGTAATAATCATAGTAGTAATAACAATAAATATAATGGTAGTTATAGTAATAAAAATAATAATAAAGGTAATAGTAGTAACAATTAAGAAAGGTAATATATAATAGTAACAATGATGATGCTAATAATAATAATAGGGAACATTGTAGTTATAATAGGGATGAGGGTGAGAGATGTAATGTGTTTACTTAACATAACCAAGGGTGTACCGACCAAAGAATAATCTTCGACATGGACTACGATAAGAAGGACTATGGGAATGGACATAACAATGAATGATATGAGAGTATAGGTTAACATTTGAAAGAGATAGGGGAATAATGAGACCTAAGAATCAAAAGCTAGCACAGGTCTTCTATCGACAGCTCGTTGGACCCAGAGATCGTTCGGTCAATTATAGCATTAGCAATAACGCTCACTTTTTGCGGACGATCTACCCACTCGAACACAGTTCCAACGTTGCTTAGCAACGGGTGCCGAGTGGTAAGCGAAAGAATATTTGTATGGGGTTGTCTGGGTAACAACCATATAATTTCATAATATCAAAACCCAGAAACCCACCAAAAGTAATATTAGCAATTTACAATTACCTTGCAAAACTGATGTTTTAATTCTTCAAATTCATCAGACACGGTCTCGAATTATTCATTCTACGATGTTGTTTCCTCCTGCAATGAATTCTAAGAGTTTATCGGAGTTAACGCAGAACGTCAAGACATACCAAAAATTCCGAAATATTTCAATGGCTCTAATTGAGTATGAGCCCAAAACCTTTGAAAAAATCAGCCAAAACAATGCGATCGAGTAATAAATATAGTTTAACTAACCTATGAGATAAAATACATCAATCATTGTTTTACCATTTCATTTGTGTTAAAGCAATCAATATTTTTGTTCAAGTCCAACTAAGACCACGAATAAATAACAATTGATTAAATCTGGTCTGAATGTCCTGATCCTATGAAACCTACACCTGATCTCGAAACTTGAACTCTTTTCTGTTGTAAATTTGTTATGTGCGTTTATATGCATATTACTTATTATATAATATCTTTGTTTTGGAATGGTTTGTTTGATTGTCGATCCAAATAAAATGGATGTTTGAATGATATTTTCTTTTGACAGTTGTAAGGGATTTAGAACTTAATGAGTTTACTAATTTAAATGAGAAAGATAAATAGGGTAATGCTAACATTTTCCTCTAGTTTTAGATAAATAACATCTAATGTTTTGTAAGTAGAACCGAACTCATTAGAGTGGTACTTTTCTTTGATAGGAGCAATCGCGGGTGACATAAATGATAAGTAGGTAAACGGATAAGACTATCTATCGGCAGCTAGTGAGAAAGGTATCTACTTCAAGGAGCATCTTTCTGTATATATCTTCCTCAGTTACATCCGCTCATATCATACATTAGTAACGGCTAGTAATGAGAAACTCACACTCATGGGTATGATAGTTGATAAGAAAAATCATGTTTGGAATAAAACCCATAGATTTAATGAAACCAGATCAGCCAAGACTTAAGTGCCAGCAATGAATTAAACGCGAGAAATGTATAAATAAACTATTTAAATTTAATTTGTCAGAATGAAAAATAATTATGAAGCATCTTATGGAAGTTTTGCTAATTAACAAAAAATAAAATATGCAAAATTCTCAGAAAATTCTTAGATAAATAAATATAATTAATTAGATTCTTCAAAATTTCAATTTAATTATGATATATGACACCTCTTGCAAATAGACTTTTCAAACAAATCGAATTTTGATTGCAAAAAATGTTAAAACTAAATCCGTGCAATTTGGTAAGTGTAAAATAAGTAAAAATAACAAATATCAACATAAGATATGATAATTAACTCATAAGATTTCATATTTTTATAGTTTCATATTCGCAAGATTTTATAATTTTTAAATTGCCTGTCTCAAAACCATTAATCAATTCAAATTTATTTAAAAAAGTATCAAAATTGTTAAAATCAATAAATATGTTTGTTAATAAATCTTAAACTCCAATTGCATTAGTTTTTGATCTAGTGTATAAATTCGCATGTAAGGGGTGCAATGCCACATACATTGTAGAGACTTCCTGTAATCTACGCACTATGATTCGTGAACATAACCGATTGAGAGGCGTGAGTAATATTATTGAGCAAAGCAAAATGTGCAAAAGAACCACTGATTTAAAAGATTTTAAAGTTATATATAAAACTTCAATAAAAAAGGAAAATATTTTATTTGAAGCTTTGGTAATTAAATCAAAAATCCTTAAAATAAATGTTTAATCAGCAACAAATTTATTGAGATTATTTAATTAAATCATTAAATTGTAACTAATTTATCATTATTTTTTCCGTATATAATATTTAACAAAGATTATGATGATATACTGATGATGAGGATATTTTCTTCAAAATACAATTCTTTTATTTAGCTTTCTCGTATTTATGTTAATAATGGGCCATATTTTTTCGATATTTAGATTCACCAGATTATCTAACGTTTGTAAAATATTGAATGATTTCAATATACAGGATATTATCACATGCACACAATGAGAACATAGGAAATACCCAAGTAGATAGCATTGATATTTTTATACACATAATAATAATCAAAAGAATAATACAAATAATAATATTAAATTTAAAATAATAATTAATAATTCTAATAATAATATTAAAAGAGTTGAGCCAGCACACAAATAGCCCTGAGAATTGTTTTAATGCATCAGTAATACAGCACGAAAACCCAGCACCAAGATAACTTAAAATACAATATACAACACCAACTAAACACTTTAAAATCTGAGAGAATATAAATAAATATAAAATCAAAAACATAAAAGTAAAATAAAATAAATACAAAATGCATCAAGAACCGCACGAAATTTACATAAAAAATAACATAATAACAAGAAAATTCGACCGTAAAATGACCATTTATATAAAAGTAAAAATTAATGAATTAAATGAATAAAAATAAAATATTTTTTGGTTGAATAAATTTATTTAAAAAATGCTAAAAATAAATTACTAATTTAAATTAAGAAATAAATAAAAATTTAATTTAGATAACACAAATAATTTCAAAGTCGAATTTTGTTTAATAAAATACATCAATCATTGTGTTACCATTTCATTTGTGTTAAAGCAATCAATATTTTTGTTCAAGTCCAACTAAGACCACGAATAAATAACAATTGATTAAGTAAAAGAAATACATGAATAGTTAAAGAAATTTCTTTGGTTAAATGACACTAGCATTTGCTATCGATAAAATAAAACCAGTAAGGTTTAAAGTAGAAAATTTTGTTGTTGACTCAGCTAAAAATGAATTATGATGTTTATTTGAGGTTGTTGAAGTTGTACTTGATTCTTAGTGTTGAGGTCACTCATATAAATAGAGCTATATGATTCAAGCAGTCTCTTAATAGTAAAAAATGTATACATACAATAACATAATAAACATCAAAAGGTAAGAATACACTAGAAAAATATTATAAGCTCCTAAATAATAGTTTGTACGGTAAACCCGTCGAAAACTTAAAAAAGAAAGATTTTAAGATTATGTAATACAGAAAAAAGAGGTTTACAAATGCTTAAAAACCAACCATTCGAAGAAAGTTCAAAGTTGCAGATGATATAATTGCTGTTTTATTGGCCAAACAGTCTTGGATTCATCTAAATTAAGAATGTATGAGCTTCAGTACAAGGACTAGGAATGGTATCTTCTTTAGTTTAATTGTGAGATAAATATCAATTCTGGAGATACCAATCTCTTCTTTTTGGTAATAAAGCATTGTATATTTGATATTCCTTTGGCTAATATGGTTAAAGATGATTTTTGGATACTTTTAATTATCGACTGATCATCCTCTTTATGCCATAAACACTCGACACTGTCATATGTAACTTTAAAGACTAAAGTAAAGAAGGTTATAATTATTGGGTTTTCATAAAACCTAAATGCTACAGTTTATTAGGAAAATCAAAATACCTAAAAGCTAAGAGAGTAACATTAAAAGACACAGAGTTAACCCATAAATAATATATATGAAATGTTAGGATAAAACGCTAACTTTTCTGTACATCGATTTACTATTGGTACTAATAAAAACCAATTATATAGTTAAAATTTTCAAAGGTCGCCCTTACAACTAAAGACGATAAAACGGCTTTAGTATGAATGAAAATGAGTCTTGTATATTGTCATTTTATAATAGTAAACAGTAATGAATAACCAAAATGTTTATCTGACAGCACATCCAACAACCTAAATAACAACTCACCCAATAGCTCATTCAACTGTTGAATTAATTAATTTATGTATATCTATTTGTTTTTCTTGTTATTGATTATATTTCTTATTTTACTGTTTATGCAATATTAAGTTACATTTTAGTTTTTGGTAAAATACATGGGTCACAACGTGGGCCAAGTGGCACATATCTACTTACATTATTTCTGTGGGGTTTTGTTGACTAATAACCTTATTAAATTTATATTGATTTTCTAATTAATTTTATTATTTGATCAATAAGAAAATATCATCGCTATTTTGTGATTTTATGATATTGTGGTGAAATTTAGTGAGTTGAGGAAAACACATTTTATTGAATTTTAAAGGTTTTCACTATGCTAGATTATAGATTCAAGAGTCAACTTGTATGAATATCCGATGAATATCTGGGATAAATATGATTAATGTGATCCAAATGAATGATAGCGAAGGGTTTTTAAAGAATTATTCGATTGAAATGTAAATATTTTTTAAGTGTATGACATTTAATGAAAACTAGGAAATATAGCTTGTATAACGGAAATTATGTAATTTAAAGGCCTTTGATTTATTAAGAGAGATATTTTCAATTTTCGTGATAATTTTAAGGACATACAATCTGATAAATGATTTTAAGGGTATTTTATGCAGTTGAATATTCATTTATAAAGGATAAAGTATTACCTATGTGGAGAATACTGATGGTTTATGAAAAATAATGAAAATAGTATGTAAAATAAAGAGTGTAGAATTCTTGTATTTTAAGAACAAACGATTAGTTAAGAGGGAAATTCATGATCATTTAAGGAGACTCCAAGAGATATTTTCGGGTGAATATGTTTGAAGATGTTTAGGAATATTGATACAATTTCGATAATTTGACTATGAATCAGAATATATCGATAAGAAATGGAATATTTCTACTAATTTTGAAGAAATTAATTTTACTTTAATAAATTGAACAGATATGCGATAAAAGTTCTGTTCTTAAGAATTGTTTGATTCATGTTTTATTTATTTTAAAATATTTGTAGTTAAATTTCATTAAAAGCTAAAATTGGGTTGTACTGAAAATTTTTTGGTTACCCATTAAATTACTTTTTATTGTTATCTTTCCGAATAATTAAAACTTTTACGATTATTTTCATGAAATAGAATCAAAAATAAAAGATATAATAGTAACTTTTTGAAAATTTTACAAGTACAATTAATCCTTAGATGAGAAAATCACACATATATAAACAGTGTTAAACAAGATAACTATGGAATGGTGTTCGTAATGATGTCACAATTTGATAATACACTATGTAATGGAGCAAACCTTTTATGATAGCCTACTTTAACTGATTTTCAGCATTCTACAATCGTTCCACACAACATAAGATTAATTAATTAACTTTTAATGTCATCTCAAACTCATCTATAAATTCAAATCGTCTCTTTTGTGATGTATAACTTGGTGATTGTGAGGATATTTAAGCATAATTATCAACGGACATAAATTAAGTTGAAATGATTAAAATTAAAAAATAAGATTAAATTAACTTTTGATAATTTAGATTAAATATTTTTAATATCTGATTATAAGTTATTATATTAATTATTAAAATTTAAATTAATTAATTATTAAATAAAATAAAATTTAAATAATAATAATTATCAAATAAATTAAAATGGCATTGTTAATTTGTTTAAATTTTCGGAAATATCAAAGATATAATTTTGATTTGAATAAATTTTTGAACTTTGAATGACTAAAAATTTTGAATTAAATGAAGATGTTTTCACAGCATCTAACAGTGATTATTCAATGATTCGATTTTAGTTGCATGTCATGAGCCAAATAAACCGAAAAAACTGAAATTAAGGGAAATACAAAACTATAAATATAATAAAATTTACAATTATGCAAATAGATTAATTTCTAAAAGCAGTTTTTACTGAAAACATGTTTTTTATAAATTTCAATTAATGCAAAAACTTTATTATTTTCATTGGATAATTTCTCAAAGAAATAATAAATAAAAAGAAAACACAATTCAAATAAAATAATTCTTACAAATTAAAAATGATTTTGAAATTAAATTTAATAATTTATGTTGGCATTTATATCGGTTGCTGTTATTCTACAAGAATCAAATGCGGAACGAATGCCATTAGGAATCAGAGGAATTATTTCTACATGAAAAATGATGAATGCTTCCTGCCAGAGTCAATCTTGTCCAAATCGAATGAAATTTCATCAAGATCCGTATTTCACAAGTTATCTAATAATACTACTTTATTCAGGATCGTATCTGGCAGCGGCGTGAATCCGTATTCCTATTTCAGCACGCCAACTGATGTCGATCCGTTTCTCTACGATTCCATAATGAATTATTCTCAGAATTTCCGGAGCATATTATTGGATGAATGGAATAATGTCCATCCGAAAATGATGAATATTTATTTGAGAGATTATAATGATAAAATTGTGGCAAATTTGAGTTTCAATGTAGGAAATGCCGACACTACAACATCTTGGTTTGCATTGCAAAACTTGAATTATTCTTATCCATGGAATTTTACTTCACTGAAAACAGCTGATGTTTCTGTAGGTATTCAAGGTGATTTTCGTCTGTTTTTTATCCTCAAAGGTAATGGGGTTTGTTTGAATGATACTGGTGCACTTTGTGCCTTTACAAATTCAGAAATATGTTACTATGGAAAGCATAGTCAAGATGACATACCATATTCAAACCCACAGATATTGTATGTTAATGACAATGGTAATATTGGTTTATGGTCCTATCGGCAACCTATAAAATCCCTTCAACTGACCGCATTATATGAACTTAATACTGTCATATTTATTTGATTTTCCTTCTTATTTTACCCTCATTTCTCACATTACCATTTATGATCATGTTATACTTTATTAATGTTTTAATAATAAAAATATCCTTGTGTTTTCTTTGAATCTTTAGTATATTGGAACAATAAAGAAAAATACAACCAATGCTAAGTCCGTTAAGGTCTAAATTTTAGGGCTGAATCATTATTTTTAATACTAATATAATTATATTTTGACCAATATTTCATGCTGTCTAGGAAGCGTTTCTTTACATTTTATAGGCACAGGCTGCGCAAAATTCTTTGGCGCCCATATGCTAACCAGAAATATGTGCCTCTTCAAAATAAGGTCTCTTCAAAACAACTAACAATACATTTTTTATATAATTTTCGCATTCGAATCGAATCTCACATACACAACTTTTTGAACATTAAGCGCTCTAGATAATAAAAATGTAATATTTTTGAGCTTTTGTTGACATTTATTTTATGTTTTTGTTTTTCATGTTCATGGTTTTAATTCATAATAATTTTTAAAATTCGTCTCAACCTTGGTGCCCCATCCTAGTATGTGTCCCCAATGGGAGGCTTAATATGCTCACCGCTTTGCGCCTCCCTTGTTTATATGAATATTAACAATTTTCGAATTCAATTTATTTGATTCACATCAAGATTTTGGTGAGAAAATATTTGGTACTTGTTTCAAAATCTTTTAGTGAAGTTATATTTTTAAATTAAAATTATTCTTAATTTTTTGTTTTAATTTCAAACTATTTAAAAGTTTTCACTTTTATTGGACTTGACTCTTACTCAATTCGCTATTTTGTGATTATTTTTGGAAAATGTAAAAGATAATTAGAATTTCACCTATCATCATGAAGATTTTGAATATAGAAAAAAATAACGGCAAATAATTATAAAAGCTTTTGGTAAATAACTATGAGAACCTTTTAAACTTGAGAAGAAAGAAAACACCTAGTTGAAGTCAAAGTTAGTAATGACTTTTGCCCTAACTATGTCACGATTTAGTGCTCCTTTACTACTTACTAAATAAAAGTAAACAATAAACCCTTCTCATTTCATCAGACCTAATAAAAAGGGATTGTATGTAATTAATAATTACTGTAAAATAAACGTATTACAATATGAATGAGTCTGAATTATGTTTTATTGGTCGTATAATTTTTGATGATAAAAAAGGATGTAGAGCTCAAAAGAGTCTCGGTGAAAAAATGTTTTGGGATAATCGTGTGGAGGATTCTATGTGATATAAATTTAATGAATTAATATTTCTTATAATAAATATTGTTTTAAAAAAATTTATATTCAACATAATAAAATATTGGGGCACTGCTTTCTGTTATCTATAATTCTGAATGAGTTTATGAAATATAAATCGGAATAAAATTATTTTATTTTATTTATCTGTTTTTTATTATTTTGATTTAGTTTTTTTGAATATTAGCCAGGATAAAAAGTTAAATTCCAGTAAATAGTATTTTTAAACAGAGACTTCTGAAAGTTTAATATTATATTTTTTTGCAAACTACAACTTTACAATTTGAATACTTTGTTAATTTTCAACTCGGTTGGCTTTCTAAGGCTAATTGATCTTTATTACAATTCAAATTTTAGCAAATTGGTACCAATAATAATAATAATGTTGGGCCAGAACACAAACGGCCTTGTAAATGTTTAAATGAATCGGTAACACACATGCGAACATAACATGCAAACTTAAATTCAAACCTATTAAAACATCAACTAAACCCTATCAAATATGAGAAAAAAAAGATAATAAAATATAAAATAATAAACATAAAAATAAAATTAAAATAATAACAAAATGCACCAAGATCCGCACGAATTAAATATAAACATAACACGAAAACCCAACTATTTTGACCAAAATTTGACAATTTATTAAAAATACCAAATTTCATGAAAAAGAAATAAAAAATCAAATAATTTGAATTAGAAATAATTCAATTAAAAATCTAAAGAAAAAATTGTCAAATAAAATTTCAAAATAATAAAAATTAAGATTAGAATACACTAGAAAAATCCAAGGTCAAAATTTGTTTTACTAAATCAAAAAGAACACGCAAGGTTAGGGACAAAAAATAGGTATATATACCGATGCATTTTCACATAAAAATCAATCGTTTTTGAAATCATTAAACAGTTTTTGAAAATCTATATTACTACGTAAGTGAGAGTTTTATTTGGAACTCTCTCCACGTCACACTCTCGCAACCTCGACAGAGCTCTGCTTGGGTGTCGGCGTGGGGAGAGCGATATATTATAATTTTGGTTTTTAATTTATGGATTGGATCATGTTGGTAATTTCATTTTGATTTTAATAAACTATTCTTAAAATTTGAATTCTATGTTTACTTAAAATTTGTCGAAATTTTTCCGGGCCACAGCCAAAGACACACAAGATAATAAAATCAACATATTAATCAGATTTGTGTAAGTGCGTGGAATATCGCCGATGATCTGTGCCCGTGAAGACCCGGCGTGCGGAACGCAGGGATCGGAACGTCAATATTTTCCCGTATAGAAGAAAGGAGAAATAAGGAAGTGGTCTTTTGGCTACTTCCTCGTTTCTCGATTTCTGTAAATTCGACCTAAATTATTCTACACACGGCTCAAAATCATCACACCAAGTAGTCCAGTGGGCACTAATTAAATATAATATGAACACAATGCGCCTAAGGTCAACCAGGGGAAGGGTACCGGGAATCTAAATTGAAATCGTTGCTAAATATTCAAATAACTAATGAGTTTATACTGTCATTAGGATCAAACTGTAGGAACAGAGTAGAAATAATTGTAGATATAGAATAATTCAGGGTCACCCATTTAAAATGAACCACAAAGTTAAACAGTCCTTGCGAACCTAAACTGAACCACGAACAAACAATAAATAAACTGATAGGGTAACCGTTCCGAAAATAAACATAAATTTAGTCATTAGCATTGATAAGAAAAACTTTAAC
Organism: Schmidtea mediterranea; assembly: GCA_022537955.1. Classification (NCBI taxonomy): domain Eukaryota; kingdom Metazoa; phylum Platyhelminthes; order Tricladida; family Dugesiidae; genus Schmidtea; species Schmidtea mediterranea. The sequence continues at coordinate 35,124,520 of CM039679.1, forward strand.
GTAGGTGCCAAATCTCTTGCTAAAAACCTTTCCCGTCACCAAGTCAATACTAGGACTTCATTTTTTTTACCCGACTATCAAAATGGACCCCAATTAATAAAATAATCTAAATAAATTAAAACTACTATCAAACCCTATGTCACACCCATCGGCCGGAAATAAAACAAAGCATAAGAAGAATATAATTAACTGGCCATCAATATAAATAAATGTAAGTAAATACACGAGCAAACAGGCCGGAACGACTCCCATGTTCAATCTGAAACTAGATTCCGATAAGTTCTTTTTCTGTGAATATTCCGCAACCAAAATAGTGCTGTAGAATGAGGAAAATACATATTAAATCCCCGATCAGCAAGCATCAAATTTTTTTCCCCTGCACCTATTGTAAATTTTAGCGAAAGGAATATGAAACAAATACCTGTAGCGATCTACTCCCAACCACACCGGCGGGTTTTCCAATTTTCGTTCGTATGATTTTTCCTTTTCGATTTGACTCACATTGAAATAATATCAGGCCAGAGGTCTACCAACCCAAGAAGTAAAAACTATTACTAACGAATATACAACACTTACTTCGAAAAATTCCATCCCTTTATGCTGCAGTAAAACTCCTTACGATATAAAACGAGCCCAAGTGTTAGCAACAATCCTTAGGAAGTCGTAACAATTTCTCCGGGATAATATGCAAATTTTTCCTGAAATCAATAAATAAGTTAGTAATAATACAATTCTAGTGCTTACCACATATGCCGTGTTCGACCTTCAACTATTAAAATCAACAATGTTCACGCATGCCCGTAATAAACCAGTCAGGCATATACACACTATCCCAACGGCACACCCCGATGAACCAGAAATTGTAATCGAGTATGACCGCTACCGTAAACACTCACCATAGATTCATTTGGATTGATCAATGCGAGAACAATCAACATAAATCTAATTAAGGGCCAGAATAGGTGTAACTAACCTAAATGACATGACTACACCCGATTGTGAATATCGTTTTCCATTCTACACACATTGTTACGGTTAGGACACTATTAAGTAAACCCAATGGAAAATACGGCGCATGCCACACACACCCGTAGTAATTGGTGTGTCCCCTCTAGCACATGTGATAACGGCAAACACCTATTTTTCCTTCCCCAATTATATAAGGAAACAGACAGGTCGATAATCAAAACAAATTTTCCAAAGATTTAGAAATTTCTAACGAACTAACTAACTACGACAAGATGCCGACGGACAAGTCACCCGCTGAGGTCAGAGCTATGGACTTAAACTTATGCAATTCAAGTAAACTTGTTTTATATTCTTGTTTAATTTTAACTAAGACGATAATAAAGGGTTCGAATATACAGTATTGTTGCCGTTTAAGTATTCATTTGATAAATATCGTTATAATAGGAATTGCATATATCGAGATTATATTAATTTCGTCGTTTTCTAGAGTTTAGTAATTTTGTAGGGAAGAGTCCACATATACACAAGTATATTCTCATTTCATTTTATATTTTCGTTGTTCTATTTTAATAAAATTCTACGCCGATATTGTTTGAGAATAACTGTGGAGAAAGTAATTTATCGAACATTTAATGAATAATGTTGACGAAAATATATCCAATAATTTTATCATTATTATTAAAATATAATTTTCCTAAATGATTTCAATAAAATTGATATTCAAAATATAATTTTTCTGAATGGCTTCAATAAAATTGATATTTAAAATATAATTTGTCAAAATGATTCTTATAAAGTTGATATTTAACATATAATTTTCCGAATGATGTTAATAAGACTGCTATTCAATTTATAATGATTTTTATAAAACTAATATTTAATGTATAATTTTCCCAAATGGTCTAGTTAAAATTGGTATCCAATTGTATACGCGTATACAGATAGGCACATATACATTAAGAATTATTGGGGCGCCATTAGGAAGTCGGTCGACATGCTACGGTTTTAGGGTCCAATTGTGTGCCATGTAATGAAGCTATATATTTTACCACGGAAATATTCTTCCTTTAAACCCACAAATAAGTTGATGTGCTGTATATATTAACGTTTACCTATATTTTTGTTTATCATAAAAGATGGTAGATTTGAAATAAATGTATAATGATGATGATGAATCTTCCTCATTCAGAAAGATCCGGGCCGATGGTCTATGCCTCTATCCATGTTGCCGATCGATGGAGACGAGCGTGGAGGCAATTCAGTCAAGACAGAGACCCCGAATTTTCCCGACCGGAATCCCGACAGTTCAACCGGCAAGCAGGGGAAGGTAGCTGCAATCCATGGCGGTCTAATCAACCATGGGAAGAGTGGAGCCCAGCTTGGGAGATCCGTGAGCATGCCCTTCATCTCCTCGGTCGCCTCGAAAGTCACCAAAGACAAGTGGACGTACAGGTGATCAGGGCCCGCCAATACTTGGCCAATATCGAGGAAGATATTTCAGCCGGCCGAATCACCAATATCTACCGCCACCCACTGCATCACCAGGCTCTGCTTAACCATGCGGGCGGGAAGACCAACGACTACTAGGAGGACCCCAACAGGCCAAAAGCTACTCGGGTTCACAACACGAAGCGACTCGTGATGATATCTACCAACTGTTCTCCGGAAGAATGGGTAGAGAGGGGGTTCACAGACTCCTGAACCCGTCGTTCCATGGTGGGGACGCACTAGCCTGGATGTGGTTAAAAATTTTGTTTTTCTAAATAAATAACTTGCCGTTTTAGCTGGTCATTTTGCTTTTGTTTGATTGTGGTAATGAAAAATTTTATTTATGTTTAATAATACGAATACTACGTAATTCTGAATCAATAACTGATAACTTTAAATATCATTAATTACAGCGATGGACCCCCTACAATTACTACGAACGGAACTGGTCCGTGCCCAGCAGAATAATAAAGTGCTATACGATCAAATTATCCAATTAACTCGGGAAATTCAACAAACGAAAGCCACATGGATGGACCCAACTAAGATCAAACCACTACGACAAAGGCTCACCTCCGCTCAAAAGGGGTGGGCCGAGGAAAAACAAATAAACCAAAATCTCCGAACGCAAATACGGGGGTTGGAGGTCATCTTGTCCGCCAGTCAGGAAGGAGCAGCCGTAACCTACCCCCTCGTATTCGCACCGTCCCAGTTGGCCTATCGGGAATCAGTAACTAACCCAACGCCGGTCGGAACCCCAGCCACCACACTAACCAATAGCTATAGGCCGGGGCGAAGGGAGCGGGCCAGACGTAGAGCCGCTCGGTTATTGGATAAAACCCATTTGACTTAAACGTGTTTTAATTTGTACATTGTATATATTTGATTATAAATTATATAAAATTTGTATGGTTATTCGAAGCGATGTTTTAAAGTCTGATGAGTATTGAAAACCCCGCAGTCAGTTCACGAGTACTCTTACTTCGTCGAGTAGCCGTGGACTTATTTTTAGGAACGTCACCATCAGATTCAGTTTTCACTATAATGACTCTGATCTTGAAACCCATCTCATACAAAGGATTTGCAAAGCGAGCATAGGTCTTCTAACGACAGTTCGTTGGACCCAGGGGATTGTCCGAGCAATTACAGCATTAGTAATAACGCTCACTTTTTGCGGACAATCCACCCACTCGAACACATTTCCAACGTTGCCTAGCAACGGGTGCCGAGTGGTAGCTAGAAATATTTATATGGCGTTACCGGGGCAACTATAGAAAGATTCAAACAAACAACAATACCCAGTAACCCACCAATAACAATAATATTATAAAAAATTTCTTTTGGTTTTCATCTCTGATTTGTTTCATTTTTTAGTAAAAATAAGAATTTTAATATTTTGACTATGAATCAGTAATTATATGGATGTTTTATTGATATTCATAATTTTTCGTTACAGCCTTTTTCAAGTAATTTTAATCATTTTCTAATAATTGTGTAATTTGGTAAAAAAAATAATTTGTTTTTATTTCATATTGATCTTATTGATTAATATTATAATTGAGGTTTAAATTTTTAAATTTTAAACATTAAATTGTAAATCTTTTGTTTCGAATATTGCTGATGTTAGTTGAATAATGATAAATTGTTTGTGTTTTTTAATGAACAAAAAATTCTGCGAATAATCTTTGTAATGCATTTTTGAATACATCTTGTAGTATTTAGCATGTAATATCTATGTAATCTTTTCCAGTAAACGTGTTAATTACTGGGGTTTTTTATGTGTTCATTGACTCGTGTTCAGAATTTTCTCTGTGTTTCCCCAAAGTACGCTGAGTTGCATCTTGAGCAAGGGACTTGATAAACTATGTTTTTCGAAAAGCAAAAAAACATTTGTTGGATGATCGGCTAAGATAATCCCGTTGATAAAGGTCTGATGTTAGAGATTTTTGTGGCGTGGAGAAGATCGGACGAATATTGACTAGTAAATCAGTATTGCGGATAAATAATTAAATTTTATTGCATGTTTTGTTATTTAAAATAGGGAAGCGTAGGTAAATTATTGGTTTGTCATGGTGTGCCTTTTGTGTGTTGAGACAATTGAAACGGTGTTCATTTAGAAAGTATTTGTCCACAAACTTTATTCGGTATCCATTTTACAAAAAGTATATATGAGGTTTTCAAGAGTTTCTTGTTTTTTTATAATAACAGTTTCTTATTGCTCTTTGTCTCTAAAATTACAAACGCGATTTTTCGTGGGATTGGAGCGGGACGTTCTCAAAGAGTGTATATCCACAGTGTAGACATTTGGTGAATAAATCTATGTTGAATGTGAGCGTTTCTGATCCTTCTGAAAAACTAATAAACGTGTCTAATAAATAGATTTTACCTTCCAGGTTGGGTTATTCTAGAATGAATTGGAGTATTGGTGAAGTTAGCATGGAAAGTAAAAGCACATAAATCAGCACCATACTTTTAGCATACAAAATTGCAAATACAAGAAAACGCTTTTAAAATCACACTACAAAGAATAAATGCAAAATAATTTTTCATCAAGAAAACCAACCCATCCATCAATATCCAACTATCATAAATTATTAATAATTCGAATTAAAAAATAAAACAAATTGTAAATTCGATCTATTGTATATAAAATTTAGATGTAAAATTTAAATAAACATTTTTTTAAAAAATCTGAAACTGAATATTTCTTTTTAAACAATACGATAAATAAAAAATTTAAAAAATTCAAAATTTTGGAACTAATTATCATAAAATTAAATAATGATCTAAATCAATTGAAAATGGATGTGCTGATAATTTGTGAATATCAATAAAAAAACTAATTCATAGTCAAGCAATAAAAGAATTCTTTATGCCCTTATTATTATTTTAATTAATATTAATACTATCATTTGTATTATTATAATTATTAATATTATTACTATTGTTGGGCCGAGACACGATTTTGTTTAAATGAATCGGTAACACGCACGCAAACACAACACGCAGATTTAAAATCAGACCCATAGAACATAAATTAACCATGCTAAAATACGAGAGAAAATAATTAAATATAAAATTGAAAAATCATAAAAGTAAATTAAAATAATAACAAAGTGCAACAAGATCCGCACAAAATAAACATAAATATAACATGAGAACATGAAAATTTGACCGAAATTCGACAATTTACCAAAAAAAAGCGAAAGTTCATGAAAATGGAACAAAAATTAAATAATTTGAATTGGAAACAATTCAATTAAAAAGTTAAAAATAAAATTGTCAAATTAAATCACGAAAATAATAAAATTAAGATTAGAATATACTAGAAAATCACAAGGTCAAATCTTGTTTTACTAAATCAAATTTAACACGCAAGGTTAGGGTCATACAATAGGTATATATACCGATTCATTTTCACAGAAATTTTAACCCGTTTTAACCAGTCTCAATTAATTCTGATTAATCTCAACCAGGAACCAGTTTGAAGCAGAACAAATTTTTCAAATGTGAGGGGAGGAATGCTCGAAAATTTTCTACACGTCGCGTCCATACAACCTCATATGAGCTCTCTTTGGGTGTTGACGTGGGGAAAGATTTGTGATGAGGTTTAATGAATGATGATTTATCAGATGCTATTATATACAAATTAAAATTGTTATTCATGAAATCTTATGTCGAAATTTTTCCGGCTCACAGCCGACACATCACCGCAAGACAATAAAATATACACATCCCAACCAAACTGTGTAAGTGCGGTGTAAGTCCACCAATAGTTTGTGCCCGTGAAGGCTACGGCGTGAGAACGCAGTAGCTGGAACGTCAATATTATCCGTTATAGGGGAAATTGGGAAGTGATGAGGTAGTCTTTTGGCTGCCCCTCTGCATCCCATTTCCTAAAAATTCGACCAAAAATCTTAAATGACAGTCAGCTCAAAATCACCACACCGAGTAGTCCAGTTGACACTCGTAATATTCTAACATCAATACAAATAGCCTTAAGGTCAAATAAAAAGGGATAACGGGAAAGGGCGCTGTAAATCATTGCTATAATCACGATTAAATGAATAAATAATAAAATCAGTAATGGTAATAATAATTGTCAAAGGACCTAGATGGCCAGAGAAAGTAATGATAGTAAATTCCAACTACTATGACCACGATTAAATAAAAAGAAGTAAAATCCGTAAAAATAAGGATTAATTGATATTAAAGAAGTTAGATGATAAAGAGGAAAAAATTAACTGCTAGGATTATTCATCTCAGTTATCAACGAGTACTAAATCTACCAAACGTAATAAATGATCAATAGAATGAGAACTTAACTCTCAGAGGAAGAAGCATAGATACCAACTTTAGTTACCATAATTGACGATCCCCGATAAACCAACGAGAACTAAACTAAATGATTAATAAGAATTTGATCATCAAAGAGCTAATCATAAATACCAACGTTAGCTACTACAATTAATCACGAATTGGATAAATGATGTACTCTGTAAAACATGATAAATGATCACCATAAAGTGAAGTTAAAAATTCTAAATTAAATTAAGCATTAAAATCTGGTTACTCTCACGAGAGCTTAACACTGCGAGTATAATAGACGAGATTAAGGAAAATTAATATAGGAAAACCCAGAAAAATAATGCTAGAAATAAATAAGACAAATCAATTTTGAATAGAACATTAACATGACAGGGGGATGATTGCATCACAATGACGGATGGGCAAGATATTACTAGAGTATCTGCCATAGGTGATGTGACATAGTAATCAGGGCAATCAATTTTCCCTTAGCTATGAGGAATCCCAAGCCCAGAATTCTAGGTTCGTCCGATTTGAAGTAAACGATGTGAAGACCAAATGTCCACCGTGTAAATTGACGCATCCTCCTTAAGAGTAACCACGGGTAGGAACACCCTCACGACGAAACGGTAAATAACGATGAATAAAACCGAACAGGTGGATAGAAATAATGATTCGAGTTAGGTTGGATTTCTCCAGAATAGGAAGTAAGCCCTCGTTATAAAAATAAACCAATTCGCCGCAACTAGGACGAGCCAACGACACCCATGATAACGCCCGTCCAGTAAATCCTACACGCTTCGCAATCGCCGACTCGCTGTTCCCCATGCTGTTATGTACTAATGAAGAAAGTCACCCGAACGACGTCACATCTAATTAGACAATTTGCATAAAGAATAATAACGGTGTGTTAATTACAAAATTCTAGATAACTCGTGGATCGACGCGTCCCGCGTCACCGTGCGATTCCCCGCATACTCTGCTGCCAGGTGACGGCAAGCAATGTGGGACGCGGGATTTTCAATCTCACCGGTAAGGAAGTACCGCGCAGGGAGCCAAAGAGATTTCGTGGATGTCGACCTTTCTTTTATAGCCATCAAAAGGGAGCCCAGCCACAATCCAGCACGGGAGATCCAAAGGTAAGCTGAATTTCTCCTAGCCCGCCTCGAGGAGCATCAGCACCAAACGAACAAACAAGTGGAGAGAGCTAGGCGACATCTAGCCGAAATCAATAGAGCTATCGCCATGAGAGGAATTCCAAGTACGGATGGGTACGCCCCTCCGTAAAACACATCCTACAACCTGGACGATCGATTCTAGATGCAGAGTCTGCAGCAATTAACGTCCTGTCAAGAGAGATGTGGGACGGAGAAAGACGTCCAACAGCAACCATGAGCATCCATATGCCCGTGAGGTTCCCAGGCGAAGTAGAGATCAAGGCCGTCCGAGACATGAGTGAGGTTATTGTGCAATACAAATAAATCTTGGGCTTCATTTTTGTTTTCATTTCTTACTTACAATAATTAATAATATCGAATTATAAGGTATTTAAGATAAAGTTTTTTTGTTGTTGTTAGAAATGTAATTAAGATAAGTGATCTTGGTGGAAAAAAAACATAATTCAATGAAGATTCTTTTCTTGTAAATATGAAGCCACACCGAATTTTGAAACGCGAATTAGATAAGGCCCAAAGATTGAACGGAGAAGTGCACCAACAAATCAGGCAGTTAACGGGAGAAATCCAACAGGTAAAATCCAGCTGGGTAGAGCCGAAGAGGGTAAAGGCCATATACCAAAAGATGACAGCCGCCCAACGAGGTTAAGATGAGGAGAAACAAATGAATCAGAACCTGAAAACTCAGATTCTTAGGCTAGAGGTAACGTTATCGGCGTGCCAGGAGGGTAACGCGGTAACCTAACCATTGGTCTTTGCACTGGCACAACTGGTCTACAAAGAGATAGCAGCAGTCACGAGACCTGCTAATAAAACACCCAGACATCGACTCGGAATGAACGAGCGCGCCAAGCGTCGGGCTGCTCAACCCGCAGAATAAAATGTGTTACGATGAATTGTTTTAATAAATGTTTTTGTCCTATTGTTTTTCCAAATAAGTTTTAACGACAAGACGAGCTAATGCAAATGGTAAAGGGTGAAAGATTTAGACCACACTGCGATGAAATGTCAAACGCACGAGGATGGGACCAGAATGAACAAAAGCGCACACAGGCCTTCTATCGGTAATGCGTTGAACCCACAAAGAAGTCAAGCCAGAGTAGTTCTTTCGTAGCGCTCACCTTTGGCGACTTCAAAACCAATGGTTGCATTTCCAACGTTTTTTTAGCGACGGGCAACCATTGAGGACGAGAATAATTATATTGGGTCAAGGAAACGCAAACCATGAATCCCACACTATTATTGTTATAATTATTTTTATTATTATAAATATCCATATTATAATTAATAAAATTAAAAGTCTTATGAAGAAAAGATGAGACAGGATGAAGAATCCAATAGTTAAATTATCAAAGCATTATGTCATTTAAACTGTATGATGTTAACTGAATAATTAAACTTGGCGCGTCATGGCCATATTTCGAAAAAGATCCATTTCTAGCTAAAAAAATTAACTGCTCGCCAGTGCTGTTGTGCTAGTTTTTTTACCGGAACGCGTATATATAATTATGGTGGGTTACTGGGTTTCGCTATTTGCTCGAATTATCTTATTGTTACCCCGGTAACGCCATATAAATATTTCCTAGCTACCACTCGGCACCCGTTGCTAGGAAACGTTGGAAATGTGTTCGAGTGGGTGGATTGTCCGCAAAAAGTGAGCACTATTACTAATACTGTAATTGCTCGGACAACCCTCGGGTTCAACAAGCTGTCGATAGAAGACCTATGCTCGCTTGGTAATGTCCCCCTGTGTACGAAGGTTCAAGGTTAGACTCATGTTGACAGGTAGAAATGGATGACATTCATGTGACGAGGCGTAAATACTCATGACTTTTCGGCAGCAATTTAATACTATTTATATTTTATAACATACCACTCTTAAATGATTTAACAATAATTATAATTTACATTCAATTCATAAAGCAAAACAGGATAAAGTAGACAATATTCATAATATACTTTAAATCATAGGCAATATAGATCACATTAATTTAGTTTGTTTGCCAAACGTGGGTCTCAGCGTCGGGCGCGTTCTTTACGCCCCGGCCTGTAACTGTTCGAAGGTATTGCCGATGGAGTCGCCAAGGGTGTTGTGCTGCTGGCTGAGTCCCGGTACGCCAATTGAGATGGGGCGAAGATAAGAGGGCAAGTCACCGCTTCTCCTTCACGACTGGCGGCCAGGGCAACTTCCAACCCCCTTATATGTGTCCGGAGGTTCTGATTCAGTTGTCGTTCCTCAGCCCAACCCTTTTGAGCAGCTTTGAGACGTTGGTGGATAGATTTGAGTTTCGTTGGGTCCATCCAGGTGGATTTCACATGTTGAACCTCCCTTGTGAGTTGAATTATCTGCTCATATAGAGCTTTGTTGGATTGTTGTGCGCGGGATAATTCCTTTTGTAGTAATTGAACCGGTTCCGTGACTAGTAAAAAGAAAATGATTAAAGGGGAGAGATTTACTAATAGAGTGCAATCATATGATATATGTTTAACCCAAACAAACTAATGAAAATCATTTAAAAGTAATAAAAACTCTAAACTAATCAAAAGAAAAAAATAATTAATTTCATTTATTATTAATCAAGGTTCATCAAATTTGCGTTCTTATCTGTTCGTTGATGGATCAGGGGAAGCCCTTCGCCACCCATTCTACGGGCGTAAAGCCCGAGATGGACATGGTTGGTCTCTTTGTATTGCGAGCTCGGACCGTGGTTGCTTGAGGGGCCTGTGTCGGGGAAACGGGTCGGAGGTGCCAATAATTGTCGGCGATCCGACCCACCAGTAAGTCCTCCTCAACGTTCGCCAGATACTGGCGAGCTCGGACCACCTGTAGATCCACTTGTCGTTGATGGGATTCTAGGTTCTCGAGCAGATGTCGAGCCTGCCGGTAGATCTCTTCGGCCGGGCTCCATTCTTCGGCCATGTCTTGCCCCAGATTGTCTCTGTTGAGGAACCTTGATGGGGGAAATTCGGGACATCTCTCCTGTCTATAACGGGCCCAGGCCCATCTCCACCGATCTGCGAGAGAAATTGACACATGATCCGTTGAATTGATTGCTGAAATGAACATTATTAATGTGGAAGATTTTAGCAACGTAAATGACTATGATTTATTATTGGCACCTAATTAATCCTATTTCTTCCTCTCTTATATATAATATGATATTAATTCGATTCGGGTTAATATCAGTCCACATATCATAATCTTTATTAAATCGTTTGCTTGTCTACAAAGATCATATATACCGATTCAATATCCTATGCGTTATTCACAACTGCAGTCGTGGAATTCTGTGCGTATGGAAATTCACAGAACGTGCTTTTATTTTTTGGCGTGGAAAATTCTTAAGTAGATGTCTTACTGGTTTCTGCCGATCAGAGAATTCTATTTCCTTTAGCTAAACATCGGTGTCGTTACATTTCCCTTGAGTATAGATGGCTATGAATTTTAATGACGGTATGATTGTACGAAAACAGTGAGGTAAAAAAAAATTGTTGAGTTACAGTTCGGATACGAGAACCAGTGGTTTACAACTTCATTTAAAATTTTTCGTAAGAAAATGATCAATCATTTAAACTTAAAAATTTAATTATCAATTTAAGACTTAGGTAAGAAAATGATCATGCATTTAAAATGTAAAAACAATGATTATCGATTTAAAATTTATGTAAGAAATTTTTAAGATGAATTACCATATGTTGTGGGAATCGATTCCCTTGTCGTTTCTCCTCCCGGCGCCGTGCTCGTAGAACTCGTATTTCCAAAATCTTGTTGCATAGTAATAGTAAAATGATCGATTGGTAATCCCCCATACATAATTATACTAACCGGCGTCGATGTGTGTACATCCGCTGCACTACGATTGAATTCGATAATATGATGATGGACCTTTGTTTAAGCGGATGTTAGTCGCCGTTCAGTTGGATAAACAATTTATTCAATTACTAAATTTTCGAAAATTGGATATCGAAATTCGACGTTGGCAATTCCGTAAGTTTTTATTTCTTTGGATAATAACGGCGGAAAACTCGCTCGTGCCATCGCCAACTTCACGATGGCACGGCGGGTGTTCCCACGTTAATTCCAATCCACTTCCGATTTATTTGACTTTAATTTACTTAACATATTTATATTTTTATTAATATTCAAATAAACTCTCAAGGTATCACCGCGTTAGAAAAGTCATGAGATTCTTCTCGTTTCTTGATATTGGAGTTTCTAACTTAGCTCGTAATGGAATAATGGGTCATTTAAGTTACTGAATATCGTAATCGGATTTGAGTTAGTGATGGGGAGTCGGTTATAAGTCAGGAACTTGTTGGGTCTTCGAAATCGAAATTAACAGCCATATTTTAAGAAAATGAACGTCGCTGGGGGTATATTCGTTGATGATACAGTGACATCATAGTGGACAAAACAGATGGGTCGGTTAAGTTAACTATTCAAGTGGGTTAGGAATTCTGTGTTATAATACAATCTATTCTATCAATGTACGTAATTTTGATTTCATTATTAATTTAGGCTGATTCAGTTTTAAACGGGATCAAATTCAATTTATGGCTGACTATTAAAAATAAAAGAGGGTGTCTCTAGCAGTTGTACTAATGGATTTGGATCGGAATAAATTCTCGGTTTCGTTAGAAAGTGGAGTAGTTGAATTAATAATAATAATCTAGAAGTTTTTATTTTAAAGTTACGTTTGAATTGAATTTATTAATTTATTTCATAGCAGTGATTTCATATTAATTTTCATTCCCCGTAGCCTTCCCCTTTAATAAGCCTTAGGCGCATATTAAACCACCTGTAGGTCCACTTCCCGTTGATGGGACTCTAGGTTCTCGAGCAGATGTCAAGCCTGCTGGTAGATTTCTTCGGCCGGGCTCCATTTTTCGGCCATCCCTTGCCCCAGATTGTTTCTGTTGAGGAACTTTGATGGAGGAAACTCGGGACATCTTTCTTGTCGGTAACGGACCCAGGCCCATCTCCACCGGTCTGCGAGGGAAGTTGTTACAGGATCCATCGAATTAACTGCTGAAATAGACATTATTAATAGGGGTGTTTTGGCAACGGAATTTATTATGGTCACCTAATTTATCTGATTTATTCCACTGTTATACACATATAACATTAATTCGATTCGGGTTACTATTAGTCCAACTATCATGAATTTTATTAAATCGTTTACTTGTCTATAAAATTCGCTACCATAATATACTGCATTTCCTAAGGTTTTCTGCCTAGTTACTAAAATCCTGTATCTGTGATGGAATGCCTCAAACTCATGCACAAAGTTCTTTCACGAGTTTTCGGGTCTGTCGATCAGAGAGTTCTATTTCCTTCAGTGTCGTTAAACTTCCATGACTACAAAATCTTGGGACGGTGTGATGGTACGAAGCAAAATTTAATTGTCAATTCTTGGTTCGAATACGAGAACCGGGGTTTATAACCTCCTACCTTTCAATTCAATAAAATTCAATATGATCAATTATTTAAACCCAAAATTTTAGTTATCCATTTAGTAATTAAGTAAATAAACGATTATACATAAGGAAACAGTGATTATAAAATTAAAATTTACGTCGGAAAAATTTTTTAAAATGAATTACCCGATATGGTGGGGATCGATTCCCTTGGCGTTTCTTTTTTGGGCATCATAGTCGCAGAACGCGTATTTCCAAAAGACATAATAATAATAAGATGGTTGATCGGAAATCCTTCATATAAAATCATTCGAACTAGCATGGGCGTGTGTGCATCCGCTACACTCCGGGTGAATTTGATAGTGCGATAGTGGACTTTCGTTTAAGCGGATGCTAGTTGTCGTTCAATTGAATAAACAATTTATTCAATTATTGAAGTTTTGAAAATTTAGATATCGAATTCGACATTGGCGATTTCGTAAGTTTTTTGTTTTATTTTATCTCTTTGGATAATAACGACGGAAAACTCACTCGTCTCATCGTCAACTTCACGATGCCACGGTGGGTGTTCCCACGTTACTTCCAATTCGCATCAAATTTATTAGATTCTTAATTTATATTTGTTAATGTTTAGCACGTTTATTTAACACATTTATATATTTTTTTCTAATATTCAATCAAACACTCCTGGCGTTAGAAAAGTCATGAGATTCTCCTCGTTCGGTAAATGGAATTGTAATTACTAGATTGATTCTTATTCTCTAGGTTTTCACCCTCTTGGAATTATCATTTTATTTGCCTTCAGTCAATTTTCGGAAAAACTCGAGTTATTAGATCTGATTGTCGTGGTCGGGTTTGCGTTGGAGATTGAGAATCCGTTACAAATCAGGACCTTGTTGGGTGTTAGTATTGAAATTAACTACCTTATTTTAAGAAACTGAACGTTCATGGTGAATGTATTTGTTGATGATAATGGTGGATAATACAGGTGGGTTGGTTAATTTTACTACGTTATAATACTATTTATTCTATCAACGTATGTAATTTTGATTTAATTATTGATTTAGGTTGATTCGGTTTTTGAACGGGTCAACTTCAATTTTTATGGCTGACTTTATAAAAATAATGTGAGGTGTTTCTAGCCGTGATACTAAGGGATTCGGATCGGAATAACTTCTTAGTTTCGTTTGGAAGCGGGTAGTCGATTTAATAAATATTTTAGGAGATTTTATTTAAATTTTTTCAGTTAAATTGAATTTACTAATTTATTTCATAGCAATAATTTCATATTAACTTTTCCCCCGTAACCTTTCCCTTTAATAAGCCTTAGACGCATATTATGTTCATATTATATTTAATGAGTGCCCACTGGACTACTCGGTGTGATGATTTTGAGCCGTGTGTAGAATAATTTAGGTCGAATTTAAAGAACATGAGAAACGAGGAAGAAGCCAAAAGACCCCTTCCTTATTTCTCCTTTCTTCTATACGGAATAATATTGACGTTCCAATCCCTGCGTTCCATACGCCGGGTCTTCACGGGCACAGATCATCGGCGATATTCCACGCACTTACACGAATCTGAATAGTATGTTAATTTTGATATCTTGCGGTGTGTCTTTGGCTGTGGGCCGGAAAAATTTCGACAATAAAATAATTAATTATGAAAAACACCTTAATTTTACGCATTATAAATATATATTAATATATTAAAACAATGTACAAATTGCTTGACCAAAAATCTTCATAAAAATAACATAAAAATACATCTCCCCCACGCCGACATCCAAGCAGAGCTCTACCGAGGTTGCGAGGACGGGACGTGGAGAGAGAGTTTCCAAATAAAACTTCTGCTCACCTAAAATAAACTTGAATAGATTTTCAAAAATAAATTCAAAATTTGGTTTTTGATTCAAAATGGTTAAATTTTATGTGAAAATGCATCGGTATTTATACCTATTTTCTGTCCGTAACCTCGCGTGTTATTTTTGATTTGGTAAAACAAAATTCGACCTTGATATTTTCTAGTGTATTCTAATCTTTATTTTTATTATTTTCTAATTTATTTTGATAATTTTTTATTTGAAATTTTTATTGAATTATTTCTAATTCATATTCTTTGATTTAAATTTCATTTTCATGAAATTTTCCATTTTTTCAAATTTCGGTCGAATTCATCGGGTTTTTATGTTATGTTTGTATTTGTGTCGTGCGGATCTTGTTGCATTTTGTTATTATTTTAATTTATTTTTATGTTTATTATTTTATATGTAATTATCTTTTTCCTCATATTTGATAGGATTTAATTGATGTTTTAATAGGTTTGAGTTTAAATTTGCCTGTTATGTTTGCATGTGTGTTACCGATCCATTTAAACATTTTTCAAGGCCGTTTGTGTTCTGGCCCAACAATTATATAGATAGGTCCGATCCTGGGTAGGCGGCCGCTGTGTGCTGTCTCATGTCCCAAATTTGACGATGGGGTAAGATTTTCCACAATTTTCGCCCGTCGCCAGGATCGGCCCTGTATATAGCATAAAAAGGAAAGGAAACGAAAATCATTTAGAAACCCATTTTGTGTATATATATGTTTATTACAATAATAGGAACGTTTAATAAAAATTAGTTAACAAATTATAAAATACGCATATAAATATTTTTAACAATGCACGAAATCAATACGTCAGCCAATTCTCGTTAACAGAAATCATCTTTAGTTCCGGCTCCACAACACCACCGCTGCTCGCACTAAAACACAATGGTACACCTGCACATATTTCTATGTCATAGGCTCTATGATTAATGTTATGTAGTTACTTATAATAGTTTTATAGAGGACTCTAATTAAATTAGATTACTTACATCCACAATGATATCTGGCAAAAAAATATATTTACTATTAAATTATTAATACATTAAAATACAACATAAAACAATTAAAATATACAACACAAAATCAAGGGTTAAAGACGGCCCTCAATCCACTTTATATTGTCACAATAAATCACAAATTCAATTGCTTAGTTTCTGAAACTCTTCAGCATTTTTGTTGTATTTATCTAAAATGCATATTTGACTTAATTTAAAATCAATTAAAATATTTATATTTATTAATTAAATTTGTTTATATAGATAGATTACATTAATTGGCACATTTTCAACATTATATATTTCAAAATAAAACTAACTAATAACAAAATTAATTAAACTTTTTTGAAAATTATGATTATTTACAAAATAATTAACTTTAAAATATTTATTAAAATTTTAAAATTTATTAAATTAACGCAAACGGTAGTTATTTAAAATTAATAACTTGAAAAACAAAAACTTTAACAATAGAAATTTATTTTATAGATTTTATTAATAATCTCTTAAATGAAAGTTTTATAATAAATGTTACATAAAATATTAATGTGAAAACATAATAAAAATTTCCTGTTAATGTTATTTAAAAATACAACTATTCTTGGAAATAATTGGATGAAAATATAAAATGTATCAAAATATTTTAATGCAATTAAATTACTTTCTAAAACCCTGAAAATTCACTTCTATATAGAATCTAATTCCTAAATAAAAAGCATTCTAAAAATTATAAATTAATATAACCTACTTAAATAAAATCTAGAATATATTTAATATTCCTAAACTAAAATTAATTAACTGAAATGCTAAAACACAAAGTTTTTAAATAATTTCTAATTTATTTAATAATTTAACTTAATTTAAGTTAACCATAGAATTTAATATTAGAAATTAATATTTCATTTAAATTTAACTTATATATTTTAATAAGTTGAATGTATTTTAAAAATTAAATTTTACATTAATAATAATAATTAAGAAATATATTGTGAATTTTAGGTTTTAATAAGCTTTATAATAAAGCCTTTAGAATTATGAAAGTAGGTAGTTAGGAGCTTACGGGAACATAAAAAAAACATAGGGGGAGGGGGGGGATTATTGCAGATTAAATTTCGGATTATCTTGATTACATAATGATGTAATCAACTTAATTAATTTTGTGTGTATTAATTTTTTTTTCGAAATTTTTGTGTGTATTTTTTTTCGAAATTTTTTTCGAGTTTTTGGCGCGATTTTTTTTTGAATTCAAATTTTTGGAACATTTTTTTTAAATTCAAATTTTGGCGAATTTTTGAAATGAAATTGAAATATTTTTTTTGAATAAATTTTTTTTTAATCACACTATAGTCAGGGGGTATTTTTGAAAAAGACTAAAATAAATTGGCTTGAATCGCCTACTGATAAAAAAAAAGCATAAAATTAAAATTGGCTCAAATCGCCTAAGATGTGATATAGTCAAGGATATTTTTAATTCGTAATAAAAACTAATGCAATATTTGGTCTCAATACTTTCTATAGGTAAATATAGGCATAAAATAAAAATGGCTTGAATCGCCTACTGATAAAAAAAGAGCATAAAATTAAAATTGGCTCAAATCGCCTAAGATGTGATATAGTCAGGGATATTTTTAAATCGTAATAAAAACTAATGCAATATTTGGTCTCAATACTTTCTATAGGTAAATATAGGCATAAAATAAAAATGGCTTGAAACGCCTACTGATCAAAAAATTGACAGAGGTATTTTATAGGCTTGTTAAAAAAAACACTTGAAATATTTGTTCACACAATTTTCATAGGCAAATTTAGGCTCTAGATAAAAATAATTTAAAATACCTAAAGTAAATTAAGATAAATTAAAGTACATTAGGATACATTAAAGTATGGTAAAGTAAATTTAGATAAATTAAAGTACATTAGAATACATTTAAGTATATTAGAGTAAATTAAGGTTCCTCTAGTAAATTAAGATACATTAGAGTACATTAAGGTAAATTAAATTAAATTAAATGGTCGAAAGTCAATTTAAGTACATTGGGGTACATTTAAGTAAATTATGGTTCATAAAGTAAATTAAGGTACATCAGAGTAATTTAAAGTACGTTAGAATAAATTTAAGTAAATTAAGGTTCTTAAAGTAATCTAAGGTGCCTAGAGTAAAGTATGGTAGGTTAGGTAAGAATTTTTTTAAAATTAAATAGAGAGTCAACAGTTAAGTTACATAAGGGTAATTTTTAAAGCTGAAAATTTTAAAAGCAGTTATAGTAGGCAAATTACATAAGGTAAGAATTTTTTAAAAGTAAATAGAGGGTCAAAAGGTAAATTACATAAGGTAAGAATTTTTAAAGTTAAAGAGTCGACAATATTGCATTATAAAATTTATTAAATAAAATTTTTAGTATAGTTTTATCGATCAATTTTTATACATATTTCTAAATGATAAAATTTTTAACATAATTTTACAATGGAATTTTTTATACATGATTTTTAAAGATGAAATTTTTAGGATAATTTTACAATGAAATTTTTTATACATGATTTTTAAATAGAATTTTTAGTATAATTTTATCGATGAATTTTTTATATATAATTTTTAAAGATGAAATTTTTAGGATAATTTTACAATGAAATTTTTTATACATGATTTTTAAATAGAATTTTTAGTATAATTTTATCGATGAATTTTTTATATATAATTTTTAAAGATGAAATTTTTAGGATAATTTTACAATGACATTTTTATACATGGTTTTAATTGAAAAAATTTTTAATGTAATCTTACAATCAAATTTTTAGTATAATTTTTACTATTACTTTTGTATACATGTTGATAACGATCAAATTTTCAAAGAAATTTTTCAAAAACTTTTTTCAAAGAATTTTATTAAATTAAATTTTTGAGTTTCAGTGTTACATAGTATTGCCTAAGGTAGGTAGTAGTCATTCGCAAGAGCAACCCATCTCCTCCACTCTGCAGCAACCCATCCTTAAAAAAAAATAATAAAATAATAATAATAAATAATAATATTAATAAAATAATAATAATAATAATAATAATAATTATAATTATAATAATAATAATACTTTCAGAAAATATACATATTAGGCATTGAATAATTTACTAATTTATTAAAATGACATATTTAAATAATATTTACTCTTTCAACACAGATATTGAATCAACTCAACCCACTTAAAAAATAAAATTTTCTCTCAATCATTTCCCTTTAAAATACTTAGTTATTCACACACTCACAATATGTTATCAATAACTAGTTACTGAACAAATCAATATCAAAAACTAATTACCGAACCAATAAATATTAATGATGGGTTACTGACCAACTAATTTTGAAATAAATCACATAAAAGGTTAACAAAAAGAAATACAAGTTGAAACTTTATTAACTTTTTCACTATTTTATCGATCATTGATGTGTCCAAATTGGTAAAATTTTTGGTTGCTTAGTTACCTTGTCGTTATCAGGCGATAATTAATCATTGAAACCAAATCCATTGTTATATTTACTTAGTATCAACTTCTGAATACTTATACACAGTGAATAATTCATTAATAACTGAACAACAATCACTAGGTACTGTGTACAAATAACTGAGTACTGTACAACTCTCTATACATACTAGGCATTCAATAATTCACTTATTCATTAAAATGACATATTTAAATAATATTTACTCATTCAACACCGATATTCAACCAACTTAACTCATTTAAAAATAAAATTTTCTCTCAATCATTTCCCCTTAAAATACTTGGTTATTCACACACTCACAATATGTTATCAATAACTAGTTACCGAACAAATCAATATTAAAAACTAATTACTGAACCAATAAATATTAATGATAGGTTACTGACCAACTAATTTTGAAATAAATCACATAAAGGGTTGAACAAAAGAAATACAAGTTGAAATTTTATTAACTTCTCGACTCTTTTATCGATCATTGATGTCTCCAAATTGTTTTGTTGTTTAGTTACCTGATTGCTATCAAGAAACTATTAATCATTGAAGCTCAATCAATTGTTGTATTTTCTCTGAATAAAAATTTACTTCTTTACAGTCTTGTATGTGATTTATTGAAATTATTTTGTAAAACTTAGTTAAAAAACTTTGAAATTTTTCTACCATTTTTGTAATATTTTTAATTGCGTCCAACAATGAACATTTATTAAAAGTTATTTTCAAAGATGAATGTCAACCTTTTCATTTATTTTTCACATGCCCTAAATAAATTAATTGCTAACAGCTCCAAAAAAATTACTTAAATTTATTTTTATAGATTTTCTTTTCACTCACACTGTTGTTGTTTACTGAATGACAAATTAATTAGTAAGTATAAACTTGATTAGAAAAATATTTTTAAATTAATTTCACAAAACATACATTACTTTCACTGTACTTGAAATAAATTTTCATATATATTTATTGTAAATTATTAGATTTTTAAGTTTCTAAACATTAAATAAAGTTAATAGATAAAATAATTATCATCTACCACATTACTAAAAATTAAATGGTTATCGACCAACCACTAAATAAGTTGAATTTCTAACAAAGCTTAAAAAACCACATGGAACAGGCACTTGTGTACTGATAGATACCGATAAAATCTACTAAAAATCCAAATATGTATGTTTAATTTTAGTAAAATATTTGATTTTGTAAAAATAAGACTTATCCTTAAATTATGATTAGCATTTGAATAGAATTTGATTAAATTTAAATATTTTAAGATGTTAAATAAAACTGATTAATTTGTAAATAATGTTAGTACTTTGACATTTTAAAATAAGACCTTCGGCAAATTGGTAAGAAAATAGTTGTTATTGAGTAATACATATTAAAATTACCAAAGTTTTATAATTTTTGTCAAGTTTTGATAGATCTTTAATAAAATTTGTTAGTACTTTGAATAAAAATTTTAAAAAAGTTTCAACATACTAGCAAATTGTAAAGAAAATAGTACTTATCAATTAAAAAGTTAAATAAACTAAGTTGTAAAATAATTGAAAAAATTTGTTAGATCATTTTTTAAAATTTATTCAAGGTACTTGTTGAATAAAAATTAGTGTATATTATCGACTTCTTATAGTATTTAATCGTACAATTTCTCTTCATTCCTGGAAATAATCGTAAATATTTAAATTATTCAGAAAATTGTCAATAACAACATATGTAATGAGTAATTAAAAGTTTTTAAATACTAGTTAATTTAGTTTTTAATTAAATTAAATTACAAATTTATAATAAAATCAAATAAATACTTACTTGTATACAAATAGTTACATGAATCAAACTATTTCTTAGAACCGAACATGTATCGTATATTTTATTCCGATTCCAATAATATCATTAAAATTAACCAAAATTTTATTGATATATTTTGATAACCCTTAAACCAATGAAAATGTATCGATTTCACTAAGTATCCATCCTTTAACATAGATATTTAAACGAATAAATCCCCATAAAAATATCATAAATTCCCTCTTATCTTATCGTTTCCCCTTAAAATATTATAAAATTTACTGTCAACCAATCATTTTCCTTTAAAATATCAACAAGCCTGTTCTTAATCGATCATTTCCTATTAAAAAATCATAAATTCTCTTCTTAGCCAATTGTTTTCCCCTAAAATAAAATTTACTCTCAACCAATCATTTCTCTTTAAATGAGATTAATCCCAGTTTTATTCATTATTTTCATAAAAAATCACCGACATATTGATATTCAACCGAATAAATCTCTTGAAATCATCTTAAAATAAAATTCCTCTCTTGACCAATCAAATCCCTTTAAAAATATTATAAATTCGCCTCTCAACCAATCATTTCTCTTTAAATTACAATAATCCCCGCTATATTCAATATTTTCATAAAAATCACCAACATATCGATATTCAATAGAATAAATTTCTTGAAATCCATCTCATGACCAATTATTTCCCCTTAAAAGATCATAAATTCTCTTCTTAAACAATCATTTCTCTTTTAAATGACAATATTTCCACTCTCTCAAAAGATTTACACAGATATTGATATCTATCTGAACAAAGCCTTTTAAAAATATTATAAATTCCTCCTCTATATTCTCCATTTATAAAATATTTATTCTTTGAACACAGATATTCAACCAACTCAACTCCCTTAAAAATGACAACAAACTTGTTCTTAATAGATTATTTCCCCTTAAAATATCACAAAATTTCCTCTTAACCAATCATTTCCCTTGAAATCACATTTTCATTCACTGCACCAACAATACACATATTTTTGGTAATAACCTACAAGGTAAAATTTCTTTAGAAATCTATATTTAACCGAATAAGATCTTTAAAAATCGGATCATATTTACTATATGTATTCAACCAATCAAATTCCCTTAAAATAAAAATCTGAATTTTACCAATAAAAATAAATTTTCTTTAGAGTATTACAAAATTGTTATCGATACCCAACATTTTCCGTCGAAAATCACCACAATTTGATTCTGGTAACAAATTCAATCAAATAAAAAATTCATCAAAAATGACTAAAATCGAATAAAGTCTATGTTTCCCACATAAATTAAATTTCACTAAATTAATGTAAAATCATAAAATATATATCATGTTGCTCAAATAATTAAAATTAATCAGTAAATCAAGTATAAATTCAATAAAAATTACCAGTCAACCCATAGATATAATTCAACGATTTTCATATGTATATTGTTAACCACACTGAGCATCCTCTTAAAAATCTCTACAATATACTACTTTTGTGATTGATATCCACGAAATCAATAAATGGAAAATGATAATAATTAATTGACCATCCTTTTTTTTTACTGTAAAATCAATTAAAATTTTCGGTTTCACTAAAATACTTTTAAAAATCAACTGATTTAATCAACTTTTTAAATATATCATAAAATTATAATTTAAATATCATTTACTATTCAAAATCTATCAGTCAAATTGGAATCTAATTGGTAAATAATTATCATAAATATATGTTTCATAAACATTGTGTTTCTAAAATAAACTTTTATTTAAAATAATCCTAAAATCAAGTAAAGTTTATTAAATTAATAAGAAATTAAGTGCTTCTAAAATTATAGATTTACCCTCATTTCTTCAATATTTTCTATAAAAACATAATAGTCCCCAAATCCATTAACATTCAAATGAAAACCATAAAATTCACATAGATGATTAAAATTTACTAAAATAAATACCTCGTAAAACTAGATATCACTTAAATTATCATAAAACTTCCCTAAAATCTCTAATTGATTTACATAGCCTAAAAATATTTTATTTTTGTCGATTACAATCTAATCTATTTAAGTGTGTAATTAAATTTATTAAAAGTTAATTAAATTTTCATTGAAAATGACAAGTCAATAACAAATCAACAAATGGAATTTTAATTAGTAGAGATTATATTCTATAAAGAAAATTTTCGGTGAAGAAGCAATGTTGGTGAGAGAGTATATTAAGTGTCTAAAATCATTGAAATTACTGGGAAAAAAAGTGGGATAGTTAAAGATATCTACTAAATAGATGAAATATCAATTGATATATTAAAAACTTACAAGGATAATATACTTTGAATGAAGAAAATATACATCGAAGAGGAAAATATTCATTAAAGAGAAAAATATTCGTTGAAGAGAAAAAACATTCATTGAATAAGGAAATTATTCATTGGAGAGAAAAAATATTTTTTGAAGAGGGAAAAAAATCATTAAAGTGAGAAAATATGAATTGAAGCTAAAAAATATTCAGTGAATCGAAAATTGCATATAATAAATTAGACGGTAAAATTTCTCAATGATGAGATGAAATATCAATTAAATATTGGAAATACTTGAAATGGAGTCTGTATTATTCACTGCTCAACAAATATACTTAAAAGATGAAAATATTCACTAAAAATGAATTGTACTTTAAGAGGGGATGAATTACTATTATATTCAATTAAAAATTATTAACAATTGAGTAGATTTTGTCGGTTAATTATATTTAAATAGGGATATATATTGTTGATGGGTGCGCGGATGAATATTTATTAAAAAAACGAGCGCGCGTATATTAATCCAACGAATATTCATCAAATCCGGCGAATATTCAAATCCGGCGAATATATTCAAATCCGGCGAATATATCAATCCGGCGAATATTCATCAAATCCGGCGAATATTCCAATGATATATTTTATGATATTTTTATGGGGATTTATTCGTTTAAATATCTATGTTAAAGGATAGATACTTAGTGAAATCGATACATTTTCATTGGTTTAAGGGTTATCAAAATATATCAATAAGATTTTGGTTAATTTTAATGATATTATTGGAATCGGAATAAAATATACGATACATGTTCGGTTCTAAGAAATAGTTTGATTCATGTAACTATTTGTATACAAGTAAGTGTTTATTTGATTTTATTATAAATTTGTAATTTAATTTAATTAAAAACTAAATTAACTAGTATTTAAAAACTTTTAATTACTCATTACATATGTTGTTATTGACAATTTTCTGAATAATTTAAATATTTACGATTATTTCCAGGAATGAAGAGAAATTGTACGATTAAATACTATAAGAAGTCGATAATATACACTAATTTTTATTCAACAAGTACCTTGAATAAAATTTTAAAAAATGATCTAACAAATTTTTTCAATTATTTTACAACTTAGTTTATTTAACTTTTTAATTGATAAGTACTATTTTCTTTACAATTTGCTAGTATGTTGAAACTTTTTTAAAATTTTTATTCAAAGTACTAACAAATTTTATTAAAGATCTATCAAAACTTGACAAAAATTATAAAACTTTGGTAATTTTAATATGTATTACTCAATAACAACTATTTTCTTACCAATTTGCCGAAGGTCTTATTTTAAAATGTCAAAGTACTAACATTATTTACAAATTAATCAGTTTTATTTAACATCTTAAAATATTTAAATTTAATCAAATTCTATTCAAATGCTAATCATAATTTAAGGATAAGTCTTATTTTTACAAAATCAAATATTTTACTAAAATTAAACATACATATTTGGATTTTTAGTAGATTTTATCGGTATCTATCAGTACACAAGTGCCTGTTCCATGTGGTTTTTTAAGCTTTGTTAGAAATTCAACTTATTTAGTGGTTGGTCGATAACCATTTAATTTTTAGTAATGTGGTAGATGATAATTATTTTATCTATTAACTTTATTTAATGTTTAGAAACTTAAAAATCTAATAATTTACAATAAATATATGAAAATTTATTTCAAGTACAGTGAAAGTAATGTATGTTTTGTGAAATTAATTTAAAAATATTTTTCTAATCAAGTTTATACTTACTAATTAATTTGTCATTCAGTAAACAACAACAGTGTGAGTGAAAAGAAAATCTATAAAAATAAATTTAAGTAATTTTTTTGGAGCTGTTAGCAATTAATTTATTTAGGGCATGTGAAAAATAAATGAAAAGGTTGACATTCATCTTTGAAAATAACTTTTAATAAATGTTCATTGTTGGACGCAATTAAAAATATTACAAAAATGGTAGAAAAATTTCAAAGTTTTTTAACTAAGTTTTACAAAATAATTTCAATAAATCACATACAAGACTGTAAAGAAGTAAATTTTTATTCAGAGAAAATACAACAATTGATTGAGCTTCAATGATTAATAGTTTCTTGATAGCAATCAGGTAACTAAACAACAAAACAATTTGGAGACATCAATGATCGATAAAAGAGTCGAGAAGTTAATAAAATTTCAACTTGTATTTCTTTTGTTCAACCCTTTATGTGATTTATTTCAAAATTAGTTGGTCAGTAACCTATCATTAATATTTATTGGTTCAGTAATTAGTTTTTAATATTGATTTGTTCGGTAACTAGTTATTGATAACATATTGTGAGTGTGTGAATAACCAAGTATTTTAAGGGGAAATGATTGAGAGAAAATTTTATTTTTAAATGAGTTAAGTTGGTTGAATATCGGTGTTGAATGAGTAAATATTATTTAAATATGTCATTTTAATGAATAAGTGAATTATTGAATGCCTAGTATGTATAGAGAGTTGTACAGTACCCAGTTATTTGTACACAGTACCTAGTGATTGTTGTTCAGTTATTAATGAATTATTCACTGTGTATAAGTATTCAGAAGTTGATACTAAGTAAATATAACAATGGATTTGGTTTCAATGATTAATTATCGCCTGATAACGACAAGGTAACTAAGCAACCAAAAATTTTACCAATTTGGACACATCAATGATCGATAAAATAGTGAAAAAGTTAATAAAGTTTCAACTTGTATTTCTTTTTGTTAACCTTTTATGTGATTTATTTCAAAATTAGTTGGTCAGTAACCCATCATTAATATTTATTGGTTCAGTAATTAGTTTTTGATATTGATTTGTTCAGTAACTAGTTATTGATAACATATTGTGAGTGTGTGAATAACCAAGTATTTTAAAGGGAAATGATTGAGAGAAAATTTTATTTTTTAAGCGGGTTGAGTTGATTCAATATCTGTGTTGAAAGAGTAAATATTATTTAAATATGTCATTTTAATAAATTAGTAAATTATTCAATGCCTAATATGTATATTTTCTGAAAGTATTATTATTATTATAATTATAATTATTATTATTATTATTATTATTATTATTTTATTAATATTAATATTTATTATTATTATTTTATTATTTTTTTTTTAAGGATGGGTTGCTGCAGAGTGGAGGAGATGGGTTGCTCTTGCGAATGACTACTACCTACCTTAGGCAATACTATGTAACACTGAAACTCAAAAATTTAATTTAATAAAATTCTTTGAACAAAGTTTTTGAAATATTTCTTTGAAAATTTGATTGTTATCAACATGTATACAAAAGTAATAGTAAAAATTATACTAAAAATTTGATTGTAAGATTACATTAAAAATTTTTTCAATTAAAAACATGTATAAAAATTTCATTGTAAAATTATCCTAAAAATTTCATCTTTAAAAGTTATATATAAAAATTTCATCGAATAAATTATACTAAAAATTCTATTTAAAAATCATGTATAAAAAATTTCATTGTAAAATTATCCTAAAAATTTCATCTTTAAAAATTCATCGATAAAATTATACTAAAAATTCTATTTAAAAATCATGTATAAAAAATTTCATTGTAAAATTTTTATACCCTGTTTTCAACTTAACTTGAAAAGCAGTTTGAACGTTGTAAGTGGACGACCTTTTAGAGAACTTTCTCCACGCACCGAACAAATAATCTCAAGAGAGCTCTGTTTAGTCGGCTGCTTGGGGAAAGGTTATTATGTAATGAATGGTCAGAATGATGTAAAGGAAGATAATTATGAAACTAATTGTACTATGACAATAAATGTTTTAAGCAGATACTATGTTGCGTCGAAATTTTTCCAGCGCACAGCCGATACACCACCGCAAGTCATTAAAATCAACACACCCCAATCGAACTGTGTAAGTGCGGTGTAGGTCCGCCAATAGTTCGTGACCGTGAAGGCTACGGCGTGAGAACGCAGGGGCCTAAACGTCAATATTATCCGTCTGTAAGGGAAATTGGAAGGTGAGGGGGTAGTCTTTTGACTGCTCCTTCACCATCCGTTTCCTGAAAACTCGACATAAAATCTTGAACGACAATCGACTTAAAATCTCAAACGCCGAGTAGTCTGCTAACATCAACATAGTCAATCCTAAGGCCAAATAAGGAAGGTTACGGGAGAAAAACTTCGTCAATCGTTGCTATGCTAAAATTTAATTGACAATTAAAACTAATTTAAGCGTTAATAAGTACCATAGTGATAACTTGTCATTAACAGGCTAAAATCCGCATAACAAACGGTAATCGATATGTGTATTATACTAACCATCTGAATAATAAATTATAGCTAAAATATTAAAAGGCATACTAAATATGAACCATTAATTAAATTTGTTGAAACCTCGATAAGTATTATAGTACCATGGCCGTGACCATACCAAAAATCTAAAGAGCGATTCCCATGGTCGAACCTTAATGGGCATTATAATTATAATTTGCTACTCTGTACATATAGTCACTATTACAGTCGGATTATCGTCATGCATTTTATTGTCGTTCCTATATAAAATCCGAATCATCGACTTTAATGACTAGAAAACCTAACATACATTGTGTTCATAACTCTAAGGGAGAAATGTATTTAAACAAAATGAACTAAAATAATGCATTTAATGGGTAAATTGATGAAAACTATCTCACGGTTAAAATCACAACCGGATCTCAAAATTTCGATCAAACAGTAGAAAACCCACCACTCATGATTAATAGTAAAATCCGAAATACCCAAAATTTGGAAAGGCATAATCGCTCGACGCCAAACATGATCATAATAATAGTCAAATGATTAAGAAACTCCAAATTAAAAGTAACGCGAATACCAAAATTTTAAATAATGACACGACGGATGAATTACAGAAATAACTGTCACATGTTTAGGGGATAATATCAGGATAACAACCGAACCATCTACCCGCAAACGTGCAACCATCTCATAGGAAACGAGACGTCAGTCAGGCTGACCAATGTCGTACTGTTCTGGTTAACATCGATAGCACGTGCTTGAGAAGCAGAGTCGAATATAAATTGAGCATAACCAGGGCTTGTCAAGTGAAGTCGATGTCTAAAGGATAATATATTTTATGCAGAGGTAAACAATCAAAATACTCACCAAATTAGTCAAGTGAGGCTCGAACCAAATGTATAAACAACAGTTAGTTTGATGAATCGATAAAATAAAGAAAATAATACTTTGAATGAACTACCGAGACGAATTGGAAAAATTGTGGAAGTGACATTCTAAATAAATTTATGTAATAAATTAATCAAGTCATTAAATTAAGGACAACAGAGCTTTAAAATAAATTCTCGAAATAACTAACCGGGTTGCCAAAAAAATAAGGTCAATATGTCTGTGGCGTAAATCAATTAGAGAAATAATACAGACTGTCACATTCCAATAAGTGATTTCCTGCACACAGTGGAGAGAGCAAATTATACACCTGGTGGGTGACTGGGTGTTGATATTTTGAAACTATATGGTTGTTACCCAGGCTACCATACAAATATCTTTCGCTTACCACTCGGCACCCGTTGCTAAGCAAAGTTGGAACTGTGTTCGAGTGGGTGGGTCGTCCGCAAAAAGTGAGCGTTATTGCTAATGCTATAATTGACCAAATGATCCATGGGTCCAACGAGCTACCGATAGAAGGCCTGTGCTCGATTTCGATTTTTAGGTCCCATTATTCTTCTATCTCCTTCAAAGGTTAACATATACTCTCATATCATTCATTGTTATGTCCATTCCCATAGTCCTTCTCATCGTTGTCCGTGTTGATGATTATTCTATGGCTTGTACACCCTTTGTTATGTTAAATATTCACACAATATCTCTCTTACCCTTATCCATATTATAACTACAATGTTCTCTATTATTGATACTAGCATTATCATTTTTACTATTTTTATATGCATCATTCTAATCCATTATCACTTCTATTACTATTATTATTATCCTTATGATTAACATTACTATTTATTATTATTACAATTACTATTATTATTATAATTATTATTATTATTATAGTTACCATTATCCTTACTATTATCATTATTATTATCAAAGTTTTTTGTAGGGATTCGTCCTTATTCCTAGGCTTTATGAAAATATTTTACCTATATAAAAATTTAGCCGTAATCCATCCTCATTTTTCAGTTTTTGATGAAGTATTTTCATTGATTCGGAAAATTTGAGCAGCATTCCGCCTTTATTTTACAGTTTTTTAAGAATATTATACTAAAAATTGAACAACATTCCACTTTTACTTTTACTATTTTTGATAAGTGATTTAATTAATTCGGAAAATTAGGTTAGCAGCGTTCTGCCCTTATTTTGCAGTTTTATGACAAATGTTTTAATTATTTCCGAAAATTTGAGCAGCGTTGCGCCCATATTTTCCGTCTCAACTCTAATTAATTTATTTAATTCTTAGATAATAATATTAATAATATTAATAATATTAAAATTTTCTTTTCATAATTTTGGTCGTTCGGATTAATCTTTTTCCGATGGCTATTTATTTTAACTGTTGCAAGGATTTCGCAATTTTACCCACTACCCTTCCCCTTTCTTTGTCCTTATGATCTATGTATGTTCATATTACATTTAATGAGTGCCCACTGGACTACTCAGTGTTAGTTATTTTTAGCCGATTGTTGTTAAAGACTTTATGTCGGTTTTATCGAAATTAAGGGCAAGAAGGTTGAACCAAAAGACCCACTCTCAAGCTACTCTCTTTCGCTATTTAGTTCAGTGATCTGACGTTTGGGTTCCTGCGTTCTCACACCGGAACCTTCACGAGCACCAACTATTGGCGGACTTACACCGCACTTACACAATTCGATAGTTGTGTAATTTTACTTCATTGCTTTATGTTTTGGCTATAGGCCGAAAAATAAATAAATAAATGTTACCGTACCAATCGGGTACAAGTCGCGAATGCATAAAACCGTTTATTCATATAATTGTTGGAAGTTCATAAATAGGCCTTGCCAGTTCACAGCATCATGATTTATTGTTCTTAAATAACATTTTCAATCCGCATTATCATAATAAATAAACAGTGTCAATTCATGGTTCATAACATTTTCAATAGCATTAGGTTATTGATCAATAAGTTCATAATTATCAATGCGTTTAAAATTAGTTGCAACGCACACTAACCGCAGTAAACTTACTCAAAACAAGTCTCAAAGTGAGACTGAAAATCAATATTTCAATTAAGTTGAAAATAATACTGCAAAGTAGTAGTTGATAATTTGTGAAAACACATCAGTATATATACCTATAATTTGACCTTAACCTTGCTTGTTATTTTTATTGCGATAAAATAAAATTTGACCTTGAAATTATTTGTGTTATCTAAATTAAATTTTTATTATTTTCTTAATTTAAATTGGCAATTTACTTTTAACATAACTTGTCGTTTTTCGGTCAAATTTTCTTGTTGTTATGTTATTTTTATGTAAATTTCGTGCGGTTCTTGATGCATTTTGTATTTATTTTATTTTAATTTTATGTTTTTGATTTTATATTTATTTATATTCTCTCAGATTTTAGAGTGTTTAGTTGATGTTGTATGTTGTGTTTTAAGTTTTCTTAATGCTGGGTTTTCGTGCTGTATTATTGATGCATTTAAACAATTCTCAAGGCTATTTGTGTTCTGGTCCAACATAAAACACTCCGAGGCCCGTAAAATTGCGACCCGCTATGAATTATACAGAGTTTACATTTTCCATTCAATTGCGCCTACGAGCTACAGGGTCATGACCTCAAAACCCACATGCATAAAAATAATCATACAGTATACATCAATATATGGATTACAAGATGAAGTGAAAGAGGACATACAGTCCGGTTATGATCACACAAAAAGAATAGTTAATTGTATTAGTTCATCGTTAATAGTTCATTATTAGTTCATTAATAGTTCATCGTTATTAGTTCATTAGTTCATTGTTAATCATGAGTTCTATATTCTGTCACTTAGGTATTCATCTCATTAAGGTCTTGGTTTTCTTTGGTTTCTGATTGATTACTTTCTTTAGCAGGTTCTGATTTTGACGATTCGATATCTGTCGTGCGATTTAGCTTTGAGATTTTGTTTAGTCTGGGTAATTGACTTTATTTGATATAAGACTGATTAGATGCTAGTAGGTAGATGTGTGCCACCTGGCCCACTTTTTGGTACCCCCCCTCTAACAAAAACAAACTAAAATATAATGTAAACACAAAAAATTACAAAATAATGAATAAGAACAAGAACATATATAGGTATACATTTATTAATTCAATGAACAGTTGGCTGAGCTGTTGGATGATCTGTTTGATAGGCTGTTGGATGTACTGTTGGATGTGCTGTTGGATAATCACGTGGAAAATTATTATCTTTATTCATTGTCAGTCTCAATCATATAATGACCATATGCCAGGCTTACATTCTTTTCTACCCAAACCCTTTTATCCTCTTTGTTTGTTAGTGCAACCTTACTATTTTTAAAACTATAAAGTTGATGATTGTTTGTACCAATACGAAATTGAGGTACAGAAAAGGTGAAGTTTTTCTCATAACACTCTTTATAAGATTTATGAGTTAGATCGGTATCCTTTAACGATATACCCTTAGCTTTTAGACAAGAAGATTTACCTAACAAACTGTAACATTTGGGTCGAAGGAAAACCCATTCGTCATAACCTTCTCCCTTACTTTCGTCTTTAAATTTTCCAATGACTGAATCAAGTTTTTTAGAATAAAGTGGATGAGTAGAAGGGTAATTAGATGTGTCCAAAAGATTATCCTTAACCATTTCAGACAAAAGAACATCTAGTTTACCATTTTTAATCTCCAAGAAAAAAGAGTCTGTATCTCCAGCAACTATATTAATATCACAATTAAATTGTTGTCGATATTTTTCCAAGTCCTTATACTGAAGCTCATACATTCGAAGTTTCGACAAGTCAAGCACAGATTGTCCTATATAACTTGGTCGATCTAAACATACTGAGTCAGGATTTAACAACGCAGCAATTAGATCATCAGCAATTTTGATACTTCTTTGAAAACTTGGTTTATAAGCATATGTAATCATCTTCTTTTCTGTATTACATAATCTTAAATTCATTCTTTTTTTCAGGTTTTCAACAGTTTTACCATACAAACTATTGTTTAACAACTTATAATAATTTTTATCTAGCGTGTTTGTACTTTTTGCTCTTAAATCTGTATTGGTATCAATGTAGTTTTTAAAAATAGGAGACTGTTTGAATCTTACTCCGCGATTAACATGTGTCACTTTAACACCAAGAGACAAGTATAATTTTAGTAAACGCCAATGAATCACATAATTCTTTTTTGGTAATGAGTCAATAACAATTTTTCAACCTTAGATCCCTCAGGTTTCATTTTCTCAGCAGCAATAGGAAAGTCGTCTAACTTATCGTGAAGATCAGAAGGAATTTCAAGATTTACTTCAAGAGTATACCCATACGACAAAGATTCAAGATTTAAAGAAAAACAATCTGACAATATTGAATCAAAACCATCAAATATCCAATTGAATTTGCCACAAGGTAAAGGTTGGCTTAAAGCCCAACCGTATAAATTATTAATATCAATATATAGTAAATCTGTGGTTTCATCAGTTTTAACATAGTGTTTATTAACAAAAGTAAGACCTCCACGAATACCACCCTCATAAAAATTATAAACTTCCATGTCTTGCAATAGTTCAATGGGTTTATCTAAAGTTATTAACGCAGAACTCCAAGACATTCCAGGAATACCAAAATAATTTAAAGGCTCTAAACTATTATGAGCTATAGATTTCGCCCGAAATTATTGGAAAAAGTCTGCCAAAAGAAAACAATCGAGTTTCAAGTATATCATCATATAGTCAAGTAAAGTCCTACAATTAGTTTCAGTTCAAATTAATTGAGCTTTCTCATATTCAACTTCACTCACTCCTTCCCAGATTGGAGGCAGTTCATAAGTATTTTCAAGGACCTCTAAACTAGTGGCAAAGTTGTACGGAAAAATACCTTTTTCATTAACAATGGTACCAGTAAAAACAGATTTTGTTAATGGTAAACTAGTCAAAGTTTTCACAGCCCTAGCTAATGAGTCATTAACAAACTGGTAAGAGTCGATAAAACGTATTCTAAGCTTACCAACATATACCATAAGGGATAAGATTTTTTCACTGCTAATTGGAATACATGATAAGTTCCAATTGGGAAATTGATTTATTCCATACTTAAGGATATGATGTAAGTCATACCCACGTAAATTATGAAAAACTACAGGTAATATTTCTTTGATGCTCCTATTAACATTACAACTTTTACATGCTGGACCAATATATTTTCCTGTAAAATGGTCATGGTCTCTAACCTTATCTACTATGTTCTTATTACACAAATAACAATATTCACAATTATCAAATGAATATTCTTCGTCAAAAGTAAGTGGTAACATTAGCTTTTTCCCATTTTCTTTATAATATGGTAGCACAATGTTTGTTCCTATATCTGAAACCTTCTTCAAAAATCCATAAACTCAGTTTTGACCAATGAAATGATGGTAACTTGTCATACCAGTGAAGTTGTTGATTAATAAGAGTCCAGCAGAAATTGGCAAATGTTTTTGAAAATAAATGTCATCTTTTGGTAAAATAGATTCAAAATCTGCATAGATAACGAAAGGAGGTGTTATCGTTTTTGACCAGTTTTTGAACTCCAAATATTTATCTTTATCTTTTGGTAATGTATATAGCGTAGTACCCAACTGATTTTTCTTACATAACTCTTGGTGTTTTTCAAAGGATTTTGGCTTACGAAATCCATTTAAACAATTTTCACACCATTTGCAACAAATTCGAACATTACAATCATTGTTTTTATGACAATTCATCAAGGATTGTAAATTAGTTACTGCTGTATAATGATATTTTCTACCCTCCTTTATCAATAATAAATAAATTGGATCCACTCCAGTTACTTTTGTTCTTTGAATTATATTTAAATATGGATGCTTCATTATAAGTTCTTCTCTATCCTCAAAATTTTCGTTATTATAAAGCATTACATTAATTGCTAAACCAGGATTTTTCTTTTCAAAAGTTGAAATATCACACAGTTTCATTGGCATATCGTTAGGATCGTATACCAAGTCATTCATATACGGTAAATATTTTCTTGGTCTATCTCTATGTTTCTTGATTTTATCAGATTTCAATACAGCCAAAACACTATATATGAAACATAAATTATCGGTATTTTGTACGTTAACTATTGCCTTTTTACCTATTAGAGCTTTAGGTGTTGGAATATAACTATGTCCAGATAACCTAGATATATTCAAAACTTTGGTTACCTTGAAATTTACTTCTAGTATTCGGTTTATTTTCCAACTACTTCCTAATTCTGTTCGTTCAACAATCTTTTCATTTATTTTCTTTATACCCTCATCAAAGAAAGTTGTAGTCACTGAAGCAGCGCGATTTGATATACTAACTACTTTGAGTTCCCCATCTTTTTCAAATTCTACTTGGACTCCAAATTGAACTTTTGAATGTTTCATTTCATTTAATGTAATTTTTAATTTTTTCAAAAGAGAAGATGGAAGAACTATTTCCTTAACATTATATCTTCCGATATTCACTTTTATAATTCGGTGTGAGCGTAGTAAATCATATTCAATTTCTGGTTCAACAATAATGTCACTTTACCCTAATCCAATTTGTAAATCATCTTTAATAAATATTTTTTCAAGTATTTCAGATTTTATGGTGCTTTTTCGTTTCAAACTGTGTTTAAACAATGATTTTTTATCCGTATAAAATTGAGTGAAGTGATTTTTATGGTCATTATAAAATTTAAGGTATGGGTCAGAGGTTTGGGTCTGGAATACAGGACATATATAATAATTATTCACTTGATAATATCGATTCATTTTATTGTGGCAGTTGTTATCATGGCTTGTAGATTGACAATACTTCGGATAAAGATTACCTGAAACATGAAAAAGTTAAATAATTCTGATTGTAATAACAAAAAACTCACATTTAACATTTACAGTAGAGATATTTTCAAGTTCGGCAAAATTTGTTTCGTAAAATATTCTATCATCTATGTTTTCAATGTGAACATTTAAATCATCTAAATTAAAAATAATTAATAATTTAAATAAAAGTAAAAAATTACCATTTTTATATTCATTTCTTTCATTACTCGATCTTGAATCTTGAATATTAAAAGTATCTAACAGTTAATAATTTAAAAATCATCAAAAGATTACTTGTATCATATTTATCAATATGCAAAGTGTCTTGAAGGGTTGTCCTCTTTGACAATACTAAAAAATGAAAATTAATAGTTAGTTATATTATACATACACGTACTTTTGGCAACAATACTACTTTTCGATTCTCCGAATTGTCTGAGGTGATGCCCGTGTTTTTGTAAAAACATTGACCATCTACCAGATGTTATTGTGAGACATTCTGGACACACATAACCAAGGAAACCAGCATCATTTATCTTGAAATATGATGATGTAACAAGTTCACAGTAGTGAACATCTTCGTGACTGATAGCTACGCAAAATTTATATGTATAGCAATAATTCACTAAAAAACAAATAGTTAATTAAATATACATAAAAAGTAAACTTACTTATGATAATATTTTAATAATAATTTAATTAATAATTGATTGTTTATACCTCAAAATCATTCGTTTATACTAATTAAAATCGATTGTTTATACTAAAAAATTACATCCAAATTGAAATTTTTAATAAATTTAAATTGAATAAATTATAAATATGATGTTTGAAAATGAAATTTAATAACATAGGTTGCTATAGTTTCATGAAAATCATTAATATCAAGAAAATTACAAAATGAAAAATACTTATTGATTTATATCACATCGATTAATTTTTCAAAAAAAAATATATATATATTTATGCAATAAATTATTAGTTAATTCCTCACAGAGAAATAAAATATATCTAATAGGTTTGAAAACCAAATTTAATAACACAGGTTGCTATAGTTACATGGAAAAGATTAATATCATGATAAATCAATAATATATGATGGTCACATCGGGAAATTAACTTTTTAATAAATTATTTTGAGTTAAGTACAAAATGAAAATACTCATTGATTTATTTCTCATCGATTAATTTTTCAAAAATACATACTTATGCAATAAGTTATTTGTTGATTCCCTACAAAGAAATTAATTGAATAACATGTAACTAAGATATTTGAAAACTAAATTTTTAAAATCAAATTTAATAACATAGGTTGCTATAGTTACGTGGAAAAGATTCATATCAAGTTAAATCAATAAAATATGATAGTCACATCATAAAAGTTATTATTATTATTATTATTTTTTTTAATAAATTAGTTTGAGTAAGTTACAAAATGAAAAATATAATTATTGTCTATTAATTTTGTGTAAAGAATTTATAATTTATATTTAATTAAGTATTATATTAATAATTTGTATCACCACTAAAAATTAATTGATAAAATAAATTGAAATTTTCTTTGAAAAATAATAATAATTAAAAATTGTGTTACAAAGTAGTTAAAAGTAAAATAAACAATTATCATTTTGAAGTTTAATTACTATATTATTATAAAAAGAATTAATAATTAAATCCTGTCAAATAACTATATTTGATATTTCAATTTATAATGAAAATAATTTTGAATAATTACCTTATGTAAAAATAACCTTATTATACACAGAATAAAATTCGAAAGTACAAGTACTAATGTAAATATATTACTTACGTAATTGCTTATAAAAATTTTTTAATTTGAGAAAGCTCTTCATTGACAATAAAATAAGATGAATTCAACTGATTTAATTAAATAAATCACTTATGTACAACTACGAGAATTCAAATTTTCAATCATATACAATAATTATTTTAATTGTAAATTTTAGGTAATTTTATTAAGAATCTTAACAGAATTATTTAAGTTAAACACTGGTTCATTGTGTAGAATTATGTTTACATGAAAATGTCTGTTTAATTTTAATCTGATACATTTTTTTCACGATGTCAATCAAATTTTTTAATTTTGCCCTATAATTCATGTATTTGTTCACTTAATGGCTTCAATAAATAATAATAATAATAATTTACGACTTAAGTAAATCAGATTTATATTTGTTGACCCTATATCTATTACCTTATTTTTAATACTTAAAACTCTGATAAAAAAAATGTTAAATTTAGAAGTCATTGATTTAATTTCATTTTCAAAAGTTATTATTTAATTGTCAAGTCTTAAAAATCTACTTTAAAATAAAGTTTCCAGTGTTAAACGTCTGTCAAATTTTAATAATTCTGTTCTAAAAATAAATTATACGAAGAGCTAATTTTAATTTTAAAAATAAATCATTATTTACAAATTATCAAAAAAAATTTCAGCTTGAAGCATTTAATTTATAGTTCATGAAATATTTCTCAATAAATTCTTAGAATAAGTTCCAAAATTTTCTATTAAAAACAATGTTAAAATCAAATTGTTTGTTGGATTATTATTATTTAACAAGTCAGTTAATTTCTGACTCCTCGTGGTTCGCTGTATTAAATAAAAGTACAAACGGGATGAAGTTTATTGATTTTCAACACAAAACTCAAACTATTTTCAGTTTTTTTTTCTCGTTAACTAATTACTTGATGGGTGTAAGTAACCCAGAGAGAAATTACCTTTTCCGAACTCAAATATTTTTATTTTAATATGTATGTTTTTTTCTTTTTATTATTACCAACCTTTAGATTGTTTGTTATTTGACTGGTACTCGTTAACGTTTCTTTGGCACAATGACAATTAGCTTCTACATAGCTCAGTTTTTATATATTCTCGAAAAAAAAATATTTCAATTAGTTTACACCAATGATCCCAAAGTTCTGATATAATCAATTCCAAAATAAAACAATTGTTCGGCATCGTACTCGACACTTTTCGAAAATTTAAATAAATTCATTTTAATATTTTCATGGGCTTCCCATACAACTCGATTGTGTACATGACTCAGATTTCACATTTATCCAAATAAATTAATTTTAATTAGAGAGTTTTTTCAATTTTAACTTTCTCTAGGGTTCTTCGCTAAAATTTTATTATTATATCAGTGTTAGTTTCAAGATTTATTGTTCAATTTTATACGTTTTCCCTGGAAATAATTTTATATTTTGATTAAGTTTCATTAATTTTACAATTCTATTATGTTTTTGTTTCGTTTTATTTTTCATTGATTTTACTAGTTTTACTGTTTATTTTATTGATTTCATTTTGAATTATGTCAAGCCTTAATACTTAATATACGTGGAGTTTTTGTTAGTTTATTCAAATTTTAAAATGTATTGCTTAAATTAATTCAAATTTCGCATTTGACCGACTTTTGTTTGCTTGAGTTTATAAAATTTAATTTTAAATTTATTCAGTGTAAATTTATTTCTTAAAATTTTTCTTTCATTTTTATCTTTTCATAATTTAGTTTAAAAAAAAATTAACTGATGAGTAGGTAGTTAGGAGCACTCTGCAACATAAAAAAAATAGGGGGAGGTGGGGTTTATTGACAGATTAATTTCGGATTATCTTGATTACATAATGATGTAATCAAGATAATTAATTTTTGTATGTATTTTAATTAATTTTTTTTTGTTCCAGTGTGCTCCTAACTACCTACTCATCAGTTAATATTTTTTTTTAATATTCATCCAAAAGATCAGTGCAGGATGCGCCTCCATTTTCAATCAAGTTATAAAAGTAATTGATTTCAGAATTGTTAGGTAAACTCATCATTTTTCTCAAATGACTACGAAGTTTTGTAGTATTGTTACAAACATTTGCAGAAAGAGCACTAATTTTAATTTCTCTCGTTCTAAATGGGAAGGTTAGGCGAGAGTGAAGGAAGGTCTTATAAGCTTTCAACTTTTGCCAACCGCACAAATCGGAATCCGCTAGCTTTTTCGCATCACTGACAACCTTGTTCAAGATTTCATAATGACTTTGGTTAGCATGCTCACCTATTGGAACTCCAAGATATTGATAAAATTCTTTACTCAATAATTTCTTTATTTTTATATTATTAATTGAAATTTCACTAATCGTGTCGACATTTGGCAGTTGAATATACACCTAATTCTGTTTTTACACGATAGAATGGTTCCCGAGAAATTCGTGTAAAAAAAATCGTGTAAAAAAAGATACTGGCCAAGTACAAAAATAATAGATTGGTTCTAGACCTCAAAAAATAAGTTAAAATTAGACTAAATAATATAAAAAAATATTGTTGTAGTTATTTTAAGAATTTATTTTCGTTTTAATTTATTAAATAAACTAAATTATAATAAAATAAATTAAAATTTAGATTTCATAAAAAAAATAATACCAGAAATTCATTGCCAAAAAACTTAAATAACATAAAGTACAACCATAAGAAAAATTTAAACATTAAACAATTTTATTTATTGTCACTGTCTGATAATAAACGTAAACGTTTGCGAAAGACTACAATATCACTGCCATCACTGGAATGATTTTGTTAATCTTTATCATTTCTAGCCGACTGTGTTGGGACATCAGTAGATTTTTGAACGAAATCAGTTATCTTAGATTGAGTTTTATTTCGCGTTAACCCATTATAAACTTCCCTGTAAGATGCCATTAATGATTTCAGTTCACGTGGTGAGTTGACTGTCATCGTGGTGAGTTGCTCTCTTTTTACTTTAAAAAAATTCATTGAAAAAAAACGTGTTAAATCCAATAATTCATGTAAAAAAAGTAATTTTGTTTTTTTTGTATTCGTGTTATTTCAAATTATGTCGTGTAAAAATAGAAATATTTTTTCGTATTTACTCGTGTTATTTCAAATTCGTGTAAAAATAATTCGTGTAAAAACAGAATTAGGTGTATGCACACTTTTCAGGTCTATATTCAAATCCAATTTCACGAGCTACATCAAAAGCAATGTTTAAAATATTTTGCAAATCATTATTATTGCAAAAAAATTATTATTAGCAATAAGAGCGATATCATCAGCATAAGCAAGAACTTGGATTGAAGATTCACCAATTTTGAAAGGTTTTACTTTAAAAAGAGTAACAGCTTGAAGGACAGGATTTATCATTCACTCTGCAACATAAAAAAATAGGGGGGAGGGGGGGGGTTATTTATAGATTAATTTCGGATGACCTTGATTACATAAGGATGTAATCAAGATAATTAATTTTTGTGTGTATTTTAATTAATTTTTTTTTAAAGATAAAA
Source organism: Schmidtea mediterranea (assembly GCA_022537955.1). Lineage (NCBI taxonomy): Eukaryota > Metazoa > Platyhelminthes > Tricladida > Dugesiidae > Schmidtea > Schmidtea mediterranea. Next base: position 35,165,705 of record CM039679.1, read on the forward strand.
ATGAAAGAAAAATTTTAAGAAATAAATTTACACTGAATAAATTTAAAATTAAATTTTATAAACTCAAGCAAACAAAAGTCGGTCAAATGCGAAATTTGAATTAATTTAAGCAATACATTTTAAAATTTGAATAAACTAACAAAAACTCCACGTATATTAAGTATTAAGGCTTGACATAATTCAAAATGAAATCAATAAAATAAACAGTAAAACTAGTAAAATCAATGAAAAATAAAACGAAACAAAAACATAATAGAATTGTAAAATTAATGAAACTTAATCAAAATATAAAATTATTTCCAGGGAAAACGTATAAAATTGAACAATAAATCTTGAAACTAACACTGATATAATAATAAAATTTTAGCGAAGAACCCTAGAGAAAGTTAAAATTGAAAAAACTCTCTAATTAAAATTAATTTATTTGGATAAATGTGAAATCTGAGTCATGTACACAATCGAGTTGTATGGGAAGCCCATGAAAATATTAAAATGAATTTATTTAAATTTTCGAAAAGTGTCGAGTACGATGCCGAACAATTGTTTTATTTTGGAATTGATTATATCAGAACTTTGGGATCATTGGTGTAAACTAATTGAAATATTTTTTTTTCGAGAATATATAAAAACTGAGCTATGTAGAAGCTAATTGTCATTGTGCCAAAGAAACGTTAACGAGTACCAGTCAAATAACAAACAATCTAAAGGTTGGTAATAATAAAAAGAAAAAAACATACATATTAAAATAAAAATATTTGAGTTCGGAAAAGGTAATTTCTCTCTGGGTTACTTACACCCATCAAGTAATTAGTTAACGAGAAAAAAAAACTGAAAATAGTTTGAGTTTTGTGTTGAAAATCAATAAACTTCATCCCGTTTGTACTTTTATTTAATACAGCGAACCACGAGGAGTCAGAAATTAACTGACTTGTTAAATAATAATAATCCAACAAACAATTTGATTTTAACATTGTTTTTAATAGAAAATTTTGGAACTTATTCTAAGAATTTATTGAGAAATATTTCATGAACTATAAATTAAATGCTTCAAGCTGAAATTTTTTTTGATAATTTGTAAATAATGATTTATTTTTAAAATTAAAATTAGCTCTTCGTATAATTTATTTTTAGAACAGAATTATTAAAATTTGACAGACGTTTAACACTGGAAACTTTATTTTAAAGTAGATTTTTAAGACTTGACAATTAAATAATAACTTTTGAAAATGAAATTAAATCAATGACTTCTAAATTTAACATTTTTTTTATCAGAGTTTTAAGTATTAAAAATAAGGTAATAGATATAGGGTCAACAAATATAAATCTGATTTACTTAAGTCGTAAATTATTATTATTATTATTTATTGAAGCCATTAAGTGAACAAATACATGAATTATAGGGCAAAATTAAAAAATTTGATTGACATCGTGAAAAAAAATGTATCAGATTAAAATTAAACAGACATTTTCATGTAAACATAATTCTACACAATGAACCAGTGTTTAACTTAAATAATTCTGTTAAGATTCTTAATAAAATTACCTAAAATTTACAATTAAAATAATTATTGTATATGATTGAAAATTTGAATTCTCGTAGTTGTACATAAGTGATTTATTTAATTAAATCAGTTGAATTCATCTTATTTTATTGTCAATGAAGAGCTTTCTCAAATTAAAAAATTTTTATAAGCAATTACGTAAGTAATATATTTACATTAGTACTTGTACTTTCGAATTTTATTCTGTGTATAATAAGGTTATTTTTACATAAGGTAATTATTCAAAATTATTTTCATTATAAATTGAAATATCAAATATAGTTATTTGACAGGATTTAATTATTAATTCTTTTTATAATAATATAGTAATTAAACTTCAAAATGATAATTGTTTATTTTACTTTTAACTACTTTGTAACACAATTTTTAATTATTATTATTTTTCAAAGAAAATTTCAATTTATTTTATCAATTAATTTTAGTGGTGATACAAATTATTAATATAATACTTAATTAAATATAAATTATAAATTCTTTACACAAAATTAATAGACAATAATTATATTTTTCATTTTGTAACTACTCAAACTAATTTATTAAAAAAAAAATAATAATAATAATAACTTTTATGATGTGACTATCATATTTTATTGATTTAACTTGATATGAATCTTTTCCACGTAACTATAGCAACCTATGTTATTAAATTTGATTTTAAAAATTTAGTTTTCAAATATCTTAGTTACATGTTATTCAATTAATTTCTTTGTAGGGAATCAACAAATAACTTATTGCATAAGTATGTATTTTTGAAAATTAATCGATGAGAAATAAATCAATGAGTATTTTCATTTTGTACTTAACTCAAAATAATTTATTAAAAAGTTAATTTCCCGATGTGACCATCATATATTATTGATTTATCATGATATTAATCTTTTCCATGTAACTATAGCAACCTGTGTTATTAAATTTGGTTTTCAAACCTATTAGATATATTTTATTTCTCTGTGAGGAATTAACTAATAATTTATTGCATAAATATATATATATTTTTTTTTGAAAAATTAATCGATGTGATATAAATCAATAAGTATTTTTCATTTTGTAATTTTCTTGATATTAATGATTTTCATGAAACTATAGCAACCTATGTTATTAAATTTCATTTTCAAACATCATATTTATAATTTATTCAATTTAAATTTATTAAAAATTTCAATTTGGATGTAATTTTTTAGTATAAACAATCGATTTTAATTAGTATAAACGAATGATTTTGAGGTATAAACAATCAATTATTAATTAAATTATTATTAAAATATTATCATAAGTAAGTTTACTTTTTATGTATATTTAATTAACTATTTGTTTTTTAGTGAATTATTGCTATACATATAAATTTTGCGTAGCTATCAGTCACGAGATGTTCACTACTGTGAACTTGTTACGTCATCATATTTCAAGATAAATGATGCTGGTTTCCTTGGTTATGTGTGTCCAGAATGTCTCACAATAACATCTGGTAGATGGTCAATGTTTTTACAAAACACGGGCATCACCTCAGACAATTCGGAGAATCGAAAAGTAGTATTGTTGCCAAAAGTACGTGTATGTATAATATAACTAACTATTAATTTTCATTTTTTAGTATTGTCAAAGAGGACAACCCTTCAAGACACTTTGCATATTGATAAATATGATACAAGTAATCTTTTGATGATTTTTAAATTATTAACTGTTAGATACTTTTAATATTCAAGATTCAAGATCGAGTAATGAAAGAAATGAATATAAAAATGGTATTTTTTTACTTTTATTTACATTATTAATTATTTTTAATTTAGATGATTTAAATGTTCACATTGAAAACATAGATGATAGAATATTTTACGAAACAAATTTTGCCGAACTTGAAAATATCTCTACTGTAAATGTTAAATGTGAGTTTTTTGTTATTACAATCAGAATTATTTAACTTTTTCATGTTTCAGGTAATCTTTATCCGAAGTATTGTCAATCTACAAGCCATGATAACAACTGCCACAATAAAATGAATCGATATTATCAAGTGAATAATTATTATATATGTCCTGTATTCCAGACCCAAACCTCTGACCCATACCTTAAATTTTATAATGACCATAAAAATCACTTCACTCAATTTTATACGGATAAAAAATCATTGTTTAAACACAGTTTGAAACGAAAAAGCACCATAAAATCTGAAATACTTGAAAAAATATTTATTAAAGATGATTTACAAATTGGATTAGGGTAAAGTGACATTATTGTTGAACCAGAAATTGAATATGATTTACTACGCTCACACCGAATTATAAAAGTGAATATCGGAAGATATAATGTTAAGGAAATAGTTCTTCCATCTTCTCTTTTGAAAAAATTAAAAATTACATTAAATGAAATGAAACATTCAAAAGTTCAATTTGGAGTCCAAGTAGAATTTGAAAAAGATGGGGAACTCAAAGTAGTTAGTATATCAAATCGCGCTGCTTCAGTGACTACAACTTTCTTTGATGAGGGTATAAAGAAAATAAATGAAAAGATTGTTGAACGAACAGAATTAGGAAGTAGTTGGAAAATAAACCGAATACTAGAAGTAAATTTCAAGGTAACCAAAGTTTTGAATATATCTAGGTTATCTGGACATAGTTATATTCCAACACCTAAAGCTCTAATAGGTAAAAAGGCAATAGTTAACGTACAAAATACCGATAATTTATGTTTCATATATAGTGTTTTGGCTGTATTGAAATCTGATAAAATCAAGAAACATAGAGATAGACCAAGAAAATATTTACCGTATATGAATGACTTGGTATACGATCCTAACGATATGCCAATGAAACTGTGTGATATTTCAACTTTTGAAAAGAAAAATCCTGGTTTAGCAATTAATGTAATGCTTTATAATAACGAAAATTTTGAGGATAGAGAAGAACTTATAATGAAGCATCCATATTTAAATATAATTCAAAGAACAAAAGTAACTGGAGTGGATCCAATTTATTTATTATTGATAAAGGAGGGTAGAAAATATCATTATACAGCAGTAACTAATTTACAATCCTTGATGAATTGTCATAAAAACAATGATTGTAATGTTCGAATTTGTTGCAAATGGTGTGAAAATTGTTTAAATGGATTTCGTAAGCCAAAATCCTTTGAAAAACACCAAGAGTTATGTAAGAAAAATCAGTTGGGTACTACGCTATATACATTACCAAAAGATAAAGATAAATATTTGGAGTTCAAAAACTGGTCAAAAACGATAACACCTCCTTTCGTTATCTATGCAGATTTTGAATCTATTTTACCAAAAGATGACATTTATTTTCAAAAACATTTGCCAATTTCTGCTGGACTCTTATTAATCAACAACTTCACTGGTATGACAAGTTACCATCATTTCATTGGTCAAAACTGAGTTTATGGATTTTTGAAGAAGGTTTCAGATATAGGAACAAACATTGTGCTACCATATTATAAAGAAAATGGGAAAAAGCTAATGTTACCACTTACTTTTGACGAAGAATATTCATTTGATAATTGTGAATATTGTTATTTGTGTAATAAGAACATAGTAGATAAGGTTAGAGACCATGACCATTTTACAGGAAAATATATTGGTCCAGCATGTAAAAGTTGTAATGTTAATAGGAGCATCAAAGAAATATTACCTGTAGTTTTTCATAATTTACGTGGGTATGACTTACATCATATCCTTAAGTATGGAATAAATCAATTTCCCAATTGGAACTTATCATGTATTCCAATTAGCAGTGAAAAAATCTTATCCCTTATGGTATATGTTGGTAAGCTTAGAATACGTTTTATCGACTCTTACCAGTTTGTTAATGACTCATTAGCTATGGCTGTGAAAACTTTGACTAGTTTACCATTAACAAAATCTGTTTTTACTGGTACCATTGTTAATGAAAAAGGTATTTTTCCGTACAACTTTGCCACTAGTTTAGAGGTCCTTGAAAATACTTATGAACTGCCTCCAATCTGGGAAGGAGTGAGTGAAGTTGAATATGAGAAAGCTCAATTAATTTGAACTGAAACTAATTGTAGGACTTTACTTGACTATATGATGATATACTTGAAACTCGATTGTTTTCTTTTGGCAGACTTTTTCCAATAATTTCGGGCGAAATCTATAGCTCATAATAGTTTAGAGCCTTTAAATTATTTTGGTATTCCTGGAATGTCTTGGAGTTCTGCGTTAATAACTTTAGATAAACCCATTGAACTATTGCAAGACATGGAAGTTTATAATTTTTATGAGGGTGGTATTCGTGGAGGTCTTACTTTTGTTAATAAACACTATGTTAAAACTGATGAAACCACAGATTTACTATATATTGATATTAATAATTTATACGGTTGGGCTTTAAGCCAACCTTTACCTTGTGGCAAATTCAATTGGATATTTGATGGTTTTGATTCAATATTGTCAGATTGTTTTTCTTTAAATCTTGAATCTTTGTCGTATGGGTATACTCTTGAAGTAAATCTTGAAATTCCTTCTGATCTTCACGATAAGTTAGACGACTTTCCTATTGCTGCTGAGAAAATGAAACCTGAGGGATCTAAGGTTGAAAAATTGTTATTGACTCATTACCAAAAAAGAATTATGTGATTCATTGGCGTTTACTAAAATTATACTTGTCTCTTGGTGTTAAAGTGACACATGTTAATCGCGGAGTAAGATTCAAACAGTCTCCTATTTTTAAAAACTACATTGATACCAATACAGATTTAAGAGCAAAAAGTACAAACACGCTAGATAAAAATTATTATAAGTTGTTAAACAATAGTTTGTATGGTAAAACTGTTGAAAACCTGAAAAAAAGAATGAATTTAAGATTATGTAATACAGAAAAGAAGATGATTACATATGCTTATAAACCAAGTTTTCAAAGAAGTATCAAAATTGCTGATGATCTAATTGCTGCGTTGTTAAATCCTGACTCAGTATGTTTAGATCGACCAAGTTATATAGGACAATCTGTGCTTGACTTGTCGAAACTTCGAATGTATGAGCTTCAGTATAAGGACTTGGAAAAATATCGACAACAATTTAATTGTGATATTAATATAGTTGCTGGAGATACAGACTCTTTTTTCTTGGAGATTAAAAATGGTAAACTAGATGTTCTTTTGTCTGAAATGGTTAAGGATAATCTTTTGGACACATCTAATTACCCTTCTACTCATCCACTTTATTCTAAAAAACTTGATTCAGTCATTGGAAAATTTAAAGACGAAAGTAAGGGAGAAGGTTATGACGAATGGGTTTTCCTTCGACCCAAATGTTACAGTTTGTTAGGTAAATCTTCTTGTCTAAAAGCTAAGGGTATATCGTTAAAGGATACCGATCTAACTCATAAATCTTATAAAGAGTGTTATGAGAAAAACTTCACCTTTTCTGTACCTCAATTTCGTATTGGTACAAACAATCATCAACTTTATAGTTTTAAAAATAGTAAGGTTGCACTAACAAACAAAGAGGATAAAAGGGTTTGGGTAGAAAAGAATGTAAGCCTGGCATATGGTCATTATATGATTGAGACTGACAATGAATAAAGATAATAATTTTCCACGTGATTATCCAACAGCACATCCAACAGTACATCCAACAGCCTATCAAACAGATCATCCAACAGCTCAGCCAACTGTTCATTGAATTAATAAATGTATACCTATATATGTTCTTGTTCTTATTCATTATTTTGTAATTTTTTGTGTTTACATTATATTTTAGTTTGTTTTTGTTAGAGGGGGGGGTACCAAAAAGTGGGCCAGGTGGCACACATCTACCTACTGATGCTAATTTTTTGATGGTGTATCTGGGAATTTGGGTTGTAAATTGATATTCTTGCTTTTGGATGTTGATTTTTTAGAATCTTGAGACTGGGTTAGGGTCTGTTGATAGATGACCCGTTATCATATTATCTCATCTCGATTGTTTAATGACCATTAATTGATTCGGGATTATTCATGATTCTTCTTCTTTTCAGTTATCGATTAAGACTATTTGTTCTCGATTTTCCGTTTTTTTCTGTTATTTTGTAGGGTTTCTAACGAGCATCCATGATTTTTTGAATATGATTTCCTTGATGGGTGTTTCCTTTTCTATTGTTTTTCTGATTTGATTTTCTAGAGTTCTGAGGGTTCGTACGATTTTTTTAAGTTTGGGCTTTGCTCACTTTGATTATTAGTATATTTAATTTTCTTGTTTTAATCCTTTGGGCATTGGCTATATTAGGAGTTGATCCGTCCGTAATTGGTATCCTTTGGGTTTCTGCATGTCTCGGGATTTTTGCTACAGATCATGTTGCATCGTTTGATTGACTGGGGGTTTTTCGACAATTTTCTAAGGGATGCTAGGTTGTATATATGGGCTTATTACTGCTATCTTCCTTCTCATGGCCAATATCATGCTGATTTCGCTTTCCTTGTTTTTATAACAATTATGGGTTTGTGATGATTATTTACAATTGCTTGACTATTTACAACAAATTTCGAGCTATTTTAATAAGACTCGTTATCATTTCTCTTGATTTTAGGTATGGTTTGACTTTCTGTTTCTCTTACTCTTTATCTCTGTTGCTTTTATTATCATATCTAGTTTCTCATTTCTGTGATTGGTAATTACTTTATTTTGACATCGATTATCTACTTTGTTTGCCTACTACGATTTGCAAGATTCATTCGATGCTCCATTTTCATTAAGTTCATCTTTTGCAATCTCTCTTTACTGAAAGTTATTTACGTGGCCTCTCTTCACGCATTGTTGGCCTATTTGATGTCGATAACAGTCGTTCTCTGCGTGTCCCGAATTTTTGACAAGTTTGACAATATTCTTTGATATTTACTTCGTTAGCTTTCGTATCGATTGTCCAAATACTTTCTTCGTTCATTGTGATTTTCCTAGTCGTGTTTTGTTGTGCATATCTATGCTGTATTGTAATTTTCCTTTCCACATTCGTTGTTTTGCTGAGTTCCTTAATTAAATCTTCTTTGGTCTCAATTATCAATTCGCTGACTGCTTTTGATCTATCTGGCATATTCAGATTTCTCGTTTGTTGCTTTTGGATTCTCTTTTCGATTAGTTCTCCCTCTGAAGTTTCATTATTCATTAAATGATCTATTACCTTTTATTCGATTGACATCTCTCCTATTCATATATTGTCTCCTGTTGTTTGTATAGATTTTGACTCCAATACATTACTTTTAACGTTTATTTGAAGTGCCTCTTTCTTGACCTTTTCATTATTGTTTAGCCCTTGTTGTAACATGTTTATTTTCGCTTTCCTTATCGGTTCTCATTTCGAATTTTGTAGTAGTACCCTCTGATTTTGATATTTTGTTTTTTTTGGTTTTTCTGATATCTTTTTATCGCTGATTTTGTTGCTTTTTCGTCGTCTGTCGTTCTCTTCTATGGTGATCTCTTGAATTATCTTTATTTTTTTCTTCGCTGCTCAATTCTTGGTCTGATTTTATTTTGTCCTCTTGAGTTTCATCTTTCTTAATTACTTAATTTTCTTTATCGTTATTTATTGTCATATCATCCTCGCTGTTGACAACACACTGCTCTGCAGTGTGAATTTCTTTTGTATTGACTATTCTCGACATATTGCTTCTACTTGGTATTTGATTTTTGTTTGTTGTCTTTGTCAAATTTCTCTGTAATCTCTTCCATTCAATTTGTTGTTGTTCCGGATATTTTCTGATCCATTGATATCTAACCTCATTCATGTTTCTCCTCGAATTACTTCGTTGTATTTGATTGTTTGCGGATATTCGTTGAATCATACCTCCTAATTGCTCAATCTTTTGTATTTGATTGATTTGTGTACTTTGACTATAATTGTTCGGTTTTGGTTGTCTCGACTTTCTCTTTATTGGACAATTTGCAACTATGTGCCCGTTTAGGTTGCAGTTGTAACAGGTTCTACTCTCGAATCTTATGGTTGTCCTCATTATCGTCATATCTCTTAAATGTCTAATCTCTTGTTTGGGTTATTTTGTGGACTTTTCCTGAATTGGTTTGGTTTTTGTCGACTTTACATTCTTCTCATTCGACAATTCTTTGACATATGACCAGTTTGATCGCAATTAAAACAGATTATCATTTCTTCTCCTTCGTTTCGTGTAGGGTTCATTATTATTGGTTGTCTGTTGATAATTTCTGTGCGAACTCTTCTATCACATCCTTGGTAATTCTTTAATTGATAACCTCGGTCAGTTCGGCATCCTTCTTTTGAACAGATATTACATGCTGGATTGTAGCTCGCGTTGTTAATCCTGAAATAATTGTTATAATTTATAAATTTACCTCAACTGTCTTGAATCCTCTTAACTGGCATATCGCAAATTCGTGATGGTTTTTTAATGTATTGATTTGTTTGCGGGTAATTATCTTTCGTTTGTCTCGTTGTTTCCATTGTTACTTTTATTGGTTCTTATACTTGATCTTTTAACTCGGTTTGACCATTTTCTCTTTCAAATCTTTTTTCAATTGTGGTTAATATTTTCTCTTCCCATATGATTTCTGTTTTTCATGTTTCAGCTATTTTTGTTTCAACTGTTTTCATTTCCGAATTTCCAGTTTCTTTTTCGTCATTTAAATCTTCTTCGTTGCATTTTTCTTTCTGAATGCATCTCCTGTACATTCCTCTTTAAACTCGAAAATATTGGTTCTCGGCTCCTCATTTCCGGTTCATCGCGTGTGATTTCGTACATTGTTTCATCCGTATTTTTACTTGGAATCTCTTGGTTCATTTCCTCTCGGAGTTTTTTCATCTCTTTACTCGTACTTGTTTTCAACTGAATTGCAATTTTGGTTCGGGTGATTTCGCGTTATTTCCTTTGTCAGTTAACTTTTCATTTAATTTATCATATTCTTCGGCTTCTGTTTCCAAACTTTCTAATCTTGTTGTAATCATTGGTTCTGCTGTCGCTACTGTATTAAGTTTTCTATCTTTTGCCGCTTTTCACTTTCTCTGACTTCCAATAAAATGGTTTATTTTCTTTATCCTTGTTCTCCGTTCGTTTTGGTATATTCTCAGTTTCTTTACTCGATAGTTTCCTTGATTCCAATTTCTCGTTACTTGTTTTCTTGATTTATTTCTAGTCTATCGGCTCTATTATTCGTCGTTTACTTGATCTCTTCATTCCTTGTCAATTATCTAAAAATAAATAACACCTCTAGTACATATTATTCTACATAAATTTCCGCATTAATTTTATCGTATTATTCTCATTGCTTCTGCTTATTTTAATTCTTTTCGTTAAGTCAACTTCTTTATCTTTTTAATTTTTGTCTTTTCCTTTTAGGTTTATTTTAAATTATCTATAACTCGTATCAAGTATCTATTTGCTTCGTATAAATTATTCTTATAGTGGCATCAGTTATCTATATGGTCGTATCAATCAACTATTTTTATCAAATAAATCATCACAATCATATCAACAATCGTCTCGTTAACCATTCTGCTTTATCTCTTCATAATTTTCCAAAAAAGTTTCTTAATCTCTATGCGCTGGCGCTCTATGGGCCTTTTAATTTAAATCCTCTTGTCTTTTTCATTAAACTTTATCCGCTGTGATCATTTTCCTTTTGATTCATCTCCCTTCAACTTAAATCTATTTTAAATTATCTATTTCTCGTATCAATTATCTATCATCCTCGTATTAATTATCTATATAGTCTTATCAGTTATCTACATAGTCGTATCAATTATCTATATTTTTATAAAATCGCTACAATCATACCGTCATTCAATTCATTAATAATTTTTTCTTTATATCTTTATCATAAAATCATTTGCTTAACCTTTAATTGCCGGCGCTCTATGAGCCTTTATCTAAATTCTATTATCTTTTCCCATTGGCACGCTATGACCTTAAATTTATCATCTCAACCGGCACTCTATGGGCCCATATAATTTATCCTCTCTATTGGCTCACAATGGCCTTCTATATTTCTCTTAATTAAATATATCTTTGTTGGCTCTTTGACCTTCTATGTCTCTCTTAATTAAATATATCTTAATTGGCTCTCTTTGGCCTTCTATGTCTCTCTTAATTTAATATATCTTTACTGGCTCTCTTTGGCCTTCTATATCTATCCGGATTTGAGTTTCCGTCAGTGACCTGTTGGGTGACTTGTCTGGTGGACAGCCTCACACTGACTCTCAATCCATGGTCGTCTCTTGATAGCGCATTTATCCGGTTACGCTTATCTCACCGCCATTCGGATGTTCAGTACTCGGTGTGGAATCCGGGTTTTTGTACCAAACTCCTTGCTGGGTTAATTATTAAAAAACATTCCCTCAGTAATCGGTGTGGGATACGGGTTGTGTACTTCGAAGAATATAAAAGAATAGAAAAGCCTAGACGTTCAACCAAGTTCCAAAAGCGGTTTACTTGATTTCCTGAACAGTGAAAAGAAAAGGAAGAAAATTTGGGCGCTGTAATTCTTAATATCTCAGTCTACTGTCAGTCCGCTCAGCGTCAGATTTCCAGCTCTGCTTGGCTGCCTCAATCTGATCCTTAGTAGGACCTTTCGAGTCTGAACCATTTACCGGTTAGTTCACATCTCACCTACCGCTTGATGTACTCGATACTCGGTGTGGGATCGGGGTTGTGTCGAGCGGTCCAGCGCTACCAGTCCTTTGGCTGATAACATCCTGAACTCGACAGTCCGCCGCTGTCCTCAGGTGCCTCACCACCAGCTAGGGAACAAAATGTTCCTAGGTACCTTTGCGAGACTTTTGGCTCTTTCACCTTCTGCTCCTAAATAATGAGCATTTTTCAATTTTTATTTTTATTTTCGGTTTCTCCCTCACTTTCCCAATTCAAAAATTGTAGTAATTGCGTTGGTTTGTTCCCCAGAGAGGTGATCAATCTCTCGCCAGAAACTCCCCAACATTTGCGACGGTACCTTCTACCTTCCTCTCCTCGGGTTAATCAGGGTTCCCCATCGGAATAAGCGTACTATCGTTATGAGAGCTCGGTTTTACATCTTACTTTCCAATATTATTTCCATATAATAAATAACATTACAAAATATACTAAAAAAATGAGATGCATCGAAACTTTTACCGTACCTTATGTGTGATTTTTCAGCTTTCGCTGTTTAAGTTGTGTTTTACTTGTCCACTCAGAATTTACTTAACAGCTTTCATGAAGTGTTTGGCTTTTTCGGTATGTTTTACACCTTTCGGTTGCTATTGTTGTCTCATTTATTAATATTATTTATCTCAACTCATCGTACTCGTTTTCAATTATCGTTTTTCTCTAGTTGCTGACTATTATTTTTGTAATTCATTATTATCTCTAATCCTTTATTTTCATTTATAACAAGCATCCTCATTTTATTCGTTTACGCTCATTGCTTACTATTCATTTACTCCTGAACATTTCCTTTAATCTACGCCTAAGTTTCTCCCTCGTCTGGATTATTTTTCGTCCATTTCTCTAACTTGATCGACTATCTCTTTCTCATTTAGTATCTAATTTGGCTTCGCTTAGCCTCATGCCATTTGAATTTCACACAACTGGTCGTTCGTTACTTCTGCTACAATTTCTCATTTCATAGTAGTAGGGGTTCGAAATCGTTGCAACCTTTTTTATGAAATTTCTTTAATAATTTTGATTTTTGTTTTTTATTTAACTACTTTTAATTAATCATTTACTAAGTTTAAAATTATTTTAAATGACTTGTCTCGTCTAATTTCAAATAATATAAATTCCACAATTTCTAGTTTTCTAATTATCCCATATTCTAACTGCTATGCTCATACTTATCTAATTATTATTTATATGGTTCTGTAATTTATTTATACAATATTTACACGACCCACATTTTTGTGGTTTCCCATTTTCTAATCGCTTTAACCCTCGTGGTTTCCATCTTTTCCCTGTTTTTATTATTTTTATTTTATTTATTTATTTATTTTTTATATTTTTATTCTTACTTCTACGGTTTTTGGAGGATATTTACTCGGTGATTTCCATTGATTTATACAACATACCCATTAATTTTATTTTTATTTATGGTTTCTAGTTTCCTTGATTTCTATTTTACAAATGTTGATAATTTTTATCCCCACTTTCTTGTTGAATCGTTTCACTTTTAAAATTTTTATGTATCTAATATTTAAGTTTATTTACATATATTGATATTTTCCTCTCTTATTACAATTCTCGTCATTCATGGGCTTTTTAAAATGGTGTTTTGTTCCTTCGTATTTTCATCATGTTTTACATTCTCTATTTTTCCTCATCCCGCCGTTTTTGATCAACTATGCTCATGTATTTTCTGAGGTTTTATCTGTATGATTTTGTTATTCCCTTTTGTAAGTTTATTTCATAGTATTAGATCCTCTAAGATACCTTCTATCTTTCCTAATTTATTTTTAACGATACTATCTACTTTTCATAGATTTCCGGTAAGCTGTTGTTTATTTCGTGAAATTATCTACTTTTCTCCTGTATTTTTTTCTCCAAATTTTGCCAGCAATCTTGAGGGTGTTCCTGTCCCTCATATCACTCACATAAAATCGTTCAGACTATTTACGTCCGATCAAATTATTAGAATGAAGGTATCAATCAACCAATTAAACATTCAATTTTTCTAGACCAGAGCTTCTTAAACTTTTGTAATTTACGACCCCATTTATGATTGCGAGTTTCTTGACGACCCCATACAAATATTAAAGAAAAATACATTTATATTTTTAAAAAATTCCTATAACATCTTCTAATTCATAGTAAATGTTATTCAAGTTATTACAATACTCTTAATAGAAATGCAGGTACAAACAATCTTTCCGAACTAGAAGATTTTATGATATATTTATCTACGATAATTGTTATTTTATCTTTATAACAATAATTTTACAAGTTAAAAAACATTTTCTGTTAAATTGTATTTTTATCTCTCGCGACCCCAGAATTTTGCTACGTGACCCATGGTTTAGGAAGCCCTGTTCTAGACAATTCCTGGTTTGATGCGTTCCGAATCACGGTAAGATTTCCCGCGCATTCGGCTGCCAGATGTAGGCAGGCAATGTGGGATGCTGGATTCTCAATCTCTCCCGTGAGAGAGTCCAGGACGGGCATTCAAAAGGATTTCAGAGAAGCTGATCTCCCCTTCGTGACCATAAAAAGAGAGCTCGGCTGCAATCTAACTCGGAAAATCCGAGGTCAGGCCGAATATCTGTTGGCTTGTTTCAAAGAGCACCAGAGACAAACAGACCGACAAGTAGAAAAGGCTAGACGCCACCTAGCGGAAATCAACGCAGCGGGATATGCCCCTCCGTACAATACGTCGTTCGAACTAGACGATCGGGGCCTAAACGAGAGGTCAGCCGCCATCAACGTGGTAGTCCCACGAAAGATCCTTCCTCGGGGAATGCGAAACGAAGAGAGACGCTCCAACGACAATCGTGATCACTCATACGCTCGCGAATACTCAAGAAAACACTCTAACAGAGGTCACCCAAGACCCGAACATTATTGAATATCATAAAAATAAATATTTAGGTTTCGTTTTTTCTTCGTTTTCTTCCTCATATTCACTCTTTAAACAATAAATAATAAGGGATTAAAGCGAATCTCACAATAAGGTTTTTTGACACCTTAAGGTAGGTAAAGATGAGTAATGGTTATAAATGATCATAAAACTTGATGACTATTTCTCCTTGTTATAAATATGAGGCCGTACGAGATCTTGCAACGAGAGCTGGACAAGGTACAAAAAACAAATGCGGAATTGCACCAACAAATGTTGCAAATGACAAGGAAATACAACAGGTCAAAGCTACCTGGGTAGAGCCGGGGAAAGTGAAGGCTCTCTACCAAAAGATGGCTGCCGCACAACGTGAATGGGCTGAGGAGAAGCAGCTCAATCAGACTCAGAAGGTCCAAATTCGCGGCTTGGAGGTATCGTTATCAGCATGTCAAGAGGGCAATGCGGTAACCTACCCGCTGGTATTCGCGCAGGCTCAACTGGACTATAGAGAAGCGACAGAGGTCACCCGACCAAGCATCGACCCGGAAAGGTAGAGCGCGCCAAACATCCTGCCGCGCAAACAAAAGAATAATATAATCTCCCAATTGTTATTTTAATAAATGGTTGTAAATGATTCTCGATTTTGAATTGATTTTTACAATAAGTTATTCAACCTTAAGATTAATTAAATCGAATCTTGAGTAGTTTAGGGGATAAGTCCAAGTGATAAGAGTATCGGATACACAAGCAGGGGATCAGGACAAGAAAGCGCACATGAACCTTCTAACGGTAGTGCGTTGAACCCATATTGAGATCGGGCCATAGCAGTTCTTTCGTAGCGCTCACATTTGGCGATCTCAAAACCGATGGTTGCATTACCAACGTTGCTTAGCAACGGGTAACCATTGGAGGACAAGGAAAGGTTCTATTTGGAGTCAAGGTCACACAAACCATAAACCCCACAATGTTAACAAATTAGTTGCAAGTTTAAGAACTGAAAGAAATGTAGATAGAAATGGTAATATAATGCAGAAAATTATCATGATGAATAACTCTTGGGACGAAATTTGAAACAATAACTAATTATGAATATGAATAAATTTATGCCCATTCGTCAACTGTGATCACAAAATCCCGATGTCAGTATATTTTATTGATTATTTATTGTAATAATTTTAAAAATTAATTAATTGTTTTATTATAATGCTTAATGTTTAGTGACAAGTTTTGAAATAAATAATGTTAAATATGTACGCAAACAAATAATTTAAGCAAACTTTCTTAAAAAATATAATTTATTTTTAATAATTTAACTAACATTATAATACATTTATTTGAATAAATGATTATTGGGCTTTTCATAACTTTAACCAAATTACTGCGAATCTATGAACCATGATGACAATTTCCATACTATAATGATGAAATATTATCAAACTAAAAATATTTTATGTGTGTTATATGCCAGACCCAGACTTCTGACCTTTATCCTTAATTTTATTATGGGCGCATTTGATTCTAATGCTGATAAAATGTCCTTATCTAAAAGCGGTAATGAGAGAAAAAGTACAATTAGTTCTGATACATTTGAAAAAATAATTATTATAGATATAATTCAAGTTTGACAAGGGTTAAATGATTTCACTATAGTTGTTGAACCGAGTTATTACGCTCAAATAAAATTATAAAAGTGAACATCAATAGCTATAATATTAAAGAAATAGAATATCGACCTTCTCTTTTGTAAAAATTAAAAATAGTATTTAGACGATATAAAACAATTAAAGTTCAATTTGGAATCCAAGTGGAATTTGAAAATGATGAAGAAACCAAAATAGTTTTTATATTGAATCGGGCTGATCCTATAACTAATACTTTTCTTGAAGATGGCATATAGAACTTAAATGAAAAAATTGTTGTACGAACTGAATTAGGAAGTAGTTAGAAATTAAATCGATTAATAACAGTAAAAAAATAACTAAATAATTCTCACGCTTAAAAGATTAATAGGTAAAAATGCAATAATTAATGTACAAAATAAAGATAATTCATGTTACATATTTACAATGTTTTGGTTGTATTGAAATTTAACAAAATCAAGAAACATAGTGTTGGGCCAGAACGTAAACGGCCTTGAGAAATGTTTTAATGGATCAGTAACACACATGCAAACATAACAGGCAGATTTAAATAAACCTAGAAACACCAATTAAACCCTATAAAATATGAGAAAAAAGGGAATTAAATATAAATTAATAAACATAAAAATAAATTAAAATAATAACAAAACGCACCAAGATCCGCACGATACCTATACAAACATAACAAGAAAACACAACAAATTCGACAAAATTGGAAAATTAATAAAAGTTCATCAAATTGACAATTAAATCGAAAAATTTGAATTAGTAATAATTCAATAAAAATTATAAATAAAAAATTATAAAAATAAATCAAGAAATAATAAAATTAAAGAATAGAATTTACTAAAAAATAACAAGGTCGAATTTTGTTTTACTGCATCAAATCTCACATGCGAGAAAAATAGGTATATATACTGATCTATTTTCACATTTACCTTAACCATTTTAAAAACCAAAAACCTTAAAACCTTTTTACGAACCCATTTTTAGCACTATTGTTGAATCTATTTTTCAAAGCTAATTTTGAGCTATAATTTGTTTAATAATCTATTTTGGAAGACAACTTTTTAGGTGAGAAATATTTATGTTGGAGCCCTCTTTCCACGTCACATCCTTGCAACTCAATGGAGCTCTGCTTGGACGTCGGCGTGGGGAGAGAGGTATTTTGGTTTGTTTTTTTTTATGATATGTGAATTTATGATATTTTATGGATTGGCAATGAATGGTAACATGTTATTTTTGTTTATAACTAATAAATATTATTATACATAAATTGTTTTATATATATACTTCATAAATTAAACTGTCGAAATTTTTCCGGCCCACAGCCAACACATAACGCAAGTAAATAAAATCTACACACAAATCAGATTCGTGTAAGTGCGTGGAATATCGCCAATGATCTGTGCCCGTGAAGACCCGGCGTGCGGAACGCAGGGTTGGAACGTCAATATTATCCCGTATAGAAGAAATAAGGAAGAAGTCTATTGGCTGCTTCCTCGTCCCTCGTTTCTGTAAAATCGACCTAAAATTATCTTACACACGGCTTAAAATCATCACACCGAGTAGTCCAGTGGGCACTCAGTAAATATAATGTAAACACAAAATGCGCTTAAGGCTTATTAAAGGGGAATGGTACGGGGATTAAGTTAAATGGAAATCGTTTTTATAACTAATTTGGATCAATATTTTGCACAAAATCAAATTTACAATTCGAATAAATTAGTAAAGAGCACGAAATAAATAATTCACTGATTTTAATTAGAGTAACTATTGTTTAAAAATAAAGAAAATTTAGAGTAAATCATTAAATTACTATACCTTAAAGGTAGAATAAATATTCGAGAAAAATTAAGTAACCAGATTGTTTATAAATTATGGATTACAAAAAAAAAATAATTATCGAGTAACACTAAATACCTTATTAATTAAATTCCATTAAATAAGATAGATATTGAGAAAAATCAATGCAACTCCTTAATTAACAAACGAAGTCTCCTTTAAGGTAAATTGTGAACTAAAGCCAATTAATGTGAATTCGTTGACTAACCGTAAATTAAATTCGTTGAGAGAAATAAAGAGAATTGTGCGTTGAACCAAGTGATTCCTCAATTAACATTAAATCCCTTCAGATAAAAGTAAAACTATGCTTCGATAAAAATCCAACAAATCCTTTGAGTAAGGCTTTAATTGATTGACTAAAGTAATTGACCAACCAACTTTTAAAATTACATCATTTATTTAGCTAAATAATCCATCGACTTAAAAATTGTAGCAATTCGTCGGTTTGAAATAAAATAATTTACATGTAGAAACAATGAGTTTTATTGACTAAACCAATTAACGGAACAAAGACAAAGATAAGTAAATGAAAACCCCGTCGTTTAATGATCATCTCACAATACGCGAAAATTAAACCACTGCCAAAGGTTATAGCAAAATCGATACCATCATCGAGAAATTGAGAGAGGCGTTAATAGGAGTTGTTGGATAATTCATTATTGGTAGCGTTTCATTTGAAAATTAGCCCAGCGAATTTTGCGACAAGAAAACCAAATCTGAACCCTAAAATACAAAGATTAATACCTAACCGATGAAAAATCAAGCATACATAAAAAATCAAGACGGCATGTAAAATTGTTATATTAACATCACACTAAATATCAAACTGTAAGAAAGGCTTACCACTGACTCCATGACAATATTAATGAGATGATCCGAATTTTTCCGAGAGATGTTGGGAAAATCTCCAAAGGATAAATTCCAGACGCCAAAATCCACAATAGCGCATAATTAGAAAGCACGATACAGATATTTTTTCCTTAAAAAAACGGAGTTAGAAAATATTCAAATACAATGAAAACATAAAACTCACCCGATAATTCACGACTATGCGATCATAAAAGTTCATATACCAAAAATGAATTTCACCGGATTCGAGATGAAAATATAAATAATCCATTCGCCTAAAATAAATCTAGTTGACTATAAATTGAAAGGTAAACAATCTAACCGTTGACGTTTCCGGTAATTCACCATAATAATCAAATCGTAATCGGCACCCATTTCCTGTCGTCTGACTTTAATTAAACAACCGGCATTAGTTTTGTCATCAACAACCGAATCTACATCATTTTTCTCATTCATCCAACCATGCGTTCGCCAAATATTTCCGATGAGGAGTTAGAGCTCGAATCCCCACATATTACAAAAGCTCCCTTAGGTAAATTTTAATTAATTACTGTTATAACGAATTTATGTTCGCATTCGAGTTATAGGGACGACCCCAAAAATCATCAAACCATACTTGACAGAATATATTACGGTTCTTACCCAGATGAGCCCCAAATCCAATCATTCTCTCACCAAACACGACAGTTTGGACTACACACCTTCGTTAATCGCTATAGATCTGCAGTGCTGCAAATAATTAATTGGAAATCTTTAAGTGAAGATGCTATCTTGGTCACATATGAAGTCGCTAACAATTTATAATTCTCGTTGAATGAATCTCTCAAATAATTACCCCAATAATCGATCAATGGGTCAGACATTACATATGCATCTTGTAGCCTTTATCACGGTTGTATTTTCAAGTAATGAAACAGTAATGGAAAATCTCCTTATCTTGCGTGAGTATCAACTTAGCGTTTTTATAACAGCTAACCCATTGAACCCCGTTCCTTCCGAAAAATTTAATAACTATCTAAAGAATATGTTCATAAAACGTTATTGCAACACTATTCATTCATTTTATTCTTGTTTTATTTAAACATATATCTAGGTTGTTTTGTAAAATGTCATTATGGAATTGTTCATCCGTTTTTATTTTTATGCCTAGTCAAATAACGGGCACATATGACAATTTTAACGCTAGTGATAAACCCGTTATGTACTAGCGTAAACGCAATCATGAATGAATTGCAATGTGATTCTGCAGCGCACCAAAGAGGTTTTTTTAACGCACCCTTACGGCACGAGAACGCATGAAATATCAGTCTCCCTCTCTTCCAGACGCACTACTCGTAAAACACGCCCAACGTCCCATGAATTGTAGCGCATTTAAGATCGAGTTAACGAGTTTTTCTTAAATGACAAGAGGGATTGCATTTTTGGCGAACCATCAGATCACCGTCCCCATCAAAAATGTCAGGAGAGATACTGAGTGAAAACATATTTTTTCATTCAGGACACACTGGAGCTATGGTTGATCTGCCCGCTCACATCGTGGAACAATGGAGGCAGGCATGGAATCTGGTGTATCAAGAGCGATACCCTGATGTGCCTGAAGACGACCAACCAGAGGAAATATCACCGGAGGAATTTATGAAACGGTTCAGGAAGACGTCTGACGAACCAAATTCGTCACGAGACATCCTAACGCAGGCCCAAGAGCTTCTGGAAGGCCTTCTACAGCATCAGCGCCAAGTCGAGGCAGATGTAGCACGGGCCACGGAATACCTGGCCAATGTCAAAGATGACCTGGCGGCTGGACGGCTGGCTAGCAATTACCCGCCTTCTCCAAGACCAATCCGGAATCTCAAGCGACCGGTATTCGTGATCCCTGGATATTCTCCTGAAGAGGGGATCAAACGATTCCTCGCCGACGAATAACCCTCAATGATTGAACATTTTATCGTTTGTTATAGTATTAGTATGATAGATTTTAGAAAAATTTCTTCTGTCTCTTCTTTTTCTCATTATTGTAGTTTTCATTTCATAAATATGTTTAAGTAAAAACACTTATCTTTGTATTAGTCTCCATCAAATTCAACCCTTACTATTTTAGAGATGGACCCCGTGAAGCTACTCCAAAATGAATTGACCCGAGCGCGACAGGCAAATAAGAATCTTCACGACCAACTCGTCCAGATGGTCCGAGAAACGCAACAAATCAAAGCGACGTGGATAAACCCCACGAGAGTCAAGCCATTATATCAAAAACCAGCTGCGGCCCAGAAGGGGTGGGCCGAAGAAAAACAGTTAGTGCAAGGCCTAAAACTCAAATCAGGGGGCTGGAGGTAGCGTTATCCGCCTATCAAGAAGGAGCAGCGGTAACCTACCCTCTAGTTTTCGCCCCGGCTCAATTGGCCTATCGGGAAGCGAATCCGATCTCATCTACAACGCCAATCACTGTCGAAACCACTACTCCAATAACTCCCTCAACAACTAGTCGACGACCTGGACGCAAGGAGCTGGCTAAGCGCCGAGCCGCTCGATTCTCTAATCAGTGTATTTAATAGACAAATAAACCATCATTTAGTTATATTGTAGTTCCGCATATCTCTTATCGTATTTATGTCCTCGTAATGTTTTGAAATAACATTGTAGAAGGGTTAAATAAAAAATACCACTCATTTTGTTTTCTCAAACTAATGCCAGTAAAACAGCTAGATAGACAATAGAAACTTAAACGCAAGGGGACCAAATGATTAAAAGCGAGCGTAGGTCTTCTATCGACAGCTCGTGAACCCGAGGGTTGTCCGAGCAATTATAGTACTAGCGATAATACTCAATTTTTGCGGGCAATCCACCACTTGAACACATTACCAACGTTGCCTAGCAACGGGTGCCAAGTGGCCGCTAGAATCTTTTTGTATGGCATTACGGGGGTAACCACAGGATAATTCAAACAAATAGCGAAACCCTGTAACCCACCAATAGAAAAAGAACAATAAAATATTTACCATACATGCCAGAATTAGTATACATATGTGTGGATATCAGTGGATAATGGTGATATTGTATTGAAACAAACTTCTTTGGAAATAATTTATATAACAAAAGTCGATTTATTTGTTATTGATAAAGAAGAGTGAAAAATATAATTATGCTGCAGAGACTAATCTACAAAAGCTAATTAATTGACATTCAAAAATGATTGTATTGTTCAAATTTGTTTTCAGTTGTGGGAAATTAGTTTTAATGGATTTCGAAAGCCAAAAGCATAAAATCATCAAGAATTATGCAAGAAAATTTAGTTGGGTACAACATTATATACCTTATCAGAAGATAAAAGTTTGGAATTTAACAATTGGTCAAAGACAATAACATCCCTTTTGTTATCTATGCAGATTTTGAATCTATATTATCAAAGGCTAACAGACTCTTAAGGGTTAAAAACTTTACTGGAATATCAAATTACTACCAATTTTTTGGTCAAGCCTATGTTTATAATTTTTTGAAGAAGGTTTCAGATATCTTACTGCCATATTATAAAGAAGAGGGACACATACTGATTTCGCCACTTAAGTTGGATGAAGAACATTCTTTTATTACCAGTGAACATTTTTATTTCTATGAGAAAAAGTAGTTAGAGTTAAAAATCATGATTATTTAACATGAAAATATATTGGTCGCGCAGGTTGAAAATGCAGTTTATCTTATAAGTTATTAGAATTATTACCTGTAGTTTGTTATAATTTACGGAGGTATGATTTGCATCATATTCTTAAGTATAGATTAAGTCAATTTCCCTATTGGAATTTATTATGTATTCCAATAGGTAGTGAAAAGTTCTTATACTGTATGGTGTATGTTGGTGGACTTAGAATACGGTTTATTGATTCATATCAATTTAGAAAACACTCATTTGCTGAAACTGTTGTGACACTGAAAAATCTTCTTTTAACAAAATCTGTATTCATTGTTGTTCAGTGTTTAGTTATTTGTATACAGTGTCTGATTATTGGCTTTCAGTACTTGATCATTGATATACATTATCTAGTCAATTGTATACAGTACCTAGTGTTTGTTGTTCAATCCCTAATTATTTGTATACAGTGACTGATTATTGGTGTTCAGTACCTAGTTATTGTTGGTCAGTACTTAGTTATCGGTGAACAGTGTTAGATCAGTGGTATACAGTACTAAATCAAAAGGGCCGTTCAGTGTGAAAGGATTATGGGTAGTTTTATCTAATTGCAAAATAAAAGATAATTTCCGGAAAAATTACATCAATAAGTGGAAGGGGGTGGTAAATTTTTCATTGGTAAAACTCCACTAAAAATTCAATTTAATAAAATGTATTATTAAATTATTTTAAAATTTTTATCATGTGATTTTGTCGACTCTTACTTTAAAATTTTTTAACTTCAGAAATTTTAACTTATGTAACCTAACTGCTGACTTGTTATTTACTTCCTAAAATTATTGCCTTATGTAATTAATTGACTTTACTTCCAGCATTTTAATTTACTTTAATTCATTTTAACTTACTTTAATGTACTTAAATTTACGTGGATTTTTTATCGAGAATACAAAAAAGTTCTGACTATAGGAGATTCAAGCCATTTTTTACTTTTAGGTTTTTTATACAGAGCGTATTTTTGTCAATGAAAAAATAATTTGAAAATATTCATTGATAAAACTAAAAATTCAAAAATTATTTTGAAAAATTTAGAAATAATTCAAATATTTTTAAAAAATACGCAAAAAATAAATGAAAATTTTTGAAAAAATATTTTTTAATTAATTATTAATCATACTCAGGATAAATTAAATCATTATGTAATTTTTAAAGGGTATTTTATTATTCAATGGCGTGCTGCTGCCGTGTGACACTAATTACCTACTGGATTAGAATAATATTCTTTAATTATTTAATGAATTAGTCAAAACCAAAAATAAATTATAATAATTTCATAGGACTTAGAATAAATTTCATCTCAACTAAAATTTATTAGACATTTGAAATTACATAACAGTCAACCAACAAATAAATAATCTTACGGAGTGCTTGGTAACTAAAACAGAATTGATACTATTATCTTGGAATTTCAAATTAATAGATAAAGAAAAACAAAATTTGAATGATTTAGTTGACAAACGTTAGTGAATGGTGTAAAATATTGATTTTTGTAGATATAGGTGTTATTATTGAGCTTTTATTAAATAGTTATCTGATGAATAGAAACCAAATAAAGTAGTGCTCAAATCAAC
Source organism: Schmidtea mediterranea (assembly GCA_022537955.1). NCBI lineage: Eukaryota > Metazoa > Platyhelminthes > Tricladida > Dugesiidae > Schmidtea > Schmidtea mediterranea. The sequence goes on from CM039679.1 coordinate 35,190,343, forward strand.
TAAGATATTTTGAAACACATTTTTTTTAAAGTTGTTTAATATTTGAATAAATTTGATCATTGATTAAATTTGTTAGTACTTAAAATAAATTTCATAGTTGATTTATTAAATAACAAATAATAATTTAATATAAAATTAATTAATATTTAATTTTTATTAAATTCATTACAATTATATTTCAAAAGATTAGCCAAGTAAAAAGCATTTTCGCTTGAATGAATGAAAAAGTTTAACAATATATATATATATATATATATATATATATATCAATAAATATATATGCAATATTTATTGAAAATGTTTAATTTAGAAACAAATAATAAAACAAAAGTAACATAAATAAATTTTTACACGTTAATATTGGCATCATTAAATTATATAGAATTATTTTTATGGTTTTTCATGCAACATTGATAACGCAAAAAATTGATACATTATGTATGTATATATATATATATATATATATATATATATATTTGTTTCGAAGTTATTCACATCTCTAAAGATTATATCAATTTATTTTTCAAAATTATTTGAAAGTTTTTTAGCTATATTGCATAACCACATACACTCAGCTAAAAACTACTCAATTTCATCATTGCAAATCCTTTTAACCATTTTAACTGTAATTAGATTTTGAACAATATGACTAAATCATTTGATTATAAACACTTTTTGTGGATACATGAAATTTGCAGGATGATACACGGTTAAATATTGACATTTTAACGACCTGGAAATAGTAAAATAACAGTAAAAAACCGTGTTACCACAGCGACATGTAACCGATGGCACAGACCACTCCTGCAGAGGAAAAGGTTATTAAGCTAAAGTTTATCTAGTATTTCTATATAGATCATGGAAGTTTTATGTGTTTTACCGAAATTTTTATGTTTTTAGTTAAATTTCATGTAGGTCAAAGAAATTTATCTAATTACGAAGTTTATTGTCACTAAATCAAACTGGCATAAATTTTAATAAGGTCACAGACACACATATAGTCACAACTGGAACATAGTGTAAAATAAGTAGGTCACAGACGTTAAAAACATAGTCATCACTGTAACTCTATAAAATAAGTAAGTCAGAGACACACTTTAAAAACATAGTTATCGCTAGAATACTATATAAAATAAATACAATACACACGGTAAACTTGAAATATACTTCACCAACTAAGTCAATCTCAGTTAAACATTATTCCGGCAATGATGAAGGACTTAATCAATTAATGGACGCTGATTCGGACCAGACTGCTTCCCGATTAAACAGTTCTAATATTTAATTTGATTGACACATCGGTCAAATTTTTAAAAATTTATTTTATCACTTCACTCTGTCTACATTTCATCATTCCGGGTCTAAGTACTCTACATCAAGACTAGTACTATTCATTACTCATATTATTACAATCATTAAGAAAACCAAATGAACACAAGCATATATCCATATAATCTTTAAGTAGTGGGATAGCGGACCTCTAGCTCACAGGTTATCTAGCTCACATACACCCCCCCCGGCAAATTTTTTTTTTCTAAGTTTAAAAGTACAAATTTTTGTAGAACAAAGACCATGACTCATCAAAAATTTTCAAGGTCATTTAAACAAAGACCATGACTCATTCAAGGTCATTGGTTGAATCGTCATATTTTTTCAAGGTCATTCAAAAATAGGTCAAGGTCATTCAAAAGTAGGTCAAGGTCATAGGATGAGTCATCATAATTTCTCAAGGTCATAGTATCTTTAAACATTTTAAAATTTTATTTTACTACTTATTTTTATAAGTAGTATATGTATATATTTTTTAATTTACTTATTTTTATAAGTAATATTATAATAATATTATAAAACTTTAATTATTATAATATTATTATTATTTTTATTATTATTATTAATATTATTATTTTTATTATTAAAATGATTATTATTATTGTTGTTATTATTATTATTATTATTTCTTATCTTTATTTTTAATATAATTTTTAATATGATTTTAATATGATTATTATTACTTATTATCATTATTATTATTATTATTATAATTATAATAAATATTATTATTATTTTTATTATTATTATAAGTTCACGTTTTATTATTATTAGTATTTTTATTTTTTCTTCTTCTTCTTCTTATTATTATTATTACTATTATTATTGTCAAGGTCATTGGATGACTCATCATACTTTTTCAAGGTCATTCGAAATTTATCAAGGTCATAGTATTTTTTAACATTTTAAAATTTTATTTTACTACTTATTTTTATTAGTATATATATATAATTATATATTTTAATTTACTTATTTTTATAAGTAATATTCAATTAATTCGGCAAATATTCAATAAATCCGGCAAATTTAATATTCATATATATATTATATATATATAGAATATATACAAATACGGCGAATATATACAAATCCGGAGAATACACAAATCCAACGAATATTCAACAAACCCGGCAAATTTAATACAATAAATACGGCTGGATCTGATACAATATAACAAGTAGGAAGAATTTAGTAGAAAGTCCAACAAATAATGGAATATAGTAAGCAATACATTGAATAGATGAATTATTTGGTTTTATGATTTAAAGAAACATTTACTGTTTTTGTAATATTAAATAAATTCAGAAAATTGATGTATGATTTATATTAATTATTGCTTTTTATAAAATGTAATAAATTTTCTTTTAGAAATAATAATAATTTTTTGATGTTATTATTATTTTTGAATTTAAATTATTATGTTGTCAATAGTTACAATTGAATAAATTATTTAAATTAATTTAACATTTGGATAATATTTATTTATAACCATCAATTTATAAAGATAGTATTCAAAATAATTTTAATTTGTCAAAAAGTTTTATTTGAGTATAAAACTAAATCAAATATTCTATTTACTAATCAATAAAAATTATTTTAACTAAATTTCAAATAATAGAATAAATTTAGAATTTAAAATAATATATTGTCAATCAAAGTATCAATCAAATAATATATATCCCTATTTAAATATAATTATCCGATGAAATATACTCAATTGTTAATAATTTTTAATTTAATATAATAGTAATTAATCCACTCTTAAAGTACAATTAATTTTCAGTAAATATTTTCATCTTTTAAGTATATTTGTTGATCAGTAAATAATTCAGACTCCGTTTATTTTAAGTATTTCCCAATATTAAATTGATATTTCATCTCATCATTGAGGAATTTTACTGACTAATTTATTATAAGCAATTCTCGATTCACTGAATATTTGTTAGCTTCAATTCATATTTTCTCACTTTAATTATTGCTTTCCTCTTTAATGAATATTTTCTCTCTTCAATTAATGTTTTCCTATTTGATGTATATTTTCTCCATTCAAAATATATTACCTTTGTAAGTTTTTAATATATCAATTGAAATTTAGGCTATGTAAATCAATTAGAGCTTTTAGGTAAATTTTATGATAATTTAAGTAATATCTAGTTTTACGATGTATTTATTTTATTAAATTTTAATCATCTTTGTGAATTTTATGGTTTTCTTTTGAATTTTAATGGATTTAGGGTTTGATTATGTTTTTAATGAAATTATTGAAGAAATTAGGGTAAATCTATAATTTTAGAAACAATTAATTTTCTTCATAATTTATTAGATTTGACTTGATTTTAGGATTATTTTAAATAAATGTTAAATTTAGGATCAAAATGATTATGAAACATTTATTTAAGACAGGGTTTCTTAACCGGTGAGGTATACCTCCCTTGGGGAGGTATACTCATGTGTTGGGGGAGGTATGAGATTTTGTTTTCACATAAATTTTTCACATAAATAAATTTTGTCAACATGAAATTTAATATAAAATATAATTTTTATATCAGTATGAATTAAATATGATTTTTTTTATAAATATATATTAAAATAGTAAAAATAAAATAGTATATGTATTGTTGGTATACCACTAATTATGTTTCTTATCTTTTCTTAAAATAAATTAATTATGCTGGAGGTGAGAACATAAAATTAAATATTAGGTGAGGTATGAAGTAAAAAAGGTTAAGAACCCCTGATTTAAGATAATTATTTACCAATTAGAATCCAATTTGACTGATAGATTTTGAATAGTAAATGATATTTTAATTATAATTTTATGTTCTATTTAAATACAGTAAACCCTCCAACTGCGCGGTAGATACGTTCCACAAAAACAACGCGCAAACCGAAACCGCGCACTGTGAACCCGATTTTATATGTAATTATGGGGTTAGGTTCCAGATATTACAAAAATATTAAAAAATATAATAAAAAGTCTTTATTCAACGACTAATATACATATTTACATTTATATAAACATAAAAACTAATAAAAACAGTCTCAATTCATTGCTTTTACATAATTAATATTACTATTATAAAAATTAATAAAAATTTAACATAAATAAAAATAATAAAAAACAATACAAGAACTAAAAAACAGTCTCAATTCAACGACTAAACATAAATAAAAATTAACATAAGTAACGTTATATTAATCACTGATACATGCTGATGAGCTTGATTCTATTGGCTGTGATTGTATATTTTTTGGAAAAAAGCTTGTTAACACTGATTGCTTACCAGATTTTTTATTTTTAATTAGATAAACACTTGTATAAATATCTATTAATTAAAACTATGTAATTTTACATCCTAATCCTAACCACATCAGTAGAAAAATGAAACTGCCTTTATTATTTTTATATAAAAAATACAGTGCATCGAAATACGATGAATCACTATTTTCACTACCATATGTATTCGTAGTTTTACGGGATTCACCATAAAAAATTAAATTGACATGATTTTTCTTGTTAAAATAGACAAAAAAAAAAAAAAACCACGCAGCTACGAAATTTTTAGCGCGCAGATCGAAATTTTGGTATTAAAGGTTTGGCCGCGCAATTGCGAAATCGCGCAATGAAAAACCGCACAGTTGGAGGGTTTACTGTAGTTACAGTTAATTTTTAAAAATATTTTAGTGAAACCTAAAATTTTAATTGATTTTACAGTGTAAAAAAGAGAATCAATAATTATTTTCATTTTCAATTTTATTGATTTCATGGATGTCAATCACAAAAGTAGTATAATTTAGAGATTTTTAAGGGGATGCTCAGTGTGGTTATCAGTATACTTATGAAAATCATTGAATTATCTTTAATGGTTGACTGGTAATTTTTATTGAATTTATACTTGATTTACTGATTAATTTTAATGAGTAATATGATAGATATTTTGTGATTTTACAATAATTTAATTTATGTGGAAAACATAGATTTTATTCGATTTAAGTCATTTTTGATGAATTTTTTAATTGCTTGAAATAGTTGCCAGAACAAAATTGTGGTGATTTTCGATGGAAAATGATGGGTATCGATAACAATTTTGTAATACTTTAAAGAAAATTTATTTTTATTGGTAAAATTCAGATTTTTATGATAATTTTAAGGGAATTTGATTGGTTGAATACATATAGTAAATATGATTCGAATGATAGATTTTTAAGGAGTACAGTCGGTTAAACATAGATTTCTAAAGAAATTTTACCTTGTAGGTTTTTAAAAAAGAAATATGTATATTATTGGTGAAGTGGGAGAAATGTTATTTCAATGGAAATGATTGGTTAAGAGTAAATTTTATGATATTTTAAGGAAATAATCGATTAAGAACAAGTTTGTCGTCATTTTAAGGGGTTGAGTTGGTTGAATATCTGTGTTCAAAGGGTAAATATTTTCTAAATGGAGAATATAGATGAGGAATTTATAATATTTTTAGGGGATTTGTTCAGATAGATATCAATATGTGTGTAAATCTTTTGAGAGAGTGGAAATATTGTCATTTAAAGAGAAATGATTTGTTAAAAAGAGAATTTATGATCTTTTAAGGGGAAATGATTGGTCATGAGATGAATTCTATTGTAAGGCGATTTCAAGAAATTTATTCGGTTGAAAATCGATATAAATCGGGGATTTTTATGAAAATAATGAATATAGCCGGGATTATGGTCATTTAGAGAGAAATGATTGGTTAAGAGGAGAATTTATGATAATCTTAAGGTAATTTGATTGGTCAAGAGAGGAATTTTATTTTAAGGGGATTTCAAGAAATTTATTCGGTTGAATATCGATATGTCGGTGATTTTTATGAAAAAATATTGAATATAGTTTGGAATATTGTCGTTTAAAGAGAAATGATTGGTTGAGAGGAGAATTTATTTTAGGGGGAAACAATTGGCTAAGAAGAGAATTTATGATCTTTTAAGGGGAAATAATCGATTAAGAACAGATTTGTTGATATTTTTAAGGGGTTGAGTTGTTTAAGTATAGTTATTTAATAGGTGATTTTTATAAAAAATAATGAATATGGTAAAGTAGGGAAAAGTGTTATTTGATCGGAAAAGATTGGTCTAGAGTGGAATTTATTTTAGTGAAAATAATCGATTAAGAACAGGTTTGTTGTCATTTTTAAGGGGGTGAGTTGATTAAATATTGTTATTTAAAGGGTAAATATTATCTAAAAAGGGATTTTTATGAAAAATAATGAATATGGCTGGAACAATTGTTATTTGATGGAAAATGATTGGTCAAGAGATGAATTTTATTTTAAGGGGGATTTCAAGAAATTTATTTGGTTGAATATTGATATAAGTCGGTGATTTTTATGAAAATAATGAATATAGCTGGGATTATTGTCATTTGAAGAGAAATGATTGGTTGAGAGTAAATTTTATATTATTTTAGGGGGAAACGATAGGTCAAGAGGTGGAATTTATGATATTTTTAGGGTGATTTATTCGGTTGGATATCAATGTCAAAAGATGGATACTTAGTGAAATTGATACATTTTCATTGAAGTAGTGGGATGTGTCACCGCTAGATCATGTCACCGCTGGATCAACCCCCCGGGGGGGGTAAAAATTTTTTTTTCCTAAGTCTAAAAGTACAAAAAATTTTCAAGACAAAGACAATGACTCATTCAAGGTCATTGAAACAAAGACCATGACTTATTCAAGGTCATTGGATGACTCATCAAACACTTTCAAGGTCATTTAAAATTTCCCAACGTCATTCAAACAAAGAACATGGCTCATAAAAATTTTCTCAAGGTCATTCAAAAATTCTCAAGGTCATTCAAAACCTTTCAAGGTCATTCAAACAAAGACCATGACTCATCAAAAATTTTCTCAAGGTCATTCAAACAAAGACCATGACTCATCAAAAAAAATTCAAGGTCATTCAAAATTTCTCAAAGTCATTCAAAATTTCTCAAGGTCATTCAAAAGTTCTCAAGGTCATTCAAAATTTTTCAAGGTCATTCAAAATTTCTCAAGGTCATATTATTTTTAAAAAAAAATTTTTTTAATTTAAAATTACTACTTATAAAAAAAAAGTAGTGTTTTAATTATTAATATTTTAAAATTTTTTATTCTATTACTTTTTTTTTTTTTAAGTAATGTTTTAACTATCACTGATTTTATTATTATTATTATTAATATATAATAAAAAACCAAGACATATACAACAAAAAGTTGTATTATAAAGAAATAATTCTACTATAGTTATATTATCGAAGAGCTTTATTCAAAGCCCATTCCACATACCTCCGATATCGGGCAGCGCATAAGTAGTGTTTTAATTATTAATATATTTTTTTTTATTCTATTACTTATTTTTATAAGTAATGTTTTAACTAATAATATTTTATTATTATTATTATTGTTACAAGATTTTATTTATTAATATTATTATTATATTAATCTTCTAAATTAAGATAGCGGAATTCAGAATTAAATGGAATCAGACATTTTTAATAATCGATAGGCTATTGACAGAAACCTATGATTATTTATTACTACTAAAAAATAAATAAATCAATAATAAAATTATCTAGTTGCATATTATTTCTAAATAAAATGTAATCTGGATGTGTATGGTAAATATCAAGATGTTATTCAATCCTACATTGATAATGCAGATAAAATCGAAATTTAACTATTGTGAACATGTTTTATAACCCTTTATATAAAAAAAGCAACTAATAATAATCAAAAACATAATAAAATAAGTAAACGTACAATTTTATTTTTTTTTCTACAATATACAAAATTCAAAATATACAAAAATATATAATATTCACATAATTGTTCGTCTGATAAATTGATGATCAATCAGGAGCCAGAATTTCTTTGAATATATCTTGAAATTGCTGTGTTCTTGTAATACTATGACCACTATTAATTGCATCAAGCCCTCTATAGTGTCCATAGGCGAAACTAACATTTTTATCAACCCATGCCCTCTTATCATCGTGGTTGTTTAGCGCTATTTTACTATTTTTAAAAGTAAAAAGCTGATGATTCCGGGACCCTATTCTAGTCTGAGGTACAGATATAATCTCGTTATTATTGTAACAATCTAAATATGATTGATGATTTATATTTGTACCTGCTAATTTTACTCCCTTAGCCCTTATAGTCGACTTATTTCCCAAAAAACTATAACATTTAGGACGCAAGAAAACCCACTCACTATACCCTCCCCCCTTACTCTCATCCTTAAACTTTCCTATAACGGATGCTAGTCGTCTTGAATATAAAGGATGAGAGGGGTCATAATTAGATGTATCTAAAAGGTCATCCGAAATCAAATGCTTTTAATAAAGTATCTAATTTTAAATTTTTTATCTCTAAAAAGAAGCTGTCCGTATCACCGGCAATTAAATTTATATCACAATTATAAATAGTTCTATACTTTTGCAGCTCTATATACTGCAACTGATACATCCGTAGTTTGGATAGATCTAGTACTGATTGTCCGATGTAATTAGGCCTATCCAAACATATTGAATCCTTATTAAGATGCGCGGCAAACAGATTCTCATCAACTTCGATGGTTTTTCTGAATGCCGGTTTTGACGAATATGTAATTAACTTTTCAAATGAATTACATAGTCGCAAATTCATTCGCTTCTTAAGGTTTTCAACGGATTTACCGTACAAGCTGTTATTATATAATTTAAATATATCTTTATATATCTCGCTGACTGCATTTGCTCGCAAGTCAGTATTTTTATCTATATAATTTTTAAAAATAGGTTTCTGTGGAAATTTTTTTTACATCTATGTACATTCACAACCTTAGCCCCAAGCGAAAGATAAAGCCTGAGAAGCCTCCAATGAAGAACATGATTCTTCTTTGGATAATGCATGAGCATTAGCTTCTCAACGTTTGAATTTGGTGGGCACATCTTTTCCGGTCCAATCGGAAAGTCATTTAAAAAATCATGGAAATTTTCAGGGATATCAATATCAACTTCCATAGTATATCCATATGGAAGGATTTCAATATCCGCAACATTCATACACTCATTCAATACATCATCCAAACCATCATACACCCAAACAAAATCAGCATACGGCAAAGATTGGCTAAGAGCCCAACCGTACAAATTATTTATGTCTATATACAGCAATTCGATGTCCTCTGAAGAAGCAACATAGTGTTTGTTAACAAACGTTAACCATCCTCGTATTCCTCCCTCGTAAAAATTGAACATTTCCATGTCCTGTAAAAGCTCTATGGGTTCATCTAATGTCATAAGCGCTGACGCCCATGACATTCCAGGAATACCATAGAAATTTAAAGATTCAAGACCATTGTATGCAATGGCCTTTTCACGAAACTGTTGAAAGTAATCAGCGAGTAGGAATACATCAACTTTTAAATAATGCATCATATAGTCACGCAAATTACCACAGTTTTGTTGCATCCAAACCAATTCAGCCGTCGCATACTCATCATCTGTCACACCCTCCCATTTAGGAGGCAATTCATAAGTAGTTTCAAGAACATCAAAAGATGCGGCATAATCATAAGGAAATATACCCTTAGAATCTATCATAGAACCAGGAAAGGCAGAGGTAGTAAGAGGTAGTGTAGTAAGTGTTTTTACAGCCTTAGATAAAGAGCAATTTACAAATTGCATACTATCTATAAATCTAACAGCCAGATTTTTTATATGTACAATTAAAGATATAAATTTTTCAGTCGAGGTAGGGATAATGTCTAAATTCCAAGAAGGAAAACCGTTGAGACCATGTTTTAAAATATGATGCAGATCGTAACCTTTTAAATTATGAAACACTATCGGAAGCAACTTATATATTCTACGCGCAAAATTACATTTTCGGCACGCTGCACCAAGATATTTACCTGTAAAGTGACAATGGTCTTTAGCAGGATTTACAATTGGTTTCTTGCAAAGATAGCAAGTTCTACATGATTTAAATTCTCGTTGTTCAGCGAAAGACATAAAACTTATCAACTTTTTCCCTTCAACATCATAATAAGGTAGGACAATTGTGACAGCAATTTCCTCTACTTTTTTAAGAAATAAAGAAATGCAGTCAGGTCCATAAAATTCAAAATATTGTTGTGTTTTTGTGTAGTTATTTATTAGTAAAAGGCCTGCTGAACTAGGCATATGAATTTGGTGATGTCTAACATCAGGTGGTAAAACCGACTCGAAATCGGCATATATTACATAGGGAGGGGTGATGGTTTTAGAATAATTTTCAAATTTTAAATTTTTGTTATCGGGTAATGTGTAAAGATTTGTACCCGTCTGATTTTTAGCGCATAGAGCTACATGTTTATTAAAGGCATTATCCAGCCTGAAACCATTTAGGCAGTGTGGGCACCATTTACATCTAATTTGAATTGGACAATCAGGATTCTGATGACAATTCATTAATTTATTCAGATCACTCACCGCGGTGTAGTGATTCCTATCACTTTTCTCTAATAAAAGCAAATAAATAGGTGTTCCGCCAATGACCTTTGAACGATGAATTATACTTAAATGAGGATGATGGAAGACATAACTATCAGGAACCTCGTCAATTATCACAGTTGGAGTATAAGAAAGGACGTTTATTGCTAAATTTAAACTGTCATTTTTCTTTTCAAATTTGGGTATATTTATTAATTTCATTGGACAATCCGTAATTTCGTCATATACTAAGTCGTTTAAAAACTTGGTGTATTTTGCAGGTCTAGTCCGATTTTCTAAAATTAAATCTTTTTTAAGAATTGCCAGAATACTATAAAGGAAGCATTTATCGTCAGTATTTTTAACATTTATAATAGCTTTTTTAGATGCAATAGCAGAAGGAGTCTGAATATATCGATGACCTGATAAACGACTAATTGGGGAAAATTTGGTAAGTATAAAATCTATTTCTAAAATATTGATTACTCTCCATCCACTGCCTAAATGGGTGAACTTTTCTATTTTTTCATTGAGTTTATTAACTCCTTCAGATAAAAAACTATCTGAAAATTTTTCTGCGTTGTTGGAAAAATAATTATCGCTGATTTCCCCATCTTTTTCAAACTGTATTAAAACAGCAAATTTAATTTTAACATCACCCCCCATCTTTCCAATCTCATCAAATAATTTAGAACTGATTCTCTCAGTTAACATTATTTTTATCAGTTGCGCCTCTGATGTATTAAATTTAATTGTTTTAATTGCGGCGTTTAAATTAATTTGTATTATAGGTTCTAATGAACCACCAACTTGATTAACAGTATTATTAACAATATCTACATTATTTATAATATCTACATTATTTATAATATCTACATTATTTACAATGTCTGCAATATTTATAATATCTGCATTATTTAATATATCTGCATTAATTATAATATCTGCATTAGTAATAATATCAATATCTACATTATTTATAATATCTACATTATTAATTGATTCGTCATCACTGATTTCAATGACTTCGATTTTTATAAGTTTATTTGGTATTTTAGATGGCCTATGTTCAGCAGGTCTTTTATTTTTAGTTATTTTTGTTGGGCGTATATTATTTATAATATTCATAATATTTACATTATTTTTATTACTGATACGAAACAGCTCCTTTTTAATTATTTTAAATGAATCTAAATGGTCTTTGTGAATGTTATAAAAAGCTTTGTATTTTATGGACTGGGATGTTTTGCATACAGGGCAAATAAAAAACCTAATGCAATTAAATCTATGGACATAGTATTGTTTCATTTTTTCGTGACATATTTCACCATGATTCTTTGAGATCATGCAATATTTTGGGTAAAATTTACCTGATAAAATAATAATAAATTAAATAACTTGTATTAAAAAATATATATATATATAATTATTTTACAATATTTCATAAAATTATCTTTCATTATTATACAATTCTATAACATAAAGACTTGTATAATATTAAATGATAATTCTTATATAGTCAAATGTATTAGACATGGCTTTGCAATTGTTTTGCATAAATATTGCAACATTCGCGAATCATTCATTATTATGCAAGTTTATAACAAAAAGACCTGTTAATAATAAATGTTTCAAATTATAGAGTGAATAGCATGTCACTGCAGATTATTATTATTAGCAAATTATAGGGCGAATAGCTACATGCTTACTGTAGACTATTATTATCATATAAAATAAATATTATTATTATTATTATTATTATCACATAAAATATTATTATTATAAAAAATAAGTATCATTTTTTTTTCAAAATATAGCTGCATGCTCACTGCAGATTATTATCACATCAAATAAGTATTATTATTATTATAATATAAAATGAATACCGTTTTCAATGCTTGCTGTAGATTATTATTATTATTTTTTCTTATTATTAATAAAGAATAGATATATATTAACCTAAAATTTAATAAAAACAACCTTTTATTATTTACACAAATCATTCCCTAGAATTAGTTAAGAATCAACTCTGCATGATTTCATAAAATCTTCATAAATTCTTCGCTATTAAATAATTTCCATAAAATCTTCAATAATCAACTTTTCACAAAATCTTATACTTTTCATAATTTTTCAAAATATTATTTAAATTCGTTAAATTTTTAAAAATATAATTAATTAATATATTTAAATAAAGTTTAAAAATAAATAAATTACTAACATAAATCTGCATCAATATTATCATCAGATGAATCGTCAACATCAATACAAGTGGGGGCATTATCCACTATATCATATCCATCAATACAAGGGGGGGGCATTATCCACTATATTATCTCCATCAATACAAGTGGGGGGCATCATCCACTATATCATCCAAAATAATTATTGGGTAAGTTGCCGGAATCATATCATCATCATCATCTGAAATGTTTTTTTTTTATATTTTGAAAATAAATAAATATTAAACTTACCGATAGATATAACCTCATAAACATCTTCATTAATTGAAGTGGGAGTATCTTCAATAATAATTCTTTCAACATTATTATTATTATAATCTAAAAGAATATTAATAAAATCATTTAAGAAAAATTAAATTTTACCAAAAAAGTCATCCAAATCCAAAAGATCCTCATTTTCGGTTACATCGAACCAGTCTAAATTTACTAAAAGATTAATGGTAATAAATAATAAATAAAAATTACCAATGGATGAAGTTAGAAGACTTCTTAAAATATTATTTTGTCCTGCCATATTAAAATTTATGAATTAATTGTGATAGATTTTGAATTTGCATATGTTTATAAAGAGAATAATATTTTCAGGATTTAGCAAATCACATTTAAGTAATACACACATATAGGTGAGAGATTTTTACGCATGCAGCCTATATTGTGTAGGTATGTTTTCTTTGTAAATCACATACTAACAAAAGTATGTATGTGTATTTCTTTGTAATTCACATACAAACAAAAGTATGTATGTGATTTCTTTGTAAATTACATACAGTCTTGAGTGTGTATGTATGCGTTCCTTGTTACTAATCATGCACTTATCATGCAGTATCTTTGTAAATCACGTGATGATCATGCAGAGTCTTTGTAAATCATGCACTTATCATGCCCTGGCTTTGTTAACATTAATTAATTAAACACATAATAATAATATTAATAATAATAATATTAATAATAATAATATTAATAATAATAATATTAATAATAATAATAATAATAATAATATTTAAAAATATATATATATTATTAGTTAAAACATGATAATAATAATAAAACATAACACAAACAATAATACATTTATTATACATCAAATCGCATGGATAATAACCATGCTTATCAATGTTGACCACATGTTAAGGTCCATGGTTTTTGATACATAGTTTTATTATACACAATAGGTTTACACATTGTTTGCAGTTTTGAAACCATTAAAGCAGGATAATAGAAACCCATAGGATCAAATACAAATATCTTGCTAGGTTTCATATATATTGCTAACCAATGCTCTCCCCCGAGATGAGACGATTGAGTATTGACGATTATGGCTTGATTATTACGTAAATATGGAATTTTATCAAGAGGAAAAACCCCTAAAAATTCATGTCCTAGTATTTGTTTTCCAATTCGATAGACCTGAACAGAACTACATCAATAATATTAATAATACATTTAAAAACTTACTCCATGACAAACTATCATAAATTATCTATACATTTATACCAACATTTTCAAACCAATAATGTTCGTTCAAACCAACACTGTTCTGTTTGCAGTTATTTGAACCTCATTTTCAAATACTCCATATATTACAACATGTACCGGTTCAGTTGTAGCTTTAGCAAACTTTATATCTAATCGTAAATTACCATTTTGAGGTAATTGACTCTGATTTAAATCGAAATCGGGTGCCAAAACAAATGTGAAGAATGGATATTTGCTTTTAAAATCTTCAAGAGTTATACCACAATTAAGGTTTTTATCCAAATAACCCATATTTCTAACTATACTCTGCATATATGTAGCACAATAATTATCATTTTCGAAATCTTGAGTATATGTTTCTCTATAATCACTATTTTTCGATAAAGTTAGCGATGTTACACCAAAGTTTTTGAAAATTGAGCTCGATGTTAAGTATGATCCATTATATTGAGATTCACTTTGAAATGTTACCAATATAAAGTTGGGCATTCTTCTATCTCCAAATATTTGTTCCTTATAGAAAGAAGCTGAACCCTTAGCAATTGCAAATTGAACAATTTCCTTTGTTTTCAATGGATATATTGCATGCTTAGAATTAAGCCCCAATTGATGACCTGCTAATACAGAAGGCTCAACACGAACTCTTCTTACCAATAATTTTGCATCAACTAATTGAAGAATAGGTGTTGTGGTGGCACTTGTTAGTGATAATGCCGAATCAGATCTTTTCAATCTAATGTGTACATTAACACCTGGGAGTAAATATTTCGGTTGATCCATAAAATCGAGTTGTAATGATGAGCACATGGTAAATAATTTCGATCCTTTAATCCACTTTTTCCTATCATCATCACTACCATAACCCATAGGAGTTAAACATGTATTTTTAGTATCACTATTGTAATTTATAATAGTTTCTATTAGAGCTTTGTGAATATATGTACTGTTACCACCCTCAATCTTGATATTATTAAATCCGAGAACTGCATCTTTAAAAAGTGTATGAAACAAGAAATTGTTTGGTATTACATCACTAGGTTCACCCAACGGTTTTCTATCTTTATCTACAACTTTGATCTGAACAGTTAACAATGTATCATTCAAATCTAAATATTCAGTTTGGGAACCATTAATATAAAATTCAATATCGGTTCTACTATCCATAATAGAATTCATCGGGAATACCTCTTCAAAGGCCCCCATTTCAATTACTGCTTGGGGAGACGGTCTATCAAATAAGCACAATTCAGATTTACCACAAATCATTTTTGAAATATAGTTCCATGTCCTTTCATTCGTTTGTTTATATGTTTATGATGTCTTTTACGTTTTTGAGCCGGTGCAGGTTCTTGTTTTTGAAACATACCTGCAACACTTGGTAGAAATTTCCCTAACTCAGATAATGCATTTGATTTCAAAGATGGTAAAATTTTCTGCTCATTCATTATCACATCTTTAGCAGTTTTCATGCCAAAACTACCAAGGCGTTTAAGAATAGGAAGTGCAAATCTACCAATTGTTCTCAACCAACCTGATCCATACTGTTTACCAATAAAATATGGTAATTCGCCACCACTTTGGCTACCACTATACATACTAATAATATCGTTATTGGCCATCTAATTTACGAAAATGTAATGTCAAATGAGTTTTTGTATCTTTACAAAATTCAATAAATTTACCACTATCATCACGAATATTTATTTCTATATTGTTTATACATGATGTTGATACCGGTAAGTACATGGGATTATCAATATTTATATTGACAACTTCATCCTGGTCATGTTTATCAACCCAAACAGATTTCAAAAGAGGAACCAAAGAATCACCAACAATTATAGGATCGATGATGTTAGTATATATGAACATTTGCCTATGAAGTTTTATTATTTTTGGTTTGCGTACACCAAAAGCACTTGCCATATATGTTTGCTTATCTAATTATTCTGGCATTTTATAAAAATATTTGAAAGTATAAGCTTATTTATACTATATTCGACCAATCAGAATCATGTAATACTAAAAAAATATGTAAAAATATATAATGGAAATGGCAATGATGATTTGTTGGTACTGTTAACTTCTTTCAAGCTGTTGCCGCCACTGTTAACTGGGTGTTGTTGTAATTTCATTATACGATTGAACTGATCAGTTGTTTTATTAGAATAAAATTTTATACTATATTGAACTTGATTCATCATTTTTTCATTAAGTTTATGATTTTCTTTCAATTCTAATATTGATTTTCTTAATTCATTTTTGATAGTACCAATGGTCTTATTTAAATATATAATATCATCATATAATTCGTTTTTAGCTCTTTTTAAAGTCTCATATGTATGTTCAAATCGGAATTCTAAATTACTCATTCTTTCAGATAATCTTTTGACTGGAGTTTTCAAATATCTAGGCCTATCTATCATATACAAAATATCCATCAATACAGCGGTATCAGGACATACACATCTTGTTGAATTTTTACCTTGAACGGTTACAACAATTGAGTTGGCCATATTAAAAACTAATAATATTATTAAAATTTCTTTAATCATTTTCAAAACATTATAAATTAATATTTATTGTTTATAGCTAAAGATGTGTGTGTGTGTCTAAATTAGTATAAAAGTAATTGTTATTTCAATTTTTATCATTAAAATGATTGTACCGAGCGCAGTTCAAGCTATGAATGAAATTAAACATTATGGTAATTTATTATTACTATTATTATTATTATTACTTGTTTTTTAGATGATTATTTTAAAGTTATTAAAGAACGTCTGGAATTCTATTATCCAGAAATACATGGAATCATGGATAAGCCAGCATCAATAATTCCAGACTTGATATTCAATCATACATCAATATGGATATTTACTGTAATCGATGAGTTCCTATGGGATATCGAACAAAACAATTTGTCCAAAGATATGGAACCCGAATACCCTTGTGGTGATGGATGTCGTTGCTGCGCTGCCAGATATCGGAAGTATGTGGAATGGGCTTTGAATAAAGCTCTTCGACAATACTACTATAGTAGAATTATCTCTTTATAATAAATTTGTTGTATATGTCGTGGTTTTCATTATATAGTAATAATGTTAATAATAATAATAATAATAATAATAAATAATAATAATAAAAATAATAATAAAAATAATAATAAAAATAAAAAATAATAATATTAATAATATTAATAATAATAATAATAATAATAAAATATTTGACTTGATTAAAAACAAACAATTTAATTTAATAATAATAAAATAAATTTACAAAATATATACTACTTATTTTTATAAGTAGTAAATTTAAATTTAAAAATGTTTAAAAATGATGAGTCATCCAATGACCTTGAATGAGTCGTGGTCTTTGTTTAAATGACCTTGAAAAATATGATGAGTCATCCAATGACCTTGAATGAGTCATGGTCTTTGTTTAAATGACCTTGAAAAAATATGATGAGTCATCCAATGACCTTGAAAAATTTTGAATGACCTTGAAAGGGTTTGATGAGTCATGGTCTTTGTTTGAATGACCTTGAGAAAATTTTTGACGAGTCATGGTCTTTGTTTTAATGACCTTGAAATTTTTTGATTTGTCATGTTCTTTGTTTGAATGACCTTGAAAATTTTTGATGAGTCATCCAATGACCTTGAATGAGTCATGGTCTTTGTTTCAATGACCTTGAATGAGTCATTGTCTTTTTCTTAAAAATTTTTTGTACTTTTAGAATTAGAAAAAAAAATTTTTACCCCCCCGGGAGGGTTGATCCAGCGGTGACACGATCTAGCGGTGACACATGCCACTACTCATTGACTTAAGGGTTATCAAAATATAACAATAAGATTTTGGTTAATTTTAATGATATTATTGGAATCTGAATAAAATATACGATACGTGTTCAGTTCTAAGAAATTGATCGATTCATGTATTCAAGTATTTATTTGATTTTATTATTATATTTGTAATTTAATTAAAAACAAAAATTGATTAGTATTTAAAAAATTTATGTTACCCATTACTTATGTTGTTATTGAAAATTTTTTGAATAATTTAAATATTTACGATTATTTCCAGGAATGATGAGAAATTGTAAGATTAAAAACTATGAGCTGTTGATAACATACATTAATTTTCATTCAACAAGTACCTAGAACAATTACCTAACAATCTTAAAATTTTAAAAAATATTTTAAGATATTTCAAATATTTTACAACTTAGTTAATTTAATTAACTGATAAGTACTATTTGCTTTACAATTTGCTACTGTGTTGAAACTTTTTTTTAAATTCTTTTTTCAAAGTACTAACAAATTTTATTAAAGATCTATCAAGACTTGTCAAAAATTATAAAACTTTGGTAATTTTAATAAGTATTACTCAATAACTACTATTTTGTTACCAATTTGCTGAAGGTCTTATTTTAAAATTTCTTCAAAGTAATAACATTATTTACAAATTAATCAGTTTTATTTTAAATTTAACAACTTTCTCACAACTTTAATCAAATTCTAATCCCATGATAATCATAAATTACATGTATTTTCTTAAAAATTGTCCATAGTTTTTCTTATATTGGTAAAACAAACACACATATTTCAATCAAAAACGCGTGTGTATCATAAATTATATACATTTTCTTAACAATCTCAAACTTTATATAAATATTGAACTATTTTTATGATTTAACACATACACATTATTAGCCATAAAATAAATATTTCATAAATTCTTGAAAAATAACACATATTTTCATTAAAGTTTTTCCATAAACACTGTAACATATCGATGGTTTAACACACACATTTGAGCCATAATTAGTTTTGATATTTATTTGCACATATTTTCTTAAAAATATAGAATTTTTCTTTAACTTTTTACAAACATTTACAATTGTTCTATCCCTGTCTACTATGAACCACAATTGGACAAACTTTTTTTATTCAATATTAATTTTATATACTTTGTTGAAAATTTATATAAAATAATAATGAAATTTATAATAATAAAAACTTGTAATCATAACTTTAGTGATAATAATAATAATAATAGAATAAAAATTAAAAAACATTAAAACACTACTTATAAAAAATAAGTAGTATATTAAAATAAGAAATGTTTAAAAATACTATGACCTTGACCTAATTTTAAATGACCTTGAAAAATATTATAACTCATTCAATGAACTTGAAAATAATAATAATAAAATTAAAAATATTAAAACATTACTTATAAAAATAAGTAGTAAATTATATTAATTTGTAATAATAATAGTAAAAATAATAATAATAATAAAATAATAATAGTTAAAACAATACTTAAAAAATAAGTAGTAAATTTATATTAAAATATGTTAAATAATACAATGACCTTGAAAAATATGATGAGTCACCCAATGACCGTGAACTACTTTTAAATGACCTTGAAAAAATATGATGAGTCACCCAATGACCTTGAACTACTTTTAAATGACCTTGAAAAAATATGATGAGTCATCCAATGACCTTGACAATAATAATAATAAGAAGAAGAAGAAAAAATAATAATAAAAAAAATAAGTAATCATAATAATTAATCATATTATTAATCATATTAATAATAAAAATAATAATATTAATAATAATAAAACGTGAACTTATAATAATAATAATCATAATAATAATAATAATAATAATAACAATAATAATAATAATAATAATAATAATAATCATATTAATAATAATAAAACGTGAACTTATAAGTATTAATAGAATAATATTAATAAAAGTTTTTATAATTAATAAGCATATTAATAATAATAGTAATAAAAAGTAATAATAATATTAATAATAATAATAATATTAATAAAAATAATAATAATATTTATAATAATTAAAGTTTTAAAATATTATTAAAACATTAATTATAAAAATAAGTAAATTAAAAAATATATATATATATACTACTTATAAAAATAAGTAGTAAAATAAAATTAAAAAATGTTTAAAAATACTATGACTTTGAGAAAATTCGAATGACCTTGAAAAAATATGATGAGTCATCCAATGACCTTGATAATAATAATAAGAAGAAGAAGAAGAAGAAAAAATAATAATAATAAAAATAAGTAATCATACTAATTAATCATATTATTAATCATATTAATAATAAAAATAATAATATTAATAATAATAAAACTTGAACTAAAATAGCAAAGTTTTTAGATGGATTATTAAAACCATTAATGCGATCAGAGTTTGAATGTAAGGATAGCTTTGAGTTTGTTTCTTGTATTGCAAAGCTACAAAAACGAAGTATGAATGATGTTATGGTTTCGTTTGATGTTTGTAGTTTGTTTACGAATGTGCCACTGGTTGAGACAATTGACTTATGCTGTGCGTTGTGGAATGAAAATGATTCGGAACATCACATTTTGGATAGAAGGGCATTTCGAAAACTTCTTGAATTTGCTACTTCAAATGTCAATTTTCTTTTCAATGATGAATGGTATCAACAAATAGATGGAGTCGCTATGGGTTCCCCTTTAGCACCAACGATGGCATCAATATTTTTGGCTAGTTTGGAAAAGAAAATTGCTTGTTTCCAATTTGAAAAACCTTTTGTTTATAAAAGGTATGTGGATGATATTTTTCTTATATTTGAAAACCAGAAACATGTAGAACCGTTTTTGCAGTTTATGAACAGTTTACATAAAAACATTGTATTCACATGTGAAACGGAGAGAAAGTCATCAATTGCGTTTTTGGATTTGTTAATTCAACGCAAAGATAAACAGTATGAGACAGAGATTTATAGAAAACCAACTGATACTGGTCTTTATACTTCTCCAGAAAGCTTTTGTGAATTTAAGTATAAGAGAAATATGGTGAAAGGATTGATTTATCGTTCATGGGCTTTATCTTCTACTTTTGCTAATTCGGTAAAAAGTGTTGATAAATTGGTTGAGTTGTTGATAAAGAATGGATATTCTAAATCATTTTTATTGTTGATGATAAAAGAAACTGTTGATAAATTGATTAAAAATCCTAAGGATCCATGTTGTGGAAAGTCTGAATGTAATTTGTCGGATGGGTGTGAATTGAGTGTTGATCTGGGTGATTGTAAAAATGGATATAAAAAAATTGACCCTAAATATGTGTTAGTATTGCCGTACTCTGAAGGCTTTACAAATTATAAGAGGAAGTTGGGTAAACTGATAGGAAATTTAGAGTATAAGATTGTCTCTAATTCGTGTAAGGTACGCAATATGTTTATTAATAAATCAAAAACTCCGGTTGGATTGTGTTCTGATCTCGTTTATCAATTTACATGTAATGGGTGTAATGCCACATACATTGGAGAGACTTCCCGTCATCTCTGTACTCGAGTTCTAGAGCATTGTCGATTGAAGGGTTTGACCAATATTAGTGAACACAATAGAGGCTGTAAAAGTGATATCGGAATGTCTGATTTTAGAATTTTGTTGAGAAGTTTTGATAGTTATTGGGAACGAGTGATATGTGAAGCATTGCTGATAAGGTCATTGGATCCAAAGATTAATGTGCAGAGTGCTGTGACTACGAATGTTTTGAATGTTTTTAAATAGTTTACGTATGTTAAATCATGTTTGTTTTTTAATATTATTAAAATAATTGAAAATTTTAAATTGCATTAATTTTAAAAATTAGAATATAAGTAAAAATTTAAAATTTAAAATTAATTTAAAATATATTTTTAAAAATATTTATTTATTAAAAAATTAAATTAATAAAAAATAATTTGTTTAAATTAAATGTTAATTCATAATATTTTTAGTTGGTTTTGAGTACCTGAAGATGATAGCTGTGCTATCGAAATATATCGTAAGAAAGGTTTTTTATTGGCGTTATCGTTTAATAATAATAACAATAATAATAATAATAATAACAATAATAATAATAATAATAATAATCATATTAATAATAAAAATAATAATATTAATAATAATAAAACGTGAACTTATAATAATAATAATCATAATAATAATAATAATAATAATAATAATAATAATAATAATAATAATAATAATAATAATAATAATAATAATAATAATAATCATATTAATAATAATAAAACGTGAACTTATAAGTATTAATAGAATAATATTAATAAAAGTTTTTATAATTAATAAGCATATTAATAATAATAGTAATAAAAAGTAATAATAATATTAATATTAATAATAATATTAATAAAAATAATAATAATATTTATAATAATTAAAGTTTTATAATATTATTAAAACATTAATTATAAAAATAAGTAAATTAAAATATATATATATATATATATACTACTTATAAAAATAAGTAGTAAAATAAAATTAAAAAATGTTTAAAAATACTATGACTTTGAGAAAATTCGAATGACCTTGAAAAAATATGAAGAGTCATCCAATGACCTTGACAATAATAATAATAATAATATTAATAATAATAATAATATTAATAATAATAATAATAATAAGTAATAATAATAAAAATAATAATAAATATAATAATAATAATAATAATAATAATAAAAATAATAATAATATTTATAATAATTAAAGTTTTATAATATTATTAAAATAATATTATAATATTATTAAAAAAAAGTAAATTAAAAAATATATATATATGTACTACTTATAAAAATAAGTAGTAAAATAAAATTTTAAAATGTTTCAAAATACTATGACCTTGAGAAATTATGATGACTCATCCTATGACATTGAAATACTTTTGAATGATCTTGACCTACTTTTGAATGACCTTGACCTACTTTTGAATGACATTGACATACTTTTGAATGACCTTGAGAAAATATGACGAGTCATCCAATGACCTTGAATGAGTCAATGCCTTTGTTTAAAAGACCCTGAGAAATTATGATGATTCATCCAATGACCTTGAGAAAATTTTGATGAGTCATGGTCTTTGTTTAAATGACATTGAAAATTTTTTTTGATGAGTCATTATTTTTGTTCTACAAAAATTTGTACTTTTCATCTTGGAAAAAAAAATTTTTGCCGGGTGGGTATGTGAGCTAGATGGCCTGTGAGCTAGAGGGCCGCTATCCTACTACTTTTTTACAACTATGAAAATTATCTATTTTAGATTCATAAAACCAGTCAACTTCTTCTAGAAAGACTACTCTAAATCCACATTTCCATACAGCCACCTGTCGTAGACTTGTAGGCGTTTGCTTCTTTAATTTGAGGATATATCTATCTGGATCACTAATATTCAAGTCTACGATTACTTGCACAACTTTTCTTGGTCCTAAATGCACCTTTAATTTGTTACTACTTCATTGACCTAAGCTGATTGATTATTCGAAACAACTATTATTATACCAGTTTCTTCACTTAGGATTTTCATCATGCTTTTCATCAATGGATCATTACCATTTTCAATTTATAAAATAGAAAAACGTCATTTTGGTCACTATTATTAATTCTTTCTATAATACTCCAACTTCCTTAATATCCACAAACAATTTATTGCCCAGTCTGGAATTTCAAACTAAAAAAATTCTTTAAATCGCTGCGTTATATTTTTATGCAAGATGGCTAAATGGTCACTAAAAAACTCTTAATTCATCATTACTTATACCATCTTGCTTTTTTATCTTAAGCATGGAAGGAAATTAGTAAAGTTCTCGGCGACTTATGTTGCGCTTAAATAAAAGAAACTTGGAAATAAACCCATTAACCACAGATTTTGCTTTTATAAAGTTTGTATCATTTCCCTGTAATCGTAAATTCATTTCATTGAACTTGGAAAATAGTTCAGACAAAAATGCAACGTCGCTCCTTATTTCTTTAAGGTTGTAGCTGAGAAAAGCATCTTTCTCCTCAAAAACCTGTACAGCAGTGTTAAAAAGATTAAAGAAGCACCTTATATATTTAACTTTTGATAGCCAATGAACTTCCATGTGTAGTAATAAAAGCTTAAAACCTTCGTCGTTCTCATCACACAACTCTCGAAAAAGTCGATAATTAAGAGCATGGGCTTTGATTTGTTAATTGCTGTAATTAAAAGGTAATTACAAAGCGCACCAGAGAGCCAAGAAGCTGAAGATGAAGTGCAAAACAATGGAGGCAACCTAGTTCAAGCTGGAATAGACGAAGAAGCTGCATCAGACAACCACGATCCTCAAAAAATAAGCATCGCAAAATCAAGTTGGAATTTGGACCTTCAACGTCCAACTAAAGAAATTTGAAGTCGAACCAAGGCAAAGAAAAGGACTGTGGAGGATGGATTCATCCAAGAACTCGTCTCTAGGACAATTTCTATGGATCAATACCTCAAACTCAACCAACCTGACTTTGAAAAAAAAGATGTAAACCAGAAAAGATTCCTAGAACATTGAACCAATTGAAGAAACAAATTAAGAGTCCGGATTCAACCATAAGTATAATTTGATGAACATTATTTTAACGTTTTAAAAAAAATTAAATAAAAATTTTTTAAAAATAATTTTGCTTTGATTCAAATTTAATAGTCGTTTGATTCCCTGTTAAGAGTAAACAACGATTAAAACACAAAGAAAAGGAAGTCGGACACAGATCTTCTAACGATAGTACGTGAACTAACAGTCATTACAGGGCTTCAGCAGTCAAGGAGTTATGGTCACATTTAGCTAGCGTTAAACCCAGGTCACTCAGAGACGAGTACCAAGTGGTAACCACCATCATTTATTTTTGTATGTGGGTTGTCATGTAACCTTGTAACCCATCAGATAGAACACATTAAAAATATACTTTTACTATATTTAAAATGTTTAAGTAAGTAAATTCTGGCTTTTGAAACCATAAATATATAGGTTATTTTGATCCTTTTTTATCTTTTAAAACTTTTAAAAAATTTGGATTTAATTATTTCAAAATAGGTAAAGCTTTGAAAGTATTGAGCCAGAACACAAACGGCCTTGAAAATTGTTTAAATGTATCAGTTATATAGCATAAAAACCCAGCATCAAAATAAATTAAAATACAACATACAACATTAACTAAACACCCTAAAATTTGAGATAACATAAATAAATATAAAATCAAAAAACACAAAATTAAAATAAAATAAATACAAAATGCATCAAGAACCGCACAAAATTTACATAAAAAATAACATAATAACAAGAAAATTTGACAAAAAATCGACAATTTATATAAATGTTCAAAACTAATGAATAAAATGAATTAAAATAAAATATTTTTGGTTGGAGAAATTCAATTAAAAAATTTTAGAAATAAATTGTCAATTTAAATTAAGAAAATACTAAAAATTAGATTTAGATAACACAAATAATTTCAAGGTCAAATTTTGTTTTATCGCAATTAAATTAACACGCAAGGTTAGTGTCACAGAATCATTTTTACATAATTTTAATCACTTTTGCTAGAGAAAAGCTCTATTGTTTTTTTATTATCAAAATAAGATTATTCTTGAACAGAAGCGCTTTTGTGTGATACAGGAAGCTTGTGTGAGAGAAATTTTCTTTACAGAATCAACTTTGTGCAAGGACTCACGTTAAATGAAGTGAGAAATTATTGAGGAATGAATATGGTTATAAATGTATCTATTGTCTTTGATGAATTATATGTATTCGAGCAGGTATATTATTCTACTATATTGGTGGGTTACCGGATTTCGCTATTTGTTTAAATTGTCTTCTTGTTACCCAGTAATGCCATACAAAGTATTTCTAGCTACCACCCGGCACCCGTTGCTAGGCAACGTTGGAAATGTGTTCGAGTGGGTGGATTGTCCGCAAAAAGTGAGCATCATTACTAATACTGTAATTGCTCGGACAACCCTCGGGTTCACGAGCTGTCGATAGAAGACCTATGCTCGCTTTGCTCTGTCCCCTGGTAAAAATTCGAGATTAGATTTATGTTGACTGTTGGAGATGGAACGATGGTTGGACAGCGTGATATGAGTATTCATGATGATGATTGGATGCACAGTGTATCTTGGAGATAAATTAATAATGAATGCGACTTATTTATTTCAAATCAACAAGGAAAACATGTGCTGTTTGTGAACTTAGTGCGATGATCTTGGTGGTCGTGCTACTCGACGTCGGGCACGCTCCTTGCGCCCTGGCCGACGAGTACTTGATGGAGAGGCGGATTGGTTCGTAGGTTGAGTTATGATATTGTTGGAATCTCTGCGTGGTATCTGTGACGGGGCGAAGACGAGCGGGTACGTTACCGCTTCCCCTTCCCGACATATTGCTAGGGCGACCTCCAATCCCCTGATCTGAGTGCGCAGGCTCTGGTTGAGCTGTCGCTCCTCCGTCCAACCCTTTTGAGCTGCTGTTAGCCTGAGATAAAGAGTTTTCACCTTCTTCGGGTCTGACCAGGTTGCCTTGATTTGTTGCACTTCTCGCGTCATCTGGATTATTTGGTTAAGGAGATTTGCATTTGCGCTCCTTGCGTGCTCCAATTCAGTTTGTAGAAATTGGGTAGTTGCCATCGCTATAATGAACAAAAATCTTTAAATTTCTCTACGGATTTACATAATTAGAAATTATGATTATTGCAAACATAGTTATCAAAATGAATCTATTCATGTAAAGGATTCAAGACGAACGACAATTAGCGAAAATTCCTTTTAAAACTTAATCACATTAATACACAACTTATTGTTCATGCCCTTGAGAAATCAAGGTTCTTCGATAAATGGTCTCTTCAGGCTCTTCCTCCGAGGTGAAACTGGGAATGGCCGTCGTGTATCGCGGGCCGGTCGAGGTGGATAAGCCTCGGCAATACGCCCGACGCGGATGTCCTCTTCCACGTTTGCGAGATACATCCTCCCCTTGACCACGTTCAGGTCCACTTGCTCCTGTACCCTTTCCCATTGAGTGAGGAGGTTCCGCGCGTGTTCGCGGGTTTCTTCGGCAGGGTATCGCTGTCCGTTGGGCCAACAAGGGTCCTTTTCGAGGCCCAATAGCCGCCAGGTGGTGGGATATGGCCACCTTGGTTGAAGTTCCTTGATAATTTCTGTTGTTGGTTGTGCTCTCTTCTGACACTGTTCGTCGACTACCTGGGTAGAGATCCAACCGAGCGGCATTTTCTCTTCTGAAATATCATTATGGTCAGATAGTTGCGTATAAGGGAGTGAAAGTTAATTTATTTAAATCGTCCGCTTGATTTTAATAATCGATTAAATAATAATAAATGTGATGTTGCAACTTGAATTATCAAACTCCAAACCTCATCAAATTCTGTTAAAACTTTAATTAGTGATGCAATTTTCAAATGAAATAAATATGACTATTTATCTATAAATTTATGATATAATATATTTAATTAGCTATCTTAGCTCGTGACTCTCCTATATCTCCCTTTTTATAATGGCTATGACAATTTTTAAATAAAGCGACACTCCGTTATTACACTAATTGGGTTATGGACATTTAAGGTTTTAACAGAAGTTTATTCACAATCAAACGGCTCGCCGTTTAGTATGGTAGAGTACAATTATTAATTAACTAATTTTGATTGATGGATTTCTTTAAGGATGACGACTATAATAGTCATTAATTAAAAGTTTCTAATGTCAGGAAAATTAAATTAATCAAGGGAAGTTATGAAACGTCATCTTGCGAGTTCGGATCTTTGGATAAATCCCTTATGGCCGAAAAATCCATATTATGAGAATAATTTTATAATCGATAATGACTTGGTTGGGGTTGATGCATGCATTTCCGCATAGATTTATTTATTTTAACATTAGGTCGATATGTTCGGAACGACTTTGGATTGTCGATTTTCCGGTCGGATTATTGATTTTAGTTGTTAGTTAATTTGTCGATTCGATGAGATTCTCAGTATTTAGAGCTGAACGGCGATAATTAATTCGTTTAGGTTCATATTCTATGTTTATATTATTTGTAGTTTGTTTATAGAATTTTGCGATTTGTCGTAAGTGAATTCATCGAAATTTGGTTGCATTATTATGTCGGATTAGTTTTAGTAAGTTTATGTTTTGGCTACTTTGAATACCTTTGATCAATGTTTCAGAAAAATACTTGGAGACTTTACTGCGGATTTGGAGTGGGATCTTTCTCGGAGAATTTATGCAATCGAATGCTTTTGGAATTTTATTGCTTGGATTTTTTATTATTGGATTTTTTTTAAGGAACCTCTATTCATCGCTTTTCTCAGGGATGTTTGAACTATACTATTAGAGTTATTGAAATTCGATGTCGGCGGTAAGCCTTTCTTGTAGTTTTTCAGCTTTTTGTAACGTTAATGTAGCTTCATTATCGTTCCCTTTTATGTAATATTAATATAATTTTGTGATCGTTCCTTTCTACGTTAATTGATTTACCATCATAAGTTTTTATGGTTTAATTTTTAATCAATGAATTACTTTATTCTTTCCCGATGAATTACTTTATTTCTAATCAATGAACTACTTTATTTTTTCTCAATGAATTACTTTATTTTTAATCAATGAATTACTTTATTTTTAATCAATGAATTACTTTATTTTTAATCAATGAATTACTTTATTTTTTCTCAATGAATTACTTTATTTTTAATCAATGAATTACTTTATTTTTAATCAATGAATTACTTTATTTTTAATCAATGAATTACTTTATCAATGAATTACTTTCTTTTTTCTCAATGAATTACTTTATTTTTAATCAATGAATTACTTTATTTTTAATCAACGATTTTATATTAATTTATTCCCCGTACCCTTACCCTTTAATAAGCCTTAGGCGCATATTGTGTTTATATTATATTTAATGAGTGCCCACTGGACTACTCGGTGTGATGAATTTGAGCCGTGTGTAATATATTTTAGGTCGATTTTACAGAAATGAGAAACGAGGAAGCAGCCAAAAGACCTCTTCCTTATTTCTCGTTTCTTCTATACGGATAATATTGACTTTACGACCCCTGCGTTCCGCACGCTGGGTCTTCACTGGTACATATCATTGGCGATTTTCCACGCACTTACACGAATCTGATTTGTGTGTATATTTTACTAACTTGCGATTTGTGTTGGCTGTGGGCCGGAAAAAGTTCGACAAAATGATTTTATTAAATATATAAAACAATTTATGAATAGTATAAATATTTATTATAGTATTAAAGACAAAATACAAAATTACTTGACCAACAATCATTTCACAAAGGCATAAAATTGCATCTCTCCCCACGCCGACATCCAAGCAGAGCTCTACCGAGGTTGCGAGGATGGGACGTGGAGAGAGAGCCCCAAAATAAAACTATTTCTCACCTAAAAATTGTCTTCAAAAATCAAGATTTTCAAACAAAAATAGTTTTTTAAAATAACTAGATTTCGTTTCCAAAATTGGTAAAATGGTTTTAAATGGTTAGATTTAATGTGAAAATGAATCGGTATTTGTACCTATTTTCTGTCCCTAACCTTGCGTGTTAAATTTGATGTAGTAAAACAAAATTCGACCTTGTCATTTTCTAGTGTATTCTAGTCTTTAATTTTATTATTTTTCAATTTATTTTAATAATTTTTTATTTAGAATTTTTACCGAATTATTTCTAATTCAAAATTTTTTGATTTAAGTTTCATTTTCATGAACTTTTATTAATTTATCAATTTTTGTCGAATTTGTTGGGTTTTCGTGTTATATTTGTGTTTGTATCGTGCGAATCTTGTTGCATTTTGTTATTATTTTAATTTATTTTTTATGTTTATTATTTTATATTTAATTCTCTTTTTTCTCATATTTGGTAATGTTTAATTGGTGTTTTAATAGGTTTATTTTGAATTTGCTTGTTATGTTTGCATGTGTGTTACCGATCCGTTTAAACATTTTCCAAGGCCATATGTGTTCTGGCCCAACAATATTATAACTAAGTCGAAAGTTTTTCCGGCCCACAGCCAGCACATCTTTCAAGAAAGCAAGCACACGCAATTCACGGATCCGTATAAGCGCAGTTAATCTGCAACGGAACTGTGATCGTAAGAGTTAGCCAGTGGTAAACGGCGAATCTAAACGTAAAATGATCGCTTATGGCGGTGGAGGGAGATCGAGGAACAGGTCTTTTGGCTTGTTTTTCTTTCACCCAACACCAGAAAAATCGACCTAAAATGAATTATATATACGGCTAAAATACTAAACACCGAATAGTCCAGTGAGCACTCATTAAATACAATATGAACACAAATAAATCATAAGGACAAAAGAGGAAAGGGTAGCGGGAAAATCGAGAAATCGTTGCAACAGTTATACTGAATAGCCGTTGGAAAAAGATTAATCCGAACGACCAAAATCATGAAAATGGAATAATTTAAAGAATATCTCAGAACTAAATAAATTATTTTAAGTTGAGAAGGAAAATATGGGCTGGACGCTGCTCAAACTTTCCGAAAAAACTAAAATACTTTATCGAAAACTGTAAAATAAGGAGTTTGTATGGCTCAATTGTTTATTTAATCAAAATATACTAATAAAATTGAAATATAAGGGCGGATCCATACTAAAAATTTAATAATAATAATAATAATAATAATAATAATAATAATAATAATAATAATAATAATAATAATAATAATAATAATAATAATAATAATAATAATAATAATAATAATAATAATAATAATAATAATAATAATAATAATAATAATAATAATAATAATAGTAATAATAATAGCAATCGTAATAACAATTGATAAGAATAATACATATAATAGTAACGATGATAATACTAGTATTAATAATAGGGAGCGTATTAGCTGTAATAGGGATAAGGGTAAGAGTGATACTGTGAGGATATTTAACATAACAAATGGGGTACAGGCCATAGTAAAATCAATAATACGAATAACTACTAGGAGGAATATGAGAATTGACCTAATGATAAATGATATAGCAGTATAGATTAGCATTTGAAGGAGATGGAAGAATAATAGGACCTTAACATCGAAATCGAGCACATGCCTTCTATCGGTAGCTCGTTGGACTCATGGATCGTTTGATCAATTATAGCATTAGTAATAGTGCTCACTTTTTGCTGACGATCCACCCACTCGAACACAGTTCCAACGTTGCTTAGCAACAGGTGCCGAGTGGTAAGCAAAAATATTTGCATGGGGTTGTCTGTGTAACAACCATATAGTCGCAAAAATCTCAACACCCAGAAACTCACCAAAAGTAAGCTACATGTTGGGCCAAGACACAATTTTGTTTAAATGAATCTGTAATGCACACGCAAATACAACATGCAGATTTAAAATCAGACCCATAAAACATCAACTAACCATGCTAAAATATGAGAAAGAAAACAATTAAATATAAAATCAAGAAACACGAAAGTAAATTAAAATAATAACAAAGTGCAACAAGATCCGCACGAAATAAACATAAATATAACATGAGAACAGAAAACTTGACCGAAATTTGACAATTTACCAAAAAATGGAAAAATCTATAAAAAATGGAACTAAAATTAAATAATTTAAATTGGAAACAATTCAACTAAAAAATTAAAAACAAAATTATCAAATTAAATTATACTAGAAAATCACAAGGTCAAATTTTGTTTTACTAAATCAAATTTAACACGCAAGGTTAGGGTCGTACAATAGGTATATATACCGATTCATTTTCACATAATTTTAATCGGTTTTTAGCAACTTAATCAGTTTTTAATAACTCGAAGCAGTTTTTGAAATCATCTTAACCAGTGGAAATCTAAATTCTAAATGTGAATGGAGGAATGCTCGAAAACTTTCTCCACGTCGCGTCCATGCAACATCGTATGAGCTCTGCTTGGGCATTGGCATGGGGAAAGAGTTACAATGCAATTATGAATGATGATCTATGCTATCGATGTCTATTATACTTCAATAAACGTTAAAAAGATGAAATAGTTTTTTTTCGTCGAAATTTTTCCGGCCCACAGCCGCAACAACACTACAAGTCATAAAAATGTTATTTACTCTATCGAATTGTGTAAGTCCGCCAATAATTCGTGCCCATGAAGGCTACGGCGTGAGAACGCAGTAGCTGAAACGTAAAATCATTATTTCCGTGTAGGGGAAATGGGATGAAGGTGAATGGTCTTTTGGCTATTCCACCATCACCCATTTCCTGTAAATTCGACCTAAATTATCTTTACAAACGGCTAAAAATCAAAAACCCGGAGTAGTCCAGTGGGCTCTCCTAAACTCATAATATGAACACAAATATTATCTTAGAATCAAATTTTGGGGAAATGACGGGTATTAATACTAAAAATCGTTGCTACGTCAATAACGTATGATTAGAACGGTAGAATAATAATGAAAAAACTCGAATCTTTTAATCTAAAATCTTCTCCCACTAAATCATTTACGAACAAACAGACATCTAAAATTGTCACACTTATTCATTATTATACTCGTTGACATTTAGAGCGAACCTAATCGATTGAAATGTCTATCCCCTCGATAGATCATGTGAACATGCACACATGCAACTATGCACCCACACGTCGATTTCGGAGACAGGAATTAATTATGCCATAATGTCGTCGATAGATAGTTAATTGGTTTTGGAGTAAATTAAGGAAATTAATTTCAGCGTAATCTATTTCTATTCCAGTTAGAATCGATCCACCACAACAACTCACTGTACACACCACACACACACACACACACACACACACATATATATATATATATATATATATATATATATACCCTTACCCACAGGAAGATCACTATTTTTAAACCTACGTCGAATTATGCAATCCAGACGCGAGTTACCAGGAACCTCTGCAGAATCACCAATAGATAATTACGAGGAAATCACGATGAAGCCAAAGATCACACGTAGAGATGGTAGGTAATTTTTTGTCTATAAACATTTTTACGGTAACCGAGTTCTAGAATGTCGCAAAAAATATTGATTCCCCACACCAATTCCGTGCAGAATACAAATCCTCCAGACAACATTAAATTGGACTATGCTCTAGGCCATGTTACTTCTATCAAATATAATGTGTTCATAAATTATTAATTTGAAATTTGATGTCTCAGTTAATAATCTATCAGCCGATAATCACATTACAATTTTATAAGCTTCGTTCCTTAAGCCATGTATAGTTAGACGACCCGAACTACACTGAAGCATTTTTCAATTCTCACGTCAACCAGCCGCCCATCCTAAACTATCGCCGATATGATATCAACATCTGTACGCCTACCAACCGATAACATTTTCAGAACATGTGACTGTATCAAGTGTCGGAATGAACCACCAATATCCGAATGTCTTGTCAAAAAAAGGAATTACGATTGGAGAATGTGACGGCTACACCGTGCCACTAAGTGTGATGCCTCCGGAAAGAATCTTAAATCAACAAACTCTACCGTTAACTGAGTAACACAATTCCCCATGAAGTCTAAACTATATCAATTAATACGATAAATCCATCATAATGACCAACTAACGCCACGGCAACTCGATAACAACGACTTCCCATTGCCAACGATAAATATTAACCGAATTAAGGCACCCAACTACATATCCTGCTCAGTAATTTAGTAGCTATTATGTTGAGTTAGTCGAGACGTAGAATATATTTTTTGTTGTTTATTCAATGAGAAAAATTCCACAAATTCCCTGATTATAACCATCCGAGAAACCTAATCAGAACGGTCACGAAGTCAGAAAAGGGTACATCAACGAGCAAGATAATCATAAATGTGAGGAGCACCCGGAATAATTGACGAGAACCGGTCAAAAGTAGTGACGCTCGATTAACCCCCTAACACGTTCACTGACCCAGTCAGACGACCCACAATATTGCAATATAAAGATATATAATTGTTAACGACTCGACTAATATTAAAGATTTTGTTCAGACCATTCCTGGATCGATGCATCCAGAGTCACGGTACGGTTTCCCGCGCACGCAGCTAACCGATGTCGTCAGGCCATGTGGGACGCCGGTTTCACCGTCTCACCAGTAAAAGAGTCCCGATTTGGCACACAACAAGGATTTCGAGGAGACCGATTTGCCATACATCGCAATAAAGCGGGAGCCCAGATGCAACCCGGCCCACGAGATTCGGGGCCAAGCTGAGTTCCTCCTAGCTCGTTTTGAGGAACATCAGCGCCAGACCGACGCGCAAGTAAAGAGAGATCGACGCTATCTCGACGAAGTCAACGCAGATATAGCGGCAGGGAAGATCCCCAGCACGGACGGATACGCTCCACCGTATAACACTTCGTTTAATCTAGACGATCCCAGATTAAACGTGAGATCAAAAGATGTCAACGTGGTGGTCCCGCGGAAAATACTTCCACGACATTTAAGAAGGGAAGAGAATCGATCTGATGACCATCGCGAACATACTTATGCACGGACCGCCCCAAGACGGTAAAACAATAGATCCCATACGGAAGCGAACCTTAAATGATGATTAAAAATAAAATATTTTTGTTCTTGTTGTTTCTTTTTGAGTTCTCTGTTTATGATTCAGGCTATAGTGACTATATACATAAAAGAGTTGACCCAAACCCCCAAGTTACGAATATAAAAACCTCATCATGTTGAACGACATCTTTTGACGAGTTAAATGACATTTGTGAAATATTACATGGCTTAATTTAATTCTTTTGTAGATATGGATACACGCCAGGCCCTGCAGGACGAACTAGACAATGTACGCAGAGCAAATAAGAATCTACACGAGCAGATCTTGCAATAGACGAAAGAAATACAGCAAATTAAGGCCCCTTGGCTAGAGCCGAAGAAGGTCAAAGCGCTCTACCAAAAAATGACAGCGGCACGAAAAGGATGGACGGAGGAAAACAAACTAAACCAGAGTTTGAAAACGCAGATAAGAGGACTAAAGGTGGCATTGTCGGCATGTCAAGAAGTCGTGGTGGTGACATAACCCCTAGCATTCTCCCCGCACAGCTGGCCTACAGGAATGCAGTGGTTACCTCGAAGTCTGGCACAAAACCAAGCAGACACAGACCAGGGAGAAATGAACGCGCCAAGCGTCGTGCCGCCCTACACACTCAATGGAATGTATATATGATCGTTCTTAATAAATGTTTTCTTATGTTCTGTTGATTTATCTAATGAAATTGATGTCAGAATGAGTCGGAATGGATAGTGAGAGTAAAATAAGTAGTCGGTAAGAAAAGAGAAATTAAATATACGAGAATGGGACCAGAATAAACAAAAAGCGCACGCAGACCTTTGGTGGGTTACTGGGTTTCAAATCTTGCTTATCCTTCTAGTTGCCCTCGTAACTCCATACAAAATGATTCTGATCCACTTGGCACCCGTTGCTAGGCAACGTTGGTAATGTGTTCAAGTGGTGGATTGTCCGCAAAAATTGAGTATTATCGCTAGTACTGTAATTGCTCGGACAACCCTCAGGTTCACGAGCTGTCGATAGAAGACCTGTGCTCGCTTTTGATTCTTAGGTCCCATTATTCTCCTATCTCCTTCAAATGTTAACCTATACTCTTATATCATTTATCTTTATGTCCATTCCCATAGTCCTTCTTATCGTTGTCCATGTCGAAGATTATTCTTTGGCCTGTACACCCTTTGTTATGTTAAATACACCCACATTATATCTTTCACCCTTATCCCTATTATCACTACAATGTTTCCCATTAATATTACTAGCATTATCATTGTTGCTATTATATGTATTACCCTTATTAATTGTTACTACTAATACCTTTATTAATATTTTTATAGCTATAACTACCATTATATTTATTGTTATTGTTACTATGAGTATTACTATTATTATTATTGTTATCATAATTATTATCAATCATTACTACAAATACCATGATTATTATTATTACCATTATTATTATTATTATTAATATTATTATTATTACTATCATTACCCTTATCATTATCGTTATATTTATTAAGATTTTGTAGGGATCCGTCCTTATTCCTCAGCGTTAAAAATCGTTTATTGATATACAACATTAGCCGTAGTCCATCTATATTTTTCGGTTTTCGATAAAGTATTTTTGTAAATTAGAAAATTTTAGCAGCGTTCCGCCCTTATTTTACGGTTCATCCCTATACTACAGTTTTCGACAAAGTATTTTCATTGACTTGGAAAATTTGAGCAGCGTCCCGCCCATATTTTCCGCCTCAACTCAAATTAAATTATTTAATTTTTATTTAAAAACATTATTTTTCATGATTTTGGTCGTTCGGATTAATCTTTTTCCGATGGCTATTCATTTTAACTGTTGCAACGATTTCGCAATTTTCCCCGCTACCCATTCCCTCTTTTTGTCCTTAAGATCTATTTATGTTCATTTCATAGTTAATGAGTGCCCACTGAACTACTCGGTGTTAGAGATTTTGAGCCGATTGTTGTTAAAAATTTATGTCAATTTTACAGAAAACGGATGGTGAAGGAGCAGCCAATAAACTACTCATTTACCCTCCAATTTCCTCTATGTACGGATAATATTGACGTTCCAACTCCTGCGTTCCGCACGCTGAGCCTTCACGGGTACATATCATTGGCGATTTTCCACGCTCTTACACAAATCTGTACTATGTAGATTTTGCTTTCTTGCGTTATGTGTTGGCTGTGGGCCGGAAAAGGAATAACAAATAATATTTTACCATAGCATTTGGAATAAAAGTTTCGATGCACTAAGGCTGTAGATATAAAATATTTATTCAGCATATTACATCGGCCACATACATTTGAAATTCATTGTATCCATTCCATAAAATTTACTTCGAAAATCCCATAAATTTAATTCGATAAATCATCTATAAATTCAATTGGAAAAACAAAATTATCCATAAAATTAATCTGAAAAATCATCCATAAATTCAATTGAGAAATTACCCATAAATTTGATTCAAAAAATCATCCATAAATTCAATTGGAAAAATAAAATTATCCATAAACAAAATCATCCATCAATTCGATCTGAAAAGTCATACATAAATTCAATTGAAAAATTACCCATCAATTCTCTTCGAAAAAATCAACTAATAAATATTGCACCAGTTGAGAGTGATCGTGTTCAGGCAAAACACTTACCCGTGTTAATTGCCTGAATGCACGGCTCTCAACCAGCTACACAACCAGCTACACAGTTCTATAATGAAATTTTCCTCCGAAAAATAAGACTGAAAATTTGTGAAAACACATCGGTATTTATACCTATTTTTCTCGCGTGTGAAATTTGATGCAGTAAAACAAAATTCGACCTTGTTATTTTCTAGTAAATTCTATTCGTTAATTTTATTATTTTTTTTGATTTATTTTTATAATTTTTTATTTAAGATTTTTATTGAATTATTACTAATTCAAATTTTCGATTTAAATTTCATTTTAATGAACTTTTATTAATTTTTTCAATTTCGTCGAATTTGTTGTGTTTTCTTGTTATATTTGTGTAGGTATCGTGCGAATCTTGGTGCATTTTGTTATTATTTTAATTTTATTTTTATGTTTTTGATTTTATATTTATTTATATTCTCTCAGATTTTAAAGTGTTTAGTTGGTTTTGTATATTGTATTTTAAGTTATCTTGGTGCTGGGTTTTCGTGCTGTATTACTGATGCATTTAAACAATTCTCAAGGCTATTGGTGTGCTGGCCCAACACCTTCTAACGGTAGTGCGTTGGACCCAGTTTGAGGTCGAGCCAGAGTAGTTCCTATGTGGCGCTCACCTATGGCGATCTCAAAAACCAATGGTTACATTACCAACGTTGCTTAGCGACGAGTAGCCATTGGGGGCAAGAAAATGCTTACATCTGGGGTTAAGGTTGTCGAAACCATAAATCCCACATATATATGATTGTGAAATCTAAATATAGTGTTGTTTACAATGATAAAAATATGATAGATCACAAAACAATAAATTATTTAAAATTTGTGTCATTATTATGTACATTGTGTTCGCATTAGGGGCAGGGGGCTGCCCCTGGAGTTTCCTAGTTTATCTAGTTTTTCTACTGGTCGTTTAAAATATCTTTGTTCAAATCCTAGACATTTATTTGTAGTATGTAAATAAATGTCTAAAAAATGTTTTGAGTTTTTTACTTTACATTATATGAAAAAATAAGGCTTTTATTTTTAGATATACCAATAGATAAAAGGTTGCTCCTACGATAAATAATTTGCAGACGCCAATGATTGTGTATGTAAATCCTTAAAATAAGTTAATGTAACATAAAAATTTACTATATTCAGTATATTGCATATTCTTCATATATTCTTTAAAAAAATTTTATAAATTAAAATCGAACGTCAAATTATATTTCCTTATTATTTTAAATTCTACTTGTTTCAATATATGAATTCAATTATATCCTTGTACCTATAAACAAACAAATTTAAATTTTATATTTTCCTAAAATTTTGTAAAAATTTGAATTAAATTTTTGGTTGTTCAAAATTTGTTAATTTATATAATTTGTATATTTTATAACTTTAAGTTTTGGAAATAAATTGTTATTTTTCAAGTCATATGATATTTATTCATGACTGAAAAATACCCCTACTTGAATTCCGTAGTTTTTGATAGCCCTAAATTACCAAATGGAACTGTTATAAATAACTCACCTATTCAAGCTACTGAAACAAATAGTTTCAGTAGTTCTGTCTACAACATTGATGATCAATTTCAAGATGTAGATCTAAGTGGATTTTCAGAAAATAGTTCAGAATCTCCTATAACTAGTGAGAAGTATTCATGGAGATTAGGTACTGATTCTATGGAAATGCTATCTGATAACAGTGATTTAACACCGACTGCACCCTCATCAGATCAGTTCATTTCTTCATTTCCGAATCACGTGTTTAATTGTTCATCAATTTCTAGTTTGTCTTCTTTAACTAGCAACACAGATCTTTCAATTCCGCACAATCTCTCTAATGCCGATAATGCCAATTCTAATGGAACAAGTGACATAAAAACAAATGATAGAATCTCTTCAAACGACAAAGAAAGTAAAAGTAATTTTATTTCACAAATTAGCCAACTGGTTTTCAACCGTTCTAATAAATCCAAAAAGTCATCAATTGAAACTCCGCTAAAATCTACAACTTGCCTCATATTGAATGACAGACCGATGTAAGTTTATGGTAGCTTATTAGAATTAATATTATACAATTAATTATAAATATAATAAATTAATAAAAACGTTTTTTAAAAATTTCAATTATAACGTTTTATTAAAGATTTAATTTACTTTAACTTTAATTTCATTTAAAAGTTTTTTAATAAATAATTTTATTTATATTAATTGAATTTATTAATAAATTAATAATAAATTAATATTTTATTTTAATTAAAATATATATTTATTTAATTCCATTTATATGTTTTTTAATGTATAAATAATTTTATTAACATTAATTAAATTTATTAATATTTATTTTATTAATTAAAATATATATTTATTTCGTTCCATTTAAAAGTTTTTTAATAAATAAATAATTAATATTTTTTTTATTAAATTTAATAATTATTTTAATAAATTATAAATTATTTTTTTATACTTAATTTATTAATTAAAATATATATTTATTTAATTCCATTTAAATGTTTTTTAATATATAAATAATTAGTATTATTATTTTAATTGTTTTAATTTATTAATATTTATTTTATTAATTAAAATATATATTTATTTCATCTCATTTAAAAGTTTTTTAATAAATAAATAATTAATATTTTTTAATTAAATTTAATTATTATTTTAATAAATTTTAAATTATTTTTTTTATACTTAATTTATTAATTAATATATTTATTTATTTCATTTCATTTAAAAGTTTTTTAATAAATAAATATTTATTAATAAATAAAATTTATTTTAATTAATTAATACTTTTTAATTAAATTTAATAATTATTTTAATAAATTATAAATTATTTTTTTATAATTAATATATATTTATTTAATTTCATTTAAAAGTTTTTTAATAAATAAATAATTATTATGTTTCTAATTAAATAAAATAGTTATTTTAATTAATTAAAATTTATTTAAAATTTACTTGTAATTAATTATTATATATTCTTTTTTTTGAACATTTACACTAAATTTTCATAATCTATCGTTTTTTATTTATTTTATTTTCATTGCCATAGCAACGTTATTATATTTACAAAGTAACATTTTTAAACCTAAAATGTAATATTTTTAAACAGAATATCCTTCAACTCTAGTTATAAAGTCAACTGATTCCATTCTGAATACATTTCGAACTTTGTCCTTGTAAACATGAAACTGAATCCAGGCGCAATAAAATAATACTTACTAATCATTTCATCCTGTAAAGAATTTGGTTCATTTTCAGTTTCACAATTATTGAGAGGTAAAAATAAAATCTGAATAATTTGTATTTTTTACTGGCAAGCTAAATATAGTACTTCGTTACTTAAGCAAATTATCTACTTTTTTGTCCACTCTAACTTCCAAGGGATTTGGGAAATAATACCAATTGCAAATAATACCAACAGGGATAAAATATCAATAAATGATATACTAGCTATAAAAAACACCAAATGGAAAAAATACCAACTATGAAGTATAATTATTGAATATTTTTATTCGGCTTATTCATTGCTCAATCCCAATTTATGTTGCTCGTTCCCTCCCAAAAGAAGGCAAGTTGTCACCAAAAATGTTATATTCAATACTTATACTTCATAGTTGGTATTTTTTCCTAGAATCGTGAATGATTTGTATTTTGCTGGCAAGCTAAATATACTTATTCGTTAGTTAAGCAAATTATCTACTTTTTTGTCCACTCTAACTTCCAAGCCGTCTTTTCCTAATGAAATATTTAAAATATCAATCACTTCCTTAATAATTTGCTATTTAACCAAAAGTAAGACTCAGTCTGCAATAAAAAGTTTGAGTAAAGAAACTCAATTGCTAATATTCTACAATTCTACAGGCATTTACACAAAAATATATCTGTTCCGTGCTTCAAACGATTAGAATAATAAAAAACTTATACATATTTTTTAAATAATTTTTTAAAAGCAATTTTTTTAAATAATAAAGTTCTCGAAAATGACATGCAAGTAAGAAATATAGAACATTTTTCATTAAGAGGACTTCCACCGAAATCAACAAATGAATCCAGACGCCACCAGGATGAGTACAATCAATTGATTTCCAATATTAAAAAGAAAGGTAATGAATAATTATTTTTTCTCCATTTATTAAATAGATCTTCATTTAGTTTTCGATTATAAATCAATATGATACATTTAATATTGATCTATAGTTGAAAATGAAATCATAAGTGAAAAAAAATTAAAGGTGAATAAATTTTTTTTTGAAATTTCTTGAATCGCTGTCCATATAAATTGTTTGAGAATGGCTCGTTGTCAACTTAAAATTTAAATCTGAAAATAATTCATTAAATTTTTTTATTCAGAAAACATAAATTACTTGTCATCATATATATATATATATATATATATATATATATATTAAAATGTTAATTGGTTTTGTTTAAATAACGCTAATTAGAATCAATGAATTGGTACGATTAAAGAAACATTCACACTAAAAATCCCTTTGCGGTCCCCAATGAGACCTTGAAAAACCTCTGGTATAAAACAAATTTTGTATTACTTTGTTGAGGTTATAATAAAACATGAATAAAAATATAAAAATTTAAAAATTATCAAAATCAATTAAAATTAATTAAAATTTTGAAAAATATAAAAATAAATATTTTTATTGGAGGAAAAAATGAAGACGAAATTGAAGACGAATAAAATACTATTAGATTGATCCGAGGTATATTGAAGTGTCGGGAGCATGAAAACAAACAAATTTATTAATTAAATTTTCTGATGATGAACCCATTAATCAAGGACCGCCGAGCCGAACGTCAACTTAAGGGTTTCCCAGAAATATCAAAATTAACAATAAATTGTCCGACCAGTAAAAAATTGTTTTTCAACTTTAATCTAAATTAATGGCAACCCAAAATTATAAAAGGAACATACAACAAAATAAGTTGCCAGTTGGTCGAAGAGAAAAGTGACTATTTTGAGAACTAAGTGAAAGTAAAAAACAGATAAAGAATTTAATCAGATTGCAGTGACTTGTTAAGTGATACCTTTAGGGTGTCTACTGATAATCAAATAATTGTATCCTGCGGTGAATATTTGTGAATAATCATTTCTTTGTTGGGATTTTGTCTTATTGATTATTGAACACGAGAAGTCGGATCTAGAGATTTATCCATCAACGAATATTTTATATCCCAACAACTTTTTAGGATCTTTAATCTTTTCAATTTATCACCGGAGCATGTTTTGAATGAAAGATAATTTATTCAACCTCTAAAGATTCAATTAGAGAAGAGAAAAAGAAATACAGGTTACATTTAACATTGGAATGAACAGGATCTATTTTAATAAGTTATTTAATAAACGCTCTGTAAATATCTTACCT
The DNA here is from genome assembly GCA_022537955.1 of Schmidtea mediterranea. Classification (NCBI taxonomy): domain Eukaryota; kingdom Metazoa; phylum Platyhelminthes; order Tricladida; family Dugesiidae; genus Schmidtea; species Schmidtea mediterranea. The sequence continues at coordinate 35,233,313 of CM039679.1, forward strand.
ATTTATATCTTTAAATTATAGTTTTATACATAATTCCGCTATCGATAAGTTTTTTAAAAGTTAATATTTAGATAGATCTCACAAATTGTATGAATTGAAAAGTAGTAAAAATTAGAAAATTACAATACTGTATAAACATTAACTGTCAGCATAATCAATAAAAAAAGAACATTTATATTCACGAAAATGTTATAATAGTAAATGTTCTACTTATAATCAAATGAATTTACGACCAACGTTTCAGTTATGAAGGTTGGTGAGCGCTGAGAAAGCTTATAGATGATCTAGATAGAAAACACTTATCTTTTTTTGTGACAAAACCTCGGTTTAGTATTCAATATTTTTTCATACTTGGATAGATAATTGAATGTTAAATTACCAGAACTGTATTTATCACATAAATCAAAGTAATCAATATTGCTTAATATTCAGAAACTCTACTTCTCTGATAATTTTAAGATAAATTATATATTGAAGATAAAAAGTTATTATTCGAGGTTGAAAATGACATTAAATTGAAATAAACAAAAGTGTAGATGTGTGATAAAATTTATTAATTCAAAAATTCTAATATATCTTCAAATTTAAACAGAGTTGCTTTATTGCCTGTTATTTGCACTAGGGATATAGCTTTTGAACAACCTACTATTCCTGTACTGCTGTTCGATGAACCTTTACTTAAAAATACCGAAACGAACTAACGGCTAACTGAGTTTATGCATGCTATACCTCTCCCTATATTTTATGACTTCGTTTGACAGTCAGTTAGAGCAGACCATGTAATTTTATCATGTACTGTACTAATGTAGATGTTTAGTTTTCCTAATAAAGTTAGTGTTTTACTCCCATGCTTCAAATGCATGTGGCCTATGTATTTCAGGACAAAAATACAACAGTTTTGCTGAATGCATGCGCAATACCGTACACATCACCATATAGGCCCTCAACAACGTGCACTGCGCAACTCCTCTTCATGTCAACTCCGCTTATAGTCACTCGTTTTTCAGTCCCCTGGATGTGACAATAACCGGGTTTGACTGTATTTTTTTAAAATAACACCTTATAGTAATTCAGTCGATACAAAACTAATAATTCAGTGTTTATCTTTTCATTTACTATCTGCTCATTTTTGTCTTTCCCGAGAAAAATTAATTTTTCCATTTTGAACATTTTTAATTAATTTTTACACTTATATTAACTTTTCTAAATTTTGTTAAATTTTGGTTTTTATGTTTTTTGCACACATGAATCTAATTTTTATTTCTCGTCAATTTATACAACTTCAACAATGCTAAAAAATTGCATATTAAAATTTTTTGACAAAAATAATTAGTATAAGTTCTTTATGTCCAGGAGACAGGAACAGTTTTTACTTTATTCTCATGATACTAATTATTTATTTTTTTCCGTAAACTCTAATGTCCAAATTATAGCGTGAGATTTATCGTATTTCGTTATTATGTAATGATATCATTTATAATCATATAATGGTTTCATTTCGGATTATACATTTACATTCATGAAAGTTTTTATTTTAGAAAAACAACAAAATCATGCTAATAAAGCTCTTCTTAAATCTAAAATTAATCAAGAAGAAAGACAATATCAATTGACTCATGTGTGGCGTAATTTTATTCTTCCGAATTGGTTTCATCAGCAGTCATCACAATATGTTCGTCATTTGTGGTGGGAGGGTATTCCTACATCGGTCAGGGAAAAGGTTAGTAATCATAATAATAATATATTTTTTTTACTAGAATTATTGCAATTGTCATTATTATTATTAATTATTTTATTATTTATTCTTCTTGTTTATTATTATTAAATAAAATAAAGCGCTAATCCAACATATATATTATACTACACGCTATATTTTCGGCAGATTTACTGTCATCGCCAGGTAGATTCGAACTAAAAACTATATGAAATAAATTATTTTTATTCAAACTAATTTCTTTTTTATATTTTAAAAATATTTTATTAAAATTCATAAATTCTGTTTTATAAATCTCAAGTCTTTAAAAAATTTATTTTATAAAATTTTACAAAATCGAGATTTTAACAAAACTTTAATAAATTCTCAATAAAATATTTTTTAATTTTTAAACAAAATTATTTTACATTTATTTTCATACAGCAGCACAAAATTGCGTTTCCTAATATCAATCAATTCGCTAATAATAATTATTATTATCTATTAATTTTATTTATTATTAATTTTTAATACTATTTTTGTTAATAAACATTTACAGGGTTATGCAATTCTATACTAACATGTATGCAATTCTATACTAACATGTATGCAATTCTATATTAACATGTATGCATTTCTATACTAACATGTATGAAATTCTATATTAACATATATGCATTTCTATACTAACATGTATGCAATTCTATATTAACATGTATGCATTTCTATACTAACATGTATGAAATTCTATATTAACATATATGCATTTCTATACTAACATGTATGAAATTCTATATTAACATATATGCATTTCTATACTAACATGTATGCAATTCGTTACTAACATGTATGCAATTCTATACTAACATGTATGCAATTCTATATTAACATGTATGCATTTCTATACTAACATGTATGAAATTCTATATTAACATGTATGCATTTCTATACTAACATGTATGAAATTCTATATTAACATATATGCATTTCTATACTAACATGTATGCAATTCTATATTAACATGTATGCATTTCTATACTAACATGTATGCAATTCTTTACTAACATGTATGAAATTCTTTATTAACATGTATGCAATTCTATACTAACATGTATGCAATTCTATATTAACATGTATGCATTTCTATACTAACATGTATGCAATTCTTTACTAACATGTATGAAATTCTTTATTAACATGTATGCAATTCTATACTAACATGTATGCAATTCTATATTAACATGTATGCAATTCTATACTAACATGTATGCAATTCTATATTAACATGTGTGCATTTCTATACTAACATGTATGCAATTCTATACTAACATGTATGCAATTCTATACTAACATGTATGCAATTCTATACTAACATGTATGCAATTCTATATTAACATGTATGCATTTCTATACTAACATGTATGAAATTATATATTAACATGTATGCAATTCTATACTAACATGTACGCAATTCTATATTGACATGTATGCATTTCTATATTAACATAGATATAAAATCGATATTTTTAATGAACGAATTTTTAAACGCTAAAAATAAAAATAAAAACTTTAAATAATACTTTATATTAGTTTAACGGCTCTTTTTGTTGTGCTTTTTCAAGTCACCGTCACATATTTCTGTAAAAACCTTAGCACTGTAATTAATAATTATTTTCTGGCACCAAAATATTCTCTAAGCATCCTTCAATCGATGCATTAGAATTTAGAATTTTTTCCGCATGATATTTATTTTTTATCATTGAAAAAAATTCTTCAATCGGGTTAAGTTCTGGCGAGTATGGAACCAATTCTATTTTGCCTAAAAAGTTCTTGAACAGAAATTGATTTGTGGAATTTGCCGTTATTCATAATTAGAATCTTATTCGGCTGATCTCTAAAGTAAGGTAAAAGCTTGTTTTCAATGAATTGAATAAACGATTCTGTGTTGAAAGCTCCAACTTTAGACTCGTAGCTGATAATTCCATCAATACCAATTGCACATATCAAGCTTCGGTTTACATTTCTGTTTGCAGGAACTGTGATATATGCCTTCGTATTTTCAGGAGAATACCCGTATTTTCTGCGAGTATGAAGATTAAATCCAGTTTCATCTAAGAAAACTAGATTTTCATCTGCAACCCGTGACAGTTCTGCTAAATAGATTGCACAGGCTTCTATTTTTTCAGCCGTGTTTCTTTCTCGAGGCACTAATGTAAGCCTTTTTCTGGTTATTTTCATTTTTTAAAATTTTCTTGAAATGGTTGATTGTGAAAGTTTGATGTTATGCCTTTCAGTTATTTCATTGCTAATTTCGCTTTGAATAAATGAATTGTTACATGCCAAGACATTTGTAAACGATGTATTTCTTTTTGGCATGTTTTATTTACATTTTTCAGGCACTGATGAAAATTCTAGAATTTTTTCTGCCGCCACGATATGCTTACCCACTGTTTGACGACATAGTTGAAGTGTCGTGGCAATCTCAGAAATTGAATATATTTCAGATTAAAACAATGACAAAAAAATAAATTTGTTTTTCTCTTATGTGACCTGTTTTCTTTCTTTTCTTGCCATAAACTTAAGGGTTAGTGTTTAAAAATTAGTTCATTAAAAGTATAAATTTTATATCTATGTTAATATAGAAATAAATACATGTTAAAATAGAATTGCATACATGTTAATATAGAATTGCATAACCCTGTAAAAAAGCTTGTGATAATTTCTTTCATAATATCAATTTCCTTATCAACTTCATATCCTTCAGTAAAATCCTCAAAAACTTTAAAACAATTGGTAATTGAATCAAATTTTAGATTGAATTTATAATCATTAATCCATTTAATTTTAAATGGCATGAAGTTTAATAACCATTTCTCTATATCTTTTGAAAACTTATCTTCAGTTCCCCACAAATAAATCGTATTAAGCCGTTGCTCATCTGTGAATTCTTCAGTTAACGGAGAATTGAACTCACATCCACATATTTCGGAGATGCAATAACAATTATTCAATTCATAGTGAGAATTATTTATTTTTGAAAACATTACAGTTGTTTCCAATTTTAATAAAAGAGAGATATTGAGATAAATTCCATTAATAATAATTCACAAATAAAATTTTTAATCTAATACATTAATAATATCTAATATAATTAATAATAATCTAATACATTAATCTAATACATTGATCTATAGTTTGAAAAGAAATGAAGATAAAGGAATGAATGAATATTGAATGTTGTCCGCCACGTCATAAACTCACTAATTATGTAAAACAGTAAAATAAGCAAATAGTTATATTATCGTTAAGTGTCAGTGTGCAAAGTTACAAACATAATTTTGATAATAAATATAAATAATGAGTATAACAAAACAGCAGTTTAAAACAATTTATTATTTTAGTCAATACTGTCCATCTGACGGCTTGTGAAATGTTTAAGTAATTTAGTATGTTTGGTTACTCAAAATTAAGTTTAAAATTTGGGTGAAATCTATTGTATAATTGTTAGTATTTGTTACTATATGCATTTTGTAAACCCAGGTTGTGTTAATGAATTTATTTTTCTTTTTACATGAAATTTTTTTATGCTGCCATAGTGTAAGGTCTCATCTAATGTCAATTTTGGCTATGACACACATACATTTATTATAGGCTAGTTTTTTGACTGATTTAAAGTGCAATCTAATGTACCTTGGTGTATTGAAAATGTCATATATTTTCATTTCGACTATAAATCAATCTTTATTTTTTTCTTAATTAACATTATTTTGAGTCAAAACGAAGGTCAATGAAATTCTAAAAGAAAAGATAAGATTAAACGTAGAAAGATAAATAATTTTACAAATATTGAAAATGTGGAAAATTATTTTTAATTTAAATATTAAGTTATATTTACCTTCAGAATGTAGAATATTCAGAAAACTTGATAGCGCTCATTTAGGTTGTCAATTATTTCAATATATTTTGCGGGGACTTTTGTTAATTGTCATAATTTACAATAAGCCCAATTTGTCATTAAAATAATTTGAAGTCTTCATTTTAACCCCCCCCCCCCCAAAAAAACTCATAGTTTTATACATCAGTCGAAACGTGAAGCAAATAAAAGCATTTAGAAATGCAATTATTGATTATGTTTGTATTTTATGCAAATTTCAGAAACTCATTTGATAATTCTGGTGATTGACAGCCATTTTTAAATATATCTCAAAATCACATTGTTATTTATGCAAATTTCAAATCATCAATTTTACATATACCATTTTCGACTTTCTTATCTTTGTAAGATTGTATTTTACTACTTGAATCATAATAATGAAAATAGATGAAATATTAAAAGAAAACAAAAACATATCAAACACGAAGAAAAAAGTTTAAATGTAAATAAAAACTTAAACAATTTAAAAATTTAAAACATGTTAAAATAATCTGGATTGTTATGTTTGCGATCAATTATAAATTCAGAATTTTTCAATTAATATTATGATTGATTAGATTTTTTTTCAGAATTTGTTTGCAATATGCAAAATATACGAAATAAAATTGAAAATTACAAAAAGCAAATTAAAAAAATTAAAAGCTAATTCGAAAATCAAAAAATTAAAAATCAATATTTTTCGGGCGAGTAGTAATTAGTGGCAAATGAAATTCTGAAGTCGAATAAATTAATCCTAAATTTATGAGAGGTTTTAGGAGGGTTCATTGGCCGTTAAACAAACTAATTTAATAATTAATTCAACTCCTTGATTATACAAGAAAAAGTCATAAATCACGGGATAACATAGTGTTAATCTGATAGTAAATCAAAATAGAGAAATTAATTAACAAATCAATCAAGAAATGGGGGACAACATATAGATTAATGAGAACAAATCCAATAGCGAAATTGGAAATTGCCAGTATCGAGTCAGAGACAAGATCGACAAAAAGTTGAATTAAAATTTACAATAGCACAACTAAAAACGAAGTGGACATCAGAGTGAACCAAATTGTTAAAAAACAGAAGTTAACCAAATTGAGTGTATTTAAAATAAGGTGTCATTCCTGGTGTATCTATTTTATTAGGACATGAGCAGCCAGATTGGGACGAAATTCCTATCGACAATTATTTAAAATCCTTCTTTTATTGTCTGTACAAATAATTATTTTAACATTTATAATATAGTCAAGCGTAGATACAACCGCCCATCCAGCTTAAATTTTGTTGAATAAGAATAATTTTTTAAATAAACAAAGGAAATTTATTGAAAAAATAAAAAAATTTAAATTGCACATATTAATTGAGGGCAGGTGTATAGTTTATGGGTTATTGGGACTTGACACTATTAAAATTATTTTTACAATCAATCAATCAATATTGAAAATTGTATGACAAGTGTAAAAATAAATAAATAAATTTATATTTTGTTCAGTGTTAATTAAATAATTTTTAGTACAAATAATACAAATTATCATATTTCAGTCGATTTAAATTTATCCCATACACTTGAAAGCTGGGCTTATACATAATATAGATGAAACATACAAAATACGGATTTATTCTTGCAATAGCGTTTAAATGCACTAAATATCCATATTGGTAGATTTAAACAAAATATTTTATAAAAACATTTTATAAATAATATTTACTAGACTTTTCATTTATTATTGTGACCTTTTAATTTAATGGTGTTTGTTGGATTTCATTTGTAAATCCCCCCTGGTGAGTGATTCTCATTTGTTTAACAATGATACTTTTACCGGACTCATCAGCCCCTGGATAAAATTTAGTCATGATGAAAACTTCAAAAATATCCGAGTCAGTTTGATCAACAATTGAATCTACCAAATGTAGGATATATTCACTATGAACATTTCTAAGTATAAATATTTCCCGGATGCAATTCAATAGTTTGTCTTCGTTGTTGACACACAGCTTTTTTAATGCATACTGCTTATGAAACGAATGTGCCTTGAAAACGGTTCCGTAACCACCTTGGGCAATTTTATCATCCATAACAACTGATTTATATTTCAATGCAATTGATTTGCTTTGCTTACTGACAGTACAATGGTAATAATTTACATTTCTGTAAATCTCTTCATTTTCAATCCTTCTATGGATTGTTCTATTCACTATATTGAGAGAAAATAAGTCAATTTTTATCCAGTTAAATTTAATTGTAAAATAATTCCAATTTCAAATTATTCATAAAATTGACAATAACTCAAATTCATTTTTAGATCCACGATTCCTCCAAAAACCAAACAAAAACTACCTCGAATAAACAACATACAAAAATATAAAATATTTTACATAAAAAAAAGTTACTTTGTTATTGTTGGGTGTTAATTGTTAACCCTTTCGAAGGTGGTGGAAAAATACTGTACACCATTTTAAACTAATAAAAATATCTAAGTTCATATCTAAGTTCATATCTATGATCATTTGTAACTATATAATTGTTATCAATAAACTTTGAGTTTTACATCATTTTTAGTTTCCTTTGCCTTAGAAAGGGTTAATCAAGGGTCGGTTTATTATGAATCGGACTCCCCGTGTTCAATAAATAAATATCAACACTCCCAATGTATATTATTATAACAAACTATAAGCAAAATGTCCGTTTTTGATAATAACCTCCTTTTACAGAGATCCCCAAAATGCTTTCAATCTTCTTTTGTTCAATTTTTTAATTACAGTACTTTACCCCCTTTCTACTGTCAAGTTTCTTCAATACCTGAGGCCAAAAGCCAATTTTCGATTCATGAATTATCCATATAATTGTCGATTTTAGACTTAATTATTTCCAACAATCTTCACCCAAAAAATCCCTCCATTGCTATCGGAAAATAAGCGTTAATTAAAAGCTATTCGGGTATATCAAAAATATCAAAATATCTCTTAATTTTAATTTTTTTTACTTGTTATATCGGTCATTAGATCAGTGATTCCCAAACTTCATAGACCGAGACCAACTTTTAAAAATTGAAAATTTCCTTGATCGACGTTACTAGTAAATCTATTGTTTAGTCAAATAATTAGGATAATGTGTTATTGTTTTCTACTTTTAATGATAACGTCCTTAATGTCCAGATAGATATTACTCATCCAAATTTGATAATTTTAGCTTATTATAAATTTTTTAAAAAATTATCATTATTTATTTACGAGTACTTTTAAAGATAAAAAGAAATGTGTTCCATTCTTGCTCGTTTATTGGTGAAAATCACTTTTAAAGCTTGACACATCAAAACATCTATCTGTACCTCAACAGGTGGTCGTATACCCATGCTTTAGGAACCTCTAGGTTAAAGAATTAAATAATAATGAAATAACTTCATTTTATTACTTTCAATTAAATCAAAATTTGCGGTGGTCTAGAACAGGGGTCGGCAACCAATGGCACTCTATACACCACTATAAAGTGGTCTAGTTAATAACGACTATTATACTGCTAACGGTAGTTCCACATATTTTTTAATATTATTAGATAACAAATATATATTTGTATTGGTATTGAAATGATATTTTTTTGCTTTATTAAACACCAATTTTCCATACAATGTCAAATAATATCACAAGCATCTCTTGTGTTGACACGGCATTAAAAAGCTGTATATCACACATGTGTTACTGTGAGGCTTTCGACAAGAGGGTAAATTTAACCCTGTAACTTTCTTCGGACTCTCATCGTGGAATTGAAAGGGTCTTTTTAACATGCGTTTTGTTCTATTGTGATACCAGCTGAAATGTGTACTTTTTTAGTGTTGGTTTTTACCATTGATATATATATATATATAAAGGTGGCACTCTGAATTAATTGGGATTGTGTGTCTTGGCACACCACAGCTATAAGGTTGCCGATCAGGAATCCAAAAATAAATAAAATAATTAATTTTAAATCAATTGATATTATTAATTATAATAATACAAATATTAACTACTTTATTTTCTGCCAGATTTTTTTTTGAATTAACATGAAAGCATATGAAAGAAAACGTTCAATGCGTTTCGGAAAGTGCTTCTGGCCAGGATTGGAAAAAAAATCTATACAATTGTGTCATTATAGGTATTACTAATTGAAACTGTATAAAATGGAAATGCTTAAATTACGTGGTTAAACGTGTATTTTTTAATTGAATAATTATTTTCGCTAGGAAATAATTTAAATTGCCATTTAATGACCAGACGGTATGCAAGTGTTTTTAAAATGTGACTGATTTTTGTAAATTTCCATTACTAAAAGAAAAGCATAATAATTAATATGAAATAACGTTCGCAATCACATTAATACAAATTATGTTAGGATACGCCAATCAAACTATGACTGATTTGTCTAATTTATTTTCTGAAATATGTCAAACATCCTTATTGAGTTTGAGATGATGATTTACAAGTAGGGGCCCGAGTAGTATTGTTGAAATTGATGAAACAGTGATTTCTAAGAAAAATAAATATAAACGAGGCAGAAAATAGAGAAATTTGTATGTTGGTGGTATTGAAAGAAATAGGAAAAAATAGTTAGCACAGGTTGTTGTAAGATGATATGGAGAATATTTAATTGATTTTATTAAAAAATATATAAAACATGGTACTATTGTTAAGATTAAAAATATGAGATGGGGGACTAAGATTTTAACACTGATCGTTTATCTGACTCCAAATCAATATACCAAATAGAAACTGAATCAAAAATATATAAAATATAAAAAGGTCGGTTGTGGTCCTATGCAAATAAATAAGAAAGAGACAATTAATTACTTATAAAATTTATTTGGCGGTAGTTCGAAATTTACAAATGTATATGTGTATGTTACAAAGATTTCGCAGAAACTGGATCAAATGATCCCTGCCAAATGGCCCGCAAGAAGTCGATGGTCACTATACAGACGCAACGACTTATCCTATAAGACAGAGGGTAAGTAAGATTTGATTTTGGGGCACCCCTAGTATCCGAAAGCGGTCAACTACTTTGGACACTACTTGATTTTAATATTATTTATATTATTTACAAGCCGGATTAGAGAATCCGCTTTTCTTAATTATTTTATATTAAAAATACAACAAATTTACTGTAGGACAGGATAGGGATGTATCCTCTATTGATTCTTCTGGGAATTCCTTTGTAAGTTGCCTTGCTTAAGTCCTGTTGCCTTTGCTAATCAGGAAGGGCAAATATCCGCTTTAATTTCTTCCTAGGTGAGCAGAATTTTCTTTGATTTCTCGAAGTTTCCTTCTGGAATATATTTACTCAAAAATCTGATTGCACAAATCTTCCTCGTTTTCTCGATCTGTCTCTCTCCTTGTATTTATATTAGCTTGGAGAATTTTCTGCTGGTTAGAATTTATGCTTGAAATTGGGACTTGTGTTTGTAGGATAATCTTTCTGCGGGCTTCTTGTCTTCGAAAATAATTTTCAAATAATTTTCTGCGGCTTTCTTGTTTTTCTTCTGGAAATAATTTTCAAATAATTTTCTGCGGGCTTCTTGTTTCTCTTCTGGAAATAATTTTCAAATAATTTTCTGCGGGCTTCTTGTTTTTCTTCTGGAAATAATTTTCAAATAATTTTCTGCGGGTTTCTTCAAATAATTTTCTAATACAATCAATAAAGTTTTTATTTTCTTGTCCAATATAGGTTTGTTCTTCCTTTAATCGACTAGGTTTCGATATTTTTATCCTCGGCTCAATTAATAATTTTGTTATCGGCCCCTGTACTAAAAAATAGTCTTCTATTTATATTAGTTAAAAATTAATGAAATTACCAATTTTAGACCCGCGTCATCGGAAATCCAAATTTAGTAATTTTCCGATGACGCATTTCCATTTTTAGCAATTTTCAATTGCTTAATTCTAAATTTGGTAATTGTTTTCGTGACGTCACTAAACGTCATCACAATATATATTTTTTTTTAAAAAACGTCACTGTTTAGTGACGTCAGAATGACTCAACAATCTTTTTAAGGCTAAGAGCCTGTACTTAACACTATAATTAATTTAGATTTGTGGTTGCCTATTACATTAGTCATCTTTTGCTCAAAATTATAATTAAAATTATTTCGAAAAATCAAACAAATTAATCATTAAAAATCGTAATCCAATTGTACCAGAAAATATAAAATTTTAAAATTAAAATAATTTTTCGTATTTTCATTTAGTTATTGTTAATGTGATTTCTAGCCTGAAGAATATTGATAAACGGTCGAAATATATAGTGAAATATAGAACATATAGTTGGCATTTTTCCATTATTAAAACTTTGTCTTCTTTCTTTGATTACATACAATTATTTAATCTACATATTTTTATTTAATTTAATTTGGGTTCCACACCATTGCCTCAAAATTAAATATTTTATTAGCATCCATACAATTATTATTATCGAACCCTAGACCCGAAGACGCATTTCACAACCTCATCATTTAAATATTTAAATAATAAATTTTTCCTAATTCAATTAAAACACCTTCAATAAAATCACCTGTTTAAAATACCAAAAAATTGTATTTCCTATTTTTAGAAATTTCAAAATTAGTATAAGATTAATACAAAAGTACCACAACAAATTGTAAAAAATCAATTTTTTCACTTAAAATTAATTTTCATTCCTTCAGGTTTGGCGGCATTGCATTCCAAATACTCTAAAATTAACCAAAACTCATTACGATAATTTTTTATCTCAAATGCAGGAGCGCATTGAGAGATATCTTGAACCGGTTCCCAAAAAAGAATTACCAACCAAAGAAACTGTCTCATCAAAGGTCGAAAATGCTTGTGATATTCGTAAGCATTCCAATGGGACACATATTAGTCCGACAGCTGATTTGAAATCTTCGGCATATGATTTGTATATTTCAGAAACCGTCAGCATCCACAATAAGCGATCTTCTTCCATCAGTAGTTATTCAACCAATATTAGTTCCAATAAGCATTCGGGTAAGGATTTAATTCCATTGAACCAAGTTAAATGGTTCATCAATAATTAATTTAATAATCAATTAATTTAAAAATTTTTATATATAAATCAGTTTTGTTTTTAATATTAATTTTTATTTAATAATGCAAAATATTTTAGATGATTTATTTGACTATGTTTTATCAATTTCAATTATATATACTACATATGTAATATAAATAACATTAATTAAATTGATAAAACAACAAGTGTTTTAGGCGGTGAAATATATTTTATACAAGATATTTGATCACTGTTGACTGAAGAAATTGATTAATATTTGTGAACACAAGATTTACTACTCAAGTCTCTAAATTACGAACTTATTACGACACTGAGTTGGTAATAGTTCAATTAGTGTTTCTGATTTCTCGACGATTTTTATTTCTCGAGAAAGAGAATTCTCGAGAAATTTGCGAAGTGAATAATTGTATTTGAAATAAGAAAATATTGACGTATAAAATGTATATATAAATATTAATAAACTTATTATATTAGTATGTAAATGAAATATAACATCTAGAAGAGTAATAAATATTTAAAATTTTAATAATATTGGGCCATTATTTATTGTTCTTGAAATATCGTTTTAAGAAACACATTGCGTCCAAAGTTTTATCACACATTCTTGCTCTTTTTTGCCAAGAAATTTTCTGCCGTTGAAAAATTTCTTTTATTTTGAGTGGACGTCGGTTTAATTGACAATAACGCGTCAAACAAGCATTGTAAATGATCAGTTCTCTTTCCAGTTGATTCAAATATTTTGAATTCTTTTTCTATTAGTCCGTAAGATAAAGGGTTTTTTATTTTGCTCTTCACAAGGCTAAATGAAACTTCTTTCTCCAACTGTTGAGCCAGTGATACGTTATCGATTTCTTCGACCGATTCTATTGATTCCAACGATTCAACAGATTGATGAGAGTCATTGAAATTTATTGGTACATTAAATAATCTTCCATAAATTTGTTTCCCCATTTTGCATAATTCTGATTTTGAAAAATAAACACAGAAGTCATTATTTTTTTGCATTGGAGATTAATTCTGGATTTTGTAAATATTTTATTAATGAAACCAATGGCTTGTTTTTTCTATTATTTAACTCATCTTTAATAGTCCGTTGAAATTGTAAGCTTAAACCAGAATCAGTATTTTCCAATGGTTTAAATAAAAATCTTAGAGCTCCTTCAGCTGTCAACAATGTAGTCTCTTCTCTGTTAAGAAATTTCATGGAAGCTTTTATTGGCTGCAAAGTTTTTAGGATTTTTTCAGCAATAATTATGTATTCTTCGCTCCTCAGATTACTAAAATTTAAGTCTATTAGCGCTTTTTTAACTGGGGATTTAATTTTTAAAAAGCGGTCTAGCATCGCCTCCATTGTGTTCCATCTAGTTTTCACGTCTAAAATAAGGAGCAAATTTTTTTTTCAGCCTCAACTACATATTTTTGTAAAATACTATTCCTCACAGGGGAATTTCTGAAAATCTTCACGATTTTTCTGATTTCATTTATTGTATCCTCTTTAGTCGGTACCAGTTTTAAATTTGATATTTCTTCAAAATAATCTTCCTCGTCGGAATCAAAAACAATGTCTTCGAGCGATACATCACTTTCATAGACATCATTGATATTTTTTCACATTCGTATAGCACGTTTATGACTGCTAAATGAAGTCCATGATTGTAGCACAGCTGCTGATATACCTGAGATAGTTTACCGAATTTAATCATCACAGCAGCACCATCATTAATGAAAGCCATGACATCATCTTTAATATTAATCCCAAACGAGGACAATTTTTCGTCAACCACTTTTAACATATTTTCAGCATTGCAACTACCTTGTATCGGTATCATTCCAAGGTTATCCGTTTTATTTAAATAATAAATTTGAACATCCATATATCTTCTATTGTTTGTACCTGTCCATTCGTCAATAGAAACACTGAACTTCACATTTTTTTTAATTTTAGGTCACAATTTTGTTTATCTATTTTTGTTTTTTATCATTGTAAAATTCCATTATCAGATTCATAATATCTGGGGGTTTTTGGGCAATTTAAAGCCTTTATCAGATAATGCTTGTCTAATTAACCGAGACTGGTTGATTTGTTTAAATGTTAATCAATCACTGCAAGGGTAGTAACTTCCTCAGATAACGTGGATCGTCTTAGAAACTTTACAATTGTCTCGTTTGTAGAACATCGATCATGCTTATCAACTTGATAATCTCTACTGTCTTTGATCACACTCGTCGATAGATTTTCTGTTCTTTGAAATCCATGAACTCAGTCAAGATGTCTTCCAAGTCCAGTTGTTGCCGAAGAAAGAGTTTTCGCGCATATATTACATACTGCCAAATCGGTATCGCTCTTGCACTTCTTAAAATATTGCCAGCAGTCTTGATATGATTTACTCATGAAGGATATTAAGATTCTCTAAAAATTAAATTAAAAAAAAATTAATGATAAATCAATGAAAAATCATTAGTTCATTATCTTGGACAAACTCTTAAGATAAAAAAATTCCAAATTTGTTTTTGTTTTTCTCTTTTTCATTTGTACTTATTTATTAAGAACGAACTTGTCATATTTCTTTGTTTGACTTTGTTTATTTGTTATATCTCTTATTAATTTTTATTTCTGCGATTTGTACATTTTCCCCCGTGTGATTTTATTTAATATTTGTTTAATTTTTTATTATTTGGGTATCCCTAACAAATGTAAAACAATATTGTTAGACGCAATTAAATTTAAATCTTCTAACATTTATTTATTATCACAAAAATACTAATTCAAAATTTTCTCTAAAATTCTGAAAATTTAAACAACTGGGCGTGGTAACTATTAATATTGATATAGCTATCGGTCACAAATATAATTAATTTAATTTAAAATACTTTAATATAATTTAATATAATATGATATAAATAAATATAAATTTTAATACACCTGTTTCAGTTCATTAAAAACTTCTATAATAGAATTTATGTAAGTTTAAATAATTGAAAACTAAAATTTATTAAAATAAAATTTATTATTAAAAAAGTTTCTATTTTCCAATAAATTATTTCTCTTTTCCTTGGAAATTCGTTTTGGCTGCCACCTTTTTTACCCTTTGACAGAAATCCAACTGTTTAATATTTATTGATTTTATAATTAATTGATTTTATTAAAGCCTTGGAAATTTCCATTAATTTTCCAAATTTATAAAAATCTTCCCCATTTTCAATGCTATTAATGATTCGGATGTTTTATACTTCTATAAAAATATTATTTTTAAACTTAAGTTATCGAAAAAGTTACGTTTTCCGTTTTTTAAACTCCACTGCTCCTGTTAAATTGTAAATGAGGTAAAAAATGAATTTATTTTAACTGCAAGTTAAATCTTACATTGTTATTATTTCATCTCTGCAAAAATCTAGAGTTTCGATGTATATTTCTGAAATATTTGAAATGTAAAAGTATTAAATTGAAATAAAATCTTACGAAATTATTTCATAATTTCCCTACAACTCAAAGTAGAGTTATTGGACTTATTTTCAAACATTTTCGGCTCTAATTTTTAAAAATAATTTTTTAAAAATTGTCTTAAAAAGTTAAAAATAGTGATATATAGAGTTTTTATTCATCTGAAAATTTCTACATTTTGAAAGTTTGCATGCATTATTTACTATGTATTATGTTTTTATGTTAAAAAAATTGTCTTCAAATTCCTTCCTTATACACCAAGCCACCTTGAGACAAATCACCCATAATATAAAACAAAAATCAATAAATTTAAAGCATATAAACACACAAACTCACCTTGAGGTTGTTTGTAAAATAGTCACTGAGAATAACCCTACACTATGGAAAATTCAAAGTGATAGAGAAATAAAATAATGCACATTAACGTAACCCATAATAAAACATGCATGTAAACTTTTAACATTTAGCCATCAGAAGTTGAAAAAACCCCTATAATAAATTAATTTATAGACATTTTTAGAAAAATGACGGAAAAAATTTTTAATTTAAATTTTGAGGTTTTTGCTAGGAAATTTCGAGTAAATGAGGATGTATCTTCATAAGATTTACCCTTAAAACTAAAATTAATTTAATATTTCGGACATTTCTGTAGAAAAAAAAACAAAACCTGAAATCCGAAAAAAGCATAAATTGTAAATTATATTGGTAAGTTTTAAAAAATAATGATAAACCAAATTATTTTGTGTAAATCTTCGAAGATTTTTTTAAAAGATGTATAAAAAATATAATTATTTAATGCAATTAATAATTTTTATAACTTCAAAAATAATTTAACTCACTTTTTTTGAATAATTTCCGAAAAATAAGTTATCATAAAATAAATCATGAGTTTGTAGATCAAAAGTTATAATTATAAGTTAGAATAATGATTTAATTTCCTTGTAAAATCATAATTCAACTCTTAAAACTTTATACCTTTAAGCTTATAACTTTAAAAAAAAACTTACTTTGCAGCCATTTTAGAAATGGCTGAAATCCTTTAATTTTCATAAAAAATAAATTCCATTAAGTTGATTTATGTTTCAACTTATCTGAACTTCGCTTGGTGTAATAGAAGTTTTTATTCAGCTGGACAAATTACATGCAGACACAGGTAAGTATGTATATCCCTATATTATAACTTTATTGATTTTTTCGTTTTAGTATAGCAGTTTTTAATGAACTGCAACAGGTTTATACAAATTTAACACAAATAGTTATCTCAATTAGCTGATTACATTTATTACATTTAAAATATATTTTTTTTAAATAGGAGTTTTAGAACTCCTTACAAATACGATTAAAAATTTATAATGTTTTGATAAATTTCAATTTTTATATATTTATAATAGAAATTTTTAGAATTTGAATTATAAAATTCGTTTTTGATAAGCACCGCTAGTATATTATGAAAAACTTTTTAATTAATAAAATTTTAATTATCCATTTTTCCGATGGTGTTGACATTTTATGCATAAAAATATCAATGGCCGAAGTTTGCACATTTGATCATAAAATTTGTTACCCGATCATTTTGGTTTCAAACTCTACAAAGTAATGAATACACAGATTTATTTACTAAACAAATGAATTCCGACTGAACAGCGAAGATTCTTAGATCAATTCAGTTTTTGTATCATTCTCATATTAGGTTGCGTTATAAAATTTCGATGGAATCACGCACTGAAGAAGTACTTCACGAAGTGATCATCGAAAACAGTGTTCCAAACAAATGAATATCTATTATTTTAAAAAAAACATCTTACTGTTGAAAGATTATTGACTATGAGAATATTTTCAAAAGAAAAAGAAAAATAAAGTTGGAAACGAATAGTTAGTATTATAAACTACCAATTCCTTGGACTCACTTATATTCACTTCTTGCCAGCAATAGTGTAAGACTGAAAGGAAATTTATTATACGAGAAACTATTTACTATGATTTCCTACCACCTCAATAAATTTTGTAGGGTGGAAAACTGAAAAAATCTGTGATAGGAGTTTTAACATAAATTTTCTCTGTAGAAAGTTTTGAATATGAAATGCTGAAGAAAATGAATGAAAGAAGGTCTGATGGAGAGATATCAAGTTTAGAAATGTGTGAGGAAGAAGATGTCAGTGTAGGTCTTTTAGCTGTTTTCAGAGGAATCTTGTCTTCATATGATTTGAAGTTATTTGCTGTAAGATTATGCTTTGACAGGCGATCAGTGTAGGTTTTTTCAGCCAATTTTTTTTGTATTCTTCCTTGTTGTTGAAAACATATATATCTGCAGGTTGGTCTGACCAATTCTATTAATTCGAAATATTCCACATCTTACATCCACTAACCTTATAGCAAGATTTTCTTTTAATAAAATTCTGGTAGTCACTTTTTTGGCTAATTATGGATATTTCTATATAAAATTTTTAATATTTGTTTTAATTTATTTATTGTAAATTAATTTGTTTCGACTTTTGCTCTTTTGCAAGCATCAATTGTTTTCAGCGTTTTCAGTGAAATGTGAAGAAATCAATGTGCGCGGTAGCGTTGTCGTCTTAAAATACATCCACACGCTTAAAAATTCTAGAAAAACTATATCTTTCAAAAACTATATTTTCGAAATATTACTCAAAATTTTGAAATTAATTAGGAAAAATCTTTTTAATTACATCAGTACTAACCTTGATTCTTTATTGACTTGGTAACGGACGATATATATTTTTTACACTTCCATACATTTTTATCATACCACTTATTGTTAAGACCTCTCAATAAATGTTTTTTTAATTATCCATGTTCCAAACTTTCTGTTTCAAACATCCAAAAACTTAGAGGGAAATTGGAAAAAATATAAATTTCAAAATTCCAATTTCTGACGAAGATGGAAAGTAAAGCCTGAGAAGAATAAATAAATCAACTAGGCTCTCTTTTTAATCAACTTCAGTTACATTAATGGAGATGGGTATATAATTAAAAACACAACTAATTATTATATCCGAAATGTCGTGCAATTGGTTGATAAACTGATTTTATGTTACCTTTAATTTTTATTGGAACTTAATTAAATCATTTAGGGTTACGTACAATTAAGGTGAAGGTACAGAAACAGGGCGAAGCAATTAAAACACAAAATCACAAAATAAAAATTAAGTGCAAAATTGGTTAAAAATTAGAATTTTTAGGGCAAATGATGAGACGAATATGAATATATTAATATAAAATTGATTGGGGATCCATAGACAAAGTTAGGTACATTTTTGATAACGCCTCCATTTTTATAAAATTAAATTATTATTACCTATCGATTATTAAATTTTATTGATTTTTCTAAAAAATATTCATTGTATTTTAAGAATTTTAAATATATGGATAAATTAACCATAATTGTAATTAACTGGGGGGCATTATAAAAAAAGTACCCAAAGTTATTTAATAAATTCAATCTAATTAATTAATTGTGGTAAACAAATCAATTTGATTAAAAGTAAAATTCCCGAGCTTTACAAGCGAAATGTCAGCATGTCAAGCTAAAATCAAAGTAGTTAAACTTTGAGAAATTTATCTGCTAATGATAGCAAGTAATTATTTAAAAATAACTGTCGAAAAGAGAGTCCCATAAAATGAACTAAAAACCAAGTTAAAGAATGAGCAAAAATTGAACAAGAACTAAAGCATTTTAGAGAGGCAAAATAATTTTCTATTAAGTTCAATCACATTCAAATTTCTAGTTGAATCAGTTTTCACCTGACCCTACAATCAAGCAAATGTTGATTGTATTGGTGAAAATTTTAATGATTTTGATTTGTGTTAATAATAAAAATTTATTGTGTTCGGTTCTTACTTTGATCGAGAACACATGGAGTTATATTTATAGCTCTATCCTGCCAAATAATAATTAAACTTAACAAATCCAATGAATTATTATAATTTTTAACATTTTTAGCTTCTTCAGATGTTGATATACGGCAGATTTTATTGAATACTATTAAACTGGATGTATCTCGAACTTTTCCCAATTTGAATCTTTTTCAAAATGGGGGTCCACATCATGATTTACTTTACCAGTTGCTCGGAGCTTACGCTTGTTATCGGCCAGATATTGGCTATGTACAGGGGATGTCATTTCTTGCAGCAATTCTAATCCTTGTAATGAATGTTGAAGATGCATTTATTTGTTTTGCCAATATACTCGAATTACCCTGCCATCATGCTTTCTATGCTTTAGATGAAAGTGAGGTATGTTTTTTGCTAATTTGTCTACTTCAATTAATTGTGCTTTATTATATATATATATATATATATATATATATATATAGACTATGTAAAAACGATAAATACTAAAAACTGTACGAAACTATCATTTAAAATATGTGTATAACTATTAATATTATTGTAATTAAAATATCATTTTGCGATTGCTTTATTAGAAAAATTAATGAAATAAAACTATTAAAATTGGTTTACCATTCAACATATGAAAGTAAATGCGTTTTTAACCACAAATTATTTGAACTTTTCCATATGATTAACTGTCAACTAAAATATTTTGGATTAATTTATATAATTTAAATATTAATATAGTCCCTGCAATATTTAGTTTTAATTAATTTCATTAAATTTTAGTTAAAATTACAAATGCGTTATTAAAAAGTAACACATTTAATTATTGTTTAAATATTAATATAAAATAGACATCTTTTTTCTATTCGAAACTTCACTAGCAACTAACACAATTCTACAATCATCCTTCTATGACTTACGACACCACAATTCAATAAGTTAAATTACCGATTATCCTAATGATCGTTTCCGCGTATCTCTGTCTCCTCAAATCTAGATCAATTCAATTCTAATTCGCAAAAGTTGGAATAATAATGAAACATGTTATAAATTGAATTATTTTAATTTGACATAATACAAATAATATCTAAATTTAAAAAAAAATTTAAACAATACAAAAACATCAATTTATCACAATTTACTCAAACTATTTACAAATGTTCAAAACATTCGTAGTCATAGCACTTTGCACAATAATTTTTGGATCCAATGACCTTATCAACAATGCCTCACACATATCACGCGTTCCCAATAATTTAATAGACTTTTCAACAAAATTTTAAAATCAGACATTCCTATTTTACTTTTACAGCTTCTATTGTGCTCATTAATATTGGCCAAACTCTTCAATCGACAATACTCTAGAACTCGAGTACAGAGATGTCGGGAAGTCTCTCCAATGTATGTGGCATTACACCCATTACATGTAAATTGATAAACGAGATCAATTTACACAATCCAACTAGAGTTTTTTTATTTATTAATAAACATATTGCATACCTTACACGAATTAGAAACGATCTAATACTTTAAATTTTCTGTTTACATAACTTCCTCTTATAATTTGTAAAACCTTCCGAGTACGACAATACTAACACAAATTTAATATTATTATTATTATTATTATTATTATTATTATTATTATTATTATTATTATTATTATTATTATTATTATTATCACTATTATTATCACTATTATTATTAATTATTAGTATTATAGTTATTATTATTATCATTATTTATTATTACTATTATTATTATTTATTATTATTATTATTATTTATTATGATTATTAATTATGATTATTATTATTTATTATTATTATTATTATTTATTATTATTATTATTATTATTATTATTATTATTATTATTATTTATTATTAGTATTATAGTTATTATTATTATTATCATTATTTATTATTATTATTATTTATTATTATTATCACTATTATTATCACTATTATTATTAATTATTAGTATTATAGTTATTATTATCATTATTTATTATTACTATTATTATTATTTATTATTATTACTATTTATTATGATTATTAATTATGATTATTATTATTTATTATTATTATTATTATTATTATTATTATTATTATTTATTATTATTATTATTAATTATGATTATTATTATTTATTATTATTATTATTATTATTTATTATTATTATTATTATTATTATTATTATTATCACTATTATTATCACTATTATTATTTATTATTATTATTTAATATTGTTTTATTTATAGTTTACTGTTTATTTGGAATCATTCAAGCTTTCGTTATTTACCCATTTGCCACAACTAGCTCAACATTTCTTTCAACACAAACTTGATGTCAATATCTTTCTTTGTGATTGGTTATTCACCATATACAGCCGGGCTTTACCGTTAGATACAGCATTAAGAGTATGGGATATGTTTTGTAGAGACGGAGAAGCAGCCTTGTTCCGAGCAGGTTTGGGTATTCTTCGTTGTTATGAAATGCAATTGCTCAACAGTGACTTTGAAGAAATGGCAGGTTTTCTTACAGGTCAAATGCCAGAATCACTATCTGCCTCAGTTTTGGTGAGGGTTTTTTGTTTCTTTTTTCATAAAGAACTTCTTTACTGTATTAAATTTAATTCTTTTGTGATTTTTAGTGTCAATTATTTTAAATATTTGGTCTTCAAATATTTTTTATCAATGACTATTTTGCTGATTATTTATAATTTCTGAATTTTTCGTAATAATAATTAACAATAGCCGGTCAATAACTGAATGTTCTTGATCTTGAATTAACAGAATAAATGTCAAAATCAGCCAACTTTTATCTTAAATAAGACCTGAAAAGTGATGCGGCCTAAAAGATTACAAAGCAAAATTTAATTTAATATTTTACTTAAAATTTGTCAGCAGAACATATATAGTCAAATAATTTAATTCCATTATGACAAAAATTAAAAATTAATTTGTTTTGCGTAGAAATTAATTTATGATCTTTTGTCTGAATAAAATTTACTGAAATATCAAAAAACGAAAACAGATCAAAAGGAACCAAAGATTAAATGAATCAAATTATTTATTTATAATTTTTTATTGTAATGATGTAGGAATGTAACGATCAATAACGTTATTGTGAAAGAGAGTAAAACATCATATGTACCAATCAATACTCGGGTTTATGTTGTGTTAGGGTTTTTTGTTGTATAAGAGTAGAAACATACGGCATCAATTTAAAGCAAAAATATATACTAATCTAACGAATAACGAGTGCAAAATGTTTCCAGATTTTATTGTATTTTACTCATCATCATTTTTTTTTGGTAATAAAGTACAAAAATAAAAAGGCAAGAAAGTCAACTTTTGTGCTAACCAACGTTACAGGAACCATTCAGCCGCATTTAGAATTTACACAGTCAACAAGTTGATTTTCTCCTAACTTTTGTAGCGATTTTTTGCGTAATATTAAACTGATGATTTTTTTAAATAAGCTTAAGTAAATTTAAAAATGAACTGATTAATGTAAATCTAAACTTCAAACAGAGAAATGCGTCATTTCTGACAGGGGACAGCTAGTTATTCTAAGAGTTTATATCTATATAATCATATTGTAATAAATGTAACAGTCACCATTTTTCTCAATAACCTTTCCATAAATTCTTCACTGAGCTAAATTACACATTGTCAATGATTTTCGCTATCTTTTTTTTGAGCCACGTTACCCTCTCCTTTATAGTCATTTAATAACTACCCTACGCTGGCCTGTCATCTGACAAACAAAATAATTAGTGGTTTCATATTCGCTTTAATTTGTCTTATTTACTTTTGGTCACAAATACTCTAGCAATGCATTTAAAATAGATTATAATAAAAGTGATTTTTACAATTAAAAGAAATAAAGACTAATGTAACGAATTTATCATATAAAATCCAAATATTTTATTATTAAAAGAAAGCGTCACTCAAACATACATTTTACGATAAATTTCAACTGTTTAAAAAGTCAATAATTATATTTAATCTCATAAGCAATTTAAATAAATTTTATTAACTTTAGAAAATATCTCTTTCAATTTAAATTACATTTTTCAATTTAGACTGCTTTCAATAAAAATATTAAAAATTTCTAAAATAATTTTTTATAAATTTAATTTTAACATTCGACTATGAATCAGATTTATTTAAGCTATTCACGAATTTTCGGCACAGCCTTTTTCAAGTGATTTAATTTGAATTAATTTTAAAAATTAAGATTAAAAATTATTTAACTTAATATACTTTAGAAAAAGACACCAACAATTCACATACCACTTTTACAAAATATTAAAAAAAAATTAAAACATACGTACTTACAGCATTTTGTACATTAATTTTTAGATCCAATGGCCTTATCAATAACGCTTAGTATATAACCTGTTACCAATAATTATTCAACATATTTAATATAATTTTAAGATCACAAATTCCTATTAAATTAAAAATTGCTTACATTTTGTTTCCTCGAAATATATTAATTTTCCATTTTATTTTTAATTAATTAATTTTGTTCAACTTTAACAATTAATCTTTTTTTACAGGTAGAAGAAATGAGAGAAATCAAATTATATCAGTCAAATTTTTCATCAACCATAGAACAAGTTCGAAATAGATTAATTAAAAATAAAAATTCAGTTGAAATTTTGGACAAATAATTCTTTAAATGATAACTTCAGGCTTTTTATTGTTGAGATTACTTCTTTGAGATATTTTATTTGTTTTTATATTGACGGAGAAATGTAAATTAACCACGTCTGTTGTTCTGAAAAGTCTCGTGCAAAGAAAAACCAAAAATAAACCTTCAGAACTTTCAATAGGCAGTGCTTGTCTTGTTATTTGTCTCATTTGAACGTGATCATTTTTGCGTTTCATTTTTTATTACTGCCAAATATTAGGCTTTAATTTTATTTTGGACTATTATTTCAGATATTTAGTTTATTATTATTATTATTATTATTATTATTATTATTATTATTATTATTATTATTATTATTATTATTATTATTATTTTTCTTTATTATTAATATTATTATTATGATTAATATTGTTTTTTGTAATTTGTGCGACAATGTTTTATGATTCTAGATTAAGATACACTCTTTAAATGATCGGGTTACCCGCGTGAAAAATAGAGAAACGGATGATTCTTTGCGAGGTTTCTTTTTATTTGTATAATTGTTAATTTTTGCGACAAGAATTAAATAATCGGAAAATATTTTTCCGAAACAATTGAAGTATTATTGAAGATGTTCATTTATTTTTGATTAATTACAATTCTACCTCAATTTATTTATTAATTTTGTTCACTGAATTACTGGGAATTTGCTTTACATACAACATTTTAGTTTTCCGTCAAAAAATATTATAATTAACATCATTATCTTTTGATTTCACCTTTGATCTTTTATTCAATTCAATATTAATATTATCGAATTATAGATCAAAAAAATCATTTATCAGTTACACAATATTTCGGCACAGCCTTTATCTGGTAAGTATTAAGAATTCACCGAAATATAAACATGAAAATTAGTGAATTATAGTTAACTAAAATTATAATTTCTAAAACAATTTCCACTAAATTCCATGTGAGTATTATTAATTTATGAATCAACATTACTAAAATATTATGTGCAAAAGTAAAACAATAAAAATTTTTTTAAAGAAATTGGTGTAAAAATTATTTTTACTTGATTAATTTTCTCAATGAGCAAATCGTAATTTCTAATAAGCTAATTTCACATTTTTAAACAATTTTGTAAATTATACTCCTTGTAACCTTATTAATTTAACTATTTATTATTTACAGCTATTATTTCTGTACATATTATTTCTATTCATTTTGACAGTCTCTTTGTCATCAGATAGTATTGAAAAAATTTAGATTTATTGAACAAATTATTGTTATTTAAAATTATTTTTTATTTTTAAATTATTACCAGAATGCCGCATGTTAGCTATGCAACCATTTTGCCTAATGTGATTCAATTTTTACTCAAACACCAAATTTAATCACTAGGTATCTAGCGCAAGTAACGTTGAAAGTGTGTGCTAACGGGCGGTCTTCAGTATAAGGTGAACCATATTGCTCCGACTACTAATACAGATGGTGAACCTATGGGTTCACGATGTGCCATAGAAGACTTCATATTCATTTTTCATTTTAAGGTCTCTTCAAACATCAAATTATTGAATTTAACAATACCGAAAAGATCAATACACAAAACAATATAATTTATAAATGACACAAATAATGTTGTAATTGTTAAGTAAACAAATCACATCGATTCCGTCGCTTTTTAGATGTGGCCCATTAAACGAGCTGATTTTAGTTTTGTTTTGTGTTCCACTCGTGTTTACAATGACGAGGCCTGTTTGGCGTTTTTTTTGACCTAGCTTTAAATCACCTCGCCTGATTTATTCGATACGGTTTGTAAATTTTTTTACTTTTTTCTAGCGATCAACATCTTGGTAGTTACTAGAAGTATCTCCAATTTGGAGTAAAGTGCTCGTTGAATTAAGCGGGAGCAAATGCCTTATTTAAATTTGAGTTATTTTAATTCTTGTTCCGCTTTTATGGGTACTGGGCACTTGATGGAATGTATAAAATAAATATATTCTAATAGGGTTTCAATAAAATATGCGCATAAGAAAATATAATCATTATGCATTCGTTAGAATTGATGTTGGAGGTATGTTCTAATGAGTGGTAGTCAGTAAAAAGTGAACCATATTGACATGACTGCTGATATACCATTGGGTTTTGAGCTACTATAGAAGGTTTCGTTTTCATTTTCATCTTTGATTCTTCTTAACACTAAACAGTTTAACAATTAGAAGCATTTTATTTTAGGTAAATGACGTTTTTGGGTGCATTTGCGACTCACGAAAAAATAAAGAAGTTTAGACAATCTTTTACCGCCTAGCTGGTTTATTAACTTCACAGATAGAAAGTAGAAATAGTTTTAATATTTAATCCGACAAACATGTGTATACAAGACCATAGAGACTATTATTGGTATTAATATACTGTATATTAATAGTTACAATATAGTAAGATAAACATTTAAATCCAAAATGCTATCCTCACCGAATCTTTTGATGCTCGGCACACACAAAATATTAACAAATTATACATATTTTCTTGATTTTTATTCACTTTCTCTGAAACAACTGGCATCGACCTTGGCTTTAATTTGTTGGTGGTAAACGTTGGCTAACTGCTGGTGTGACATCAACATTGATCATAGCTTGCCTATCTGAGTCAAATATAGAACGGAATTTTTTCTTTTGACAAATGAAAGACTCATAATGACTTTCTATTTCTCTGCTATACATTCTAACTATTTAGCATGAAGAAAAATTTAGCGTTACTTAATACTAAGTAATGGGATGTGTCACCGTCAAATCATGCCACCGCTGTATCACCCCCGGGGGGTAAGACGTTTTTTCTAAGTCTAAAAGTAACAAAAATTCTAAGACAAAGGCAATGACTCGTTCAAGGTCACTGGATGAGTCATAATAATTTCTCAATGTTATTGAAACACAAAGACCATGACTCATCAAAAATTTCCAAGGTCACTCAAACAAAGACCATGACTCATCAAAAAATTGCTCAACGTCAATTAAAAGTTCTCAAGGTGATTCAAAATTTTTCAAGCTTATTGGATGAGTAATCATATTTTTTCAAGGTCATTTAAAAATTTTCAAGGTCATTGGATGACTCGTCATATTTTTCAAGGTCATTGAAACAAAGACCATGACTCATCAGAATTTTTCTCAAGGTAATTTACAATTTTTTCAAGGTCATTCAAATTTTCTCAAATTCATTAAAAAATTTTTCAAGGTAATTCAAAATTTCTCAAGGTCATAGTATTTTAAAAGTTTTTTAAATTTAAATTTACTACTTATTTTTTAAAGTAGTGTTTTAATTTTTAATATTTTTTAATTTTTATTATTAACTTATTATTATTATTAAAACTTTTTTATTATTACAACTTTTCATTATTATTTTTATTAATATTATTTTTTTTAATAAACTCCTCTTACACATGTCCTTGTTACTCATGCACTCCTATTGCCCTTATCTTTATAAGTCAATTGCGTGTAATGTTTAATAGTATTATTGATATGTAAAACATATAGACATTGAAAACATATATATATGATGGGTTTCTGGGTTTTGATATTTTGAAACTATATGGTTGTTACCCAGACAACCCCATACAAATATTTCCTTTGCTTACCACTCGGCACCCGTTGCTGAGCAACATTGGAACTACATTCGAGTGGGTAGATCGTCCGCAAAAATTGAGCCCTATTGCTAATGCTATAATTGACCGAACGATCCATGGGTCCAACGAGCTGCCGATAGGAGGCCTGTGCTCGATTTTGATTTTTAGGTCCCATTATTCTCCTATCTCTTTCAAAGGTTAACCTATACTCTCATATCATTCATTGTTATGTCCATTCCCATAGTCCTTCGTATCGTTGTCCATGTCGAAGATTATTCTTTGGTCGGTACACCCTTGGTTATATTAAGTATTCACACACTAGTTCTCTTACTCTTATCCCTATCATAACTACAATGTTCCCTATTATTATTACTAGCATCATCATTGTTGCTATTATATGTATTACCTTTATTAATTGTTACTACTATTACCTTTATTATTATTTTTATTACTATAACTGCCATTATGTTTATTGTTATTACCACTATGATTATTACTATTATTATTATTATCATAATTATTATCATCATTACTACTAATACCATGATTATTATTATTATTACCATTATTATTATCATTATTATTATTATTCTCATTATTATTCTCATTATTATTATTATTGTTATTATTATTATTATTATTATTATTATTATTATTATTATTATTATTGTTATTATTATTAAGATTTTGTAGGGATCCGTCCTTATTCTTCAGCGTTAAAAATTTTTTATTGGTATACAACATTAGCCGTAATCCATCTGTATTTTTCGGTTTTTGATAACGTATCTTTGTAAATTCGAAAATTTTAGCAGCGTTTTAGCAGCCCTTATTTTACGGTTCATCCATATTCTACTGTTTTTGACAAAGTATTTTCATTGACTCGGAAAATTTGAGCAGCGTTCCGCCCTTATTTTACACGTTCCATTTTTACGTTACTATTTTTGTTAAGTATTTGAATTAATTCGGAAATTTTGAGCAGCGTCCCGCCAATGTTTTCCGCCTCATTTCAAATTAATTTATTTAATTCTTATTTAAAACCATTATTTTTCATGATTTTGGTCGTTCGGATTAATCTTTTCCCGATGGCTATTCATTTTAACTGTTGCAACGATTTCGAAATTTTTCCCGCTACCCATTCCCTCTTTTTGTCCTTAAGATCTATGTATGTTCATTTCATAGTTAATGAGTGCCCACTGGACTACTCGGTGTTAGAGATTTTGAGCCGATTGTTGTTAAAAATTTATGTCAATTTTACAGGAAACGGATGATGAAGGAGCAGCCAAAGGGCTACTCATTTACCCTCCAATTTCCCCTAGGTACGGATAATATTGACGTTTCGATCCCTGCGTTCCGCACGCCGGGTCTTCACTGGCACAGATCATCGGCGGTATTCCACGCACTTACACGAATCTGAATACTGTATATGATTTTATTAACTTGTGATGTGTCTTTGGCTGTGGGCCGGAAAAATTTCGACAATTAGAAAAAAAAATTTAAGCATTATAATAATTTATTAAAACCAAAATGAAATTACCGGACACATCCATTAAAATTCATAAATACATCCATCCGAATTAAAAAGCCATTGAATTAAACTTCCTAAATAAATCGGATACATCCATAAAAATTCATAAATCCATCCAAATTAAAAAGCCATTGAAATAAACTTCCTAAATAAGTCGAATACATCCATAAAAATTCATAAATATACTAATTCAAAGTAAAACTGTCGACAACCAGTGTCAAAATACGATTTAAAATCAATGCTGAAAATTAAGATTAGATATTTGTCAAATCATATCAGTATATATACCTATAATTTGGCCTTAACGTTGCGTGTTAGTTTTATTGTGATTAAACATAATTCGACTTTGAAATTATTTATGTTATCTAAATTCAATTTTTATTTATTTCTTAATTTAAATTGGTAATTTATTTTTAACATTTTTAATTAAATTTATTCATCCAAAAATATTTTATTTTTATTCATTAAATTCATTAATTTTTACTTTTATATAAATGGTCATTTTACGGTCGAATTTTCTTGTTATTATGTTATTTTTTATGTAAATTTCGTGCGGTTCTTGATGCATTTTGTATTAATTTTATTTTACTTTTTATGTTTTTGATTTTATATTTATTTATATTCTCTCAGATTTTTAAATGTTTAATTGGTGTTGTATATTATATTTTAAGTTATCTTGGTGCTAGGTTTTCGTGTTGTATTACTGATACATTTAAACAATTCTCAAGGCTATTGGTGTGCTGGCCCAACATATATATATATATATATATATATATATATATATATATAGTGTTAAATAATATTTACTCTCATAAAATGGCATTATATATTTTCGAATCACCCTTAAATCATACAGAGGTTTTATTTTATTATTATTATTAATTATATTAATCTTCTAAATTAATCTTCTAAACCGGAATTCAGAATTAAATGGAATCAGACCTTTTTAATAATCGATAGACTGTTGACAGAAATCTATGATTATTTATTACTACCATAAATAAATAAATCTTTTAAACATCACAATATTCAAATTATCGTAGAATTATTCGGTTTCAACAAGCCAATAATGAAATTATCTAGTTGAAATTTATTTCTAAATAACATAAATCCTACATAAATTAATATGCTTAATGTATTCTGGATGTACATGGATTTCATGTTTGGCGAATATCGAGATGTTATTCAATCCTACATTGATAATGCAGATAAAATCGAAATAAAAATCAAGAATAAACTTGATGAAATACAAAAACAATATCTTATATGTTCAAGTTTTTTTATTAATAAAGTCTATATTTTATATTTGCCATGTGGTCATATTATTATTTGTTCATCGTGTTTTAAAAACTCTAAAAGGTGTGAAAGTTGTGGTATAATTATTGATGAGTATCATTTTGTGTATATGTAATAAATGCTATTTTGTTTCTAAAGAAATATTATTCAAGTTATTTTTAACTATTGTGAACATGTTTTATAATCCTTTATATAAAAGAAACTAATAATAAAATAATCAAAAACATAATAAATAAGTAAATGTACAATTTTATTTTTTCTGTAATATACAAAATTCACATAATTGTTCGTCTGATAAATTGATGATCATTCAGAAGCCAGAATTTCGTTGAATATATCTCGAAATTGCTGTGTTCATAATTAGATGTATCTAAAAGGTCATCCGAATTCATTGCTTTTAATAAAATATCTAGTTTTAAATTTTTTATCTCAAAAAAGAAGCTGTCCGTATCACCGGCGATAAAAATTATATCACAATTATAAATAGTTCTATACTTTTTGCAGCTCTATATACTGCAACTGATACATCCGTAGTTTGGATAGATCTAGTACTGATTGTCCGATGTAACTAGGCCATTCCAAACATATTGAATCCTTATTAAGATGCGCGGCACACAAGTTATCATCAACTTCAATGGTTTTTCTGAATGCCGGTTTTGACGAATATGTAATTAACTTTTCAAGTGAATTTGCTCGCAAGTCAGTATTTTTATCTATATAATTTTTAAAAATAGGTTTCTGTGTAAATTTTATACAACTATGTACATTCACAACCTTAGCCTCAAGCGAAAGATAAAGCCTGAGAAGCCTTCAATGAAGAATATAATTCTTCTTTGGATAATGCA
The DNA here is from genome assembly GCA_022537955.1 of Schmidtea mediterranea. Lineage (NCBI taxonomy): Eukaryota > Metazoa > Platyhelminthes > Tricladida > Dugesiidae > Schmidtea > Schmidtea mediterranea. The sequence goes on from CM039679.1 coordinate 35,265,186, forward strand.
TGAGCATTAGCTTCTCAACTTTTGAATTTGTTGGGCACATCTTTTCCGGTCCAATCGGAAAGTCATTTAAAAAATCATGGAAATTTTCAGGGATATCAATATCAACTTCCATAGTATATCCATATGGAAGGATTTCAATATCCGCAACATTCATACACTCATTCAACACATCATCCAAACCATCATACACCCAAACAAAATCAGCATACGGCAAAGATTGGCTAAGAGCCCAACCGTACAAATTATTTATATCTATATACAACAATTCGGTGTCCTCTGAAGAAGCAACATAGTGTTTGTTAACAAACGTTAACCATCCTCGTATTCCTCCCTCGTAAAAATCGAATATTTCCATGTCCTGTAAAAGCTCTATGGGTTCATCTAATGTAATAAGCGCTGACGCCCCTGACATTCCAGGAATACCATAGAAATTTAAAGGTTCAAGACCATTGTATGCAATGGCCTTTTTACGGAACTGTTGAAAGTAATCAGCGAGTAGGAATACATCAACTTTTTAGACATGGCTTTGCACTTGTTTTGCATAATTATTACAACATTCGCGAATCATTCATTATTATGCAAGTTTATAACATAAAGACCTGTATAATAATAAATGTTTCCTATACATAGATATAGATTTTCAAATTATAGGGTGAATAGCTGCATGTCACTGCAAACTAATATTATTATTATTATTAACAAATTATAGGGCGAATAGATACATACTTACTGGAGACTATTATTAATATCATATAAAATAAATATTATTGCCATATAAACTGAATATCATTTTCAAAATATTTCACTGCAGACTATTATTATTATTATTATTATTATTATTATTATCACATAACATAAGTATTATTATCATATAAAATGAATATCGTTTTCAATGCTTACTGTAGACTATTATTATTATTATTTTTTCTTATTATTAATAAAGAAGAGATATTCATTAACCTAAAATTTAATAAAAACGACCTTTTATTATTCACAGAAATCATTCCTTTGAAATAGTTAATAATGAACTGTGCATGATTTCATAAAATCTTCATAAATTTTTCCCTATTAAATAATTTCCATAAAATCTTCAATAATCAACTTTTCATAATTTTCAAAAAATAACTTCATTAGAATTTTATTTAAATTCGTTAAATTTTTAAAAATATAATTAATGTAAATTAATATATTTAAATAAAGTTTAAAAATAAATAAATTACTAACATAAATCCGCATCAATATCATCATCAGATGAATCGTCATTATCCACTATATCATCCTCAATAGAAGTGGGGACATTATCTACTATATCATCCAAAATAATTATTGGGTAAATTGGGTAAAATATTTTGAAAATAAATAAATATTAAACTTACCGATAGATATAACCTCATAAACATCTTCATCTATAAAAGTGAGATTATCTTCAATAATAATTGTTTCAACATTATTATTACGAGCTAAAAGAATATTAATAAAATCGTTTAATAAACAAATAAATTTTTACCAAAAACTTCATCCAAATCAAAAAGATCCTCATTTTCGGTTACATCGAACCAGTCGAAATTTACTAAAAAATTAATAGTAATAAATAATAAATAATAAATAAAAATTACCAATGGATGAAGTTAGAAGACTTCTTAAAATATTATTTTGTCCTGCCATATTGAAATTTTTGAATTAATTGTGACAGATTTTGAATTTGCATATGTTTATAAAGAGAAAAATATTTTCAAGATTTAGCCAATCACATTGTAGCAATACACACATATAGGTGAGAGATTTTTATGCAAGCAGTTAGGCATGTTTTCTTTGTAAATCACATACAAACAAAAGTATGTATGTGATTTTTTTGTAAATTACATACAGTCTTGAGTGTGTATGTATGTGTTCCTTGTTACTAATCACGCACTTATCATGCACTGGCTTTGTTAACATTAAATTAATATTAATTAAACACATAATAATAATATTAATAATAATATTAATAATATTAATAATAATAATAATAATAATAATAATAACAATAATAATTAATAATAATAATAAAACATAACAATAATAATAATAAAACATAACAAAACATTAATTCATTTATTAAACATCAAATCGTTTGGATAATAACCAAGCTAAACAATGTTGACCACATTTTAAAGTCCATGTTTTTTGATACATAGTTTTATTATACACAATAGGTTTACCCATTGTTTGCAGTTTCCAAACCATTAAAGCTGGATAATAGAAACCCATAAGATCAAATACAGATATCTTGCTAGGTTTCATATATATTGTTAACCAATGTTCTCCACCGAAATGAGACGATTGAGTATTGACGATTACAGCTCGATTATTACGTAAATATGGAATTTTATCAAGAGGAAATACCCATAAAAATTCATGTCCTAGTATTTGTTTTCCAATTCGATAGACCTGAACAGAACTACATCAATAATATTAATAATACATGAAAAAACTTACTCCATGACAAATTATCATAAATTATATAATTACACAATACTTTGTCTAAGTTTTCGGACATTTTTAAGCCTGGATTTCATAAAAATCTTTACATGCTAATGTTTTCAACTTTATTTATTGAAAATATTTGTTTTTACCCGTAAATCATCATTGCATTGTTGTGTGAAATCAAGGAATATATATCCATGTGGTGATTTTGTAGCATCTTGAAATGCACTGATAAGAAAATTACGATTATTAGGTAGGCTTATCGAGCAAGAAAATCAATAACTGTTGCATCTCTAGGATACTTGAAAATAACTGAATATTGAGCATTTAAATTCTTTGTTCGATGTGCGCCACCCTGATGAAATAAATTTTGAGTAATAAAGATCACCGTAAAACCAACATGTCCACTGATTTTTGTGAATAAATTATTAAAAATACTTTTCTTTATTAGCTTCCTGATACGAATCATCGATGAAGATGACATCACCTTTCCTTAATCAACTTGACCAGTTTTTATCGAAATCCTTTACTATTTTCATGTTTTTCAATTTACAGAAATTATCTTGAGTTAATCCATGTTTTTCATCTGCACCCCTGTGCCAATAAATCTTGTTGAAATTTGTTTGAAATAAATTAGATTTTAGTAATTTTCACACAAACATAGTTTTACCACTACCACTTAGGCCGACGATTAGATATACTGCATCATTTCTTAATTCCATTATTAATTTGTATAATTATAGGTTTTTGTTTATATTTTATAATTTAATGAACTCTAAAAATCATATATATAGATTAATATTTCTTTATTGTTTAATTATGTTATCAAATATAAATTATAAAAGAACTTTCGACGTGTCAAAAATGACGTTTCCGACTGGTAAACCCCAGCAAATTGTCGATAGGAGTGGAAAATACCCTATAATATTTTTCAAATCCGGCAAATCCAGAATCATGGTATGCAAGAAACCTTTAGATGTCAATAAATTACAATATAGAATAAAAAATATTAAAATACAATCAATTACGGTTGCCATGGATATGGAAAATTCTATCAATCTATACAACGTCAACAAAATATCTTTGTATATTCGAGACAGAATTATTTCATGCACTGAGGATTTTAAAATACAACCCAATGTGTGTTAACGGGTTTGCCAGTGGGAAAATAGTCATATTAGTGTTGCAAAATCTAGAGTACAAAAATATTGTTACTAACATACACAATGAAATCAAGGAATTGGTCGATATCTGATTGGCTAATGATTGATTAAAACAACTTGGTTATTCAATTTATTTCATTTTTAAAATGGAAAATACTACGCCGATGACAAGTTCAGTAAAATCAAAGAACGAAATTGAAAATTATGGTAAATTTATTATTTATTTTTTATTATTATTATTATTGTTTACAGATAAATATCAAGAAGTAATATTATAGCGTTTGTTCTTCTTCTATTCTCAAATGCGAACAATTCTGAAAGAACAACCAGTATCAATGATTCCAGATCTCGTATACACCGAGATAAATATATGGATATTCAATATAATCGATCAAGCTTTATGGGATGTTAAGTTAAATCGAACAATAAAGAATATGGAACCCGAATACCCGTGTATTCTGGATTGCAGCTGTTGCAATTTCAAATACCAAAGATATGTGCAATGGTGCCTCGTAAAATCTGTTCAAAATATTTGTAAATTTAAACTTTTTAGAAAATAAATGTTTTATTGTTTATTTGGTTGTTTTGTTTTTTTTTTGATATTTTTAATAGTCTGATTTTAATAGAAGAAATCTTTCAAATAGTAATAATATTAGTATTTGTTTGGTTTTAATAGAATTAATTTTTTAAATAGTAATAATATTAGTGATTACAATAATATAGTAATAACAAAAATAATTTGGCACATTAAAACATATAGAAATAATGATAATCGAAGCACACAAAATGAAATAACTATGGAATATTTATGCATGATTCTGATTGGTTAATCAGTATCTATTAAGGGTATAAAAGCTCGTAACCACATTATAAAGATCATAAATCAAACATGACCAAGAAAATAGTGAGCTCTGCTATCAATATCCAACCAGTTCAGATGTTCCACAATTATAAAATGTATTTTTTAAAGGAGCCTACCAATATGCAATTGGTAAATCCATTCAAACTCCATCGAACTCAATTTCAATCTCTCACTGGGACATTCTCAATGATAGATATCAAGGATATTGATACGGTTTTCAATGAGATCAATTCGAATTTAAAATGCAATGAAAATGCATTCTTTACCAGTCAATATACCAGATATTATGATGCATTTACAGAAATAGGTTTCAAAGAACAGGAAAACTGGTATTTAACAATAACAACACAAGGATATAATGCTGATCAAAATGATGTGCTTTCTCGAATCTGGAAAATTGTTACTGCTAAACTTTCACAATTATTTTAATGTATATTTTAGTGTTTAATGTGGATGTTAATAAATGTATTCAAACAGATTTCGTTTGTTTTCTTTACAACATATTCTATAAACAAAATTATAATTAGTTTTAAAATTGTTTAAAAAATGATGTCTGAAAAAGGTAAAATATAAAATATAAAATATTTAATTAATTTTTGTTTAGAATATTTAATAAACTTTTTGTTTGATAAACTCGAAGAAATAACCGATGTAAAAATTAGAGATATGTTGACTCTAGTTGAAGCATTGGGTAAAAAAAATTCATGTTGTGATTCAGAATGTCAGAGTGATGATGATGAAGAAATTGATAATGATGAAGATACTGAAATTATTAATAATGAAGATACTAAAATTATTATTGATGAAGAAATCCTTACTGAAAATTTAGGTGAGCCTAACGAATTTAAGACTTATGTTGACCATTTTATTAAAATTATAACGATAGAATTTTGTGGTGATGAAGCATGTATATGTAATAATCAATAAATCTTTTTGAAATTTAAAATATTTTATATGTAAATTTTTTACGATAAAGTTTAAACTATATAATTTCTAAATACAGTTTTCAGTATAATCGATGATTTTTTTATATGAAAATTTTAGTATGATTTTTAATATATAATTTATAATATAATTTTATAAAATAATTTTTCAAAGAAATTAATTATTTTAATTATGAAATTTTAAACATTATTTTAGCATGTTTTTAGTATAAATTTTACAACGAGTATTTTATACAAATTGATAACGATCAAAATTTTCAAAGAAATTTAGTGTTAACATAATAATAATAATAGTAATAATAATAACAATAATAATAATAATAATTCAACCAATTACAATCTCTATAAAAACTATAAACACATAATCACATAAAATAAACACGTAAAAAGATAAAAATTAATTTTATTTACATCATCACAAATCTTCTTATAATAAGCTCTTCTTAGATCAGCCAACAAAATATGTACAACTTCTTTCTTCTTGTAATCCATGCAGCATCTGCATCTAAATGGACAAGTCCTCATTGAGGGATCTGCACAAACAATGCAGTCATCTAGACGCACCGTAATTAATCAGTAATAAAACCCCTTACTTATTATGCAATGGTGTGTGGGCGCAGAAAGCTTCTAACTACCTACTCTAAATATCGATTGGAATGAAATTTTCTTTGTCTCCAATGTTGGCAAATTGAGAATAGGTTCAATTGGAATATCTTATACGATTTTCTCTGTACGGTTGACCATGAATTTTATATTTTTAATGATATCATCATCATCTCCAATATTAGCAACCAGCTCATTCAACAAAGTTATAAAAAATTTAGTTTCTAGCATTTTATAAAAATGTTTGGAGGTGTAAGCTTATTTATACAATATTCAATCAATCAGAATCATGCATGAATATTGGGAAGTTGCAATGTCCTTATTTAAGAAAATATGTAAAAATATATAATGAAAATGTGAATAATGATGATTTGTTGCCACTGTTTACCTGTTGCATTGGCTGTTGAACTTCTTTCATTATACAATTGAACTGATCAGTTGTTTTATTGGAATAAACATTTATACTATATTGAACTTTATTTATCATTTTTTCATTAAGTTTGCGATTTTCATTCAATTCGAATATTGATTTTTTTAATTCATTTTTGATAATACCTGTGGTCTGATTTAGATGTAGAATCTTATCCTATATTGTGTTCCGAGCTCTTTTTAAAGTTTCATATGTGAGTTCAAATCGGATTTCTAAGTTACTCCTTCTTTCAGATACTTTTTTGACCGGAGCTTTCAAATGTCTAGGCCTATCAATCATATTCAAAATATCCATCAATACGGCTGTGTCAGGACATACACATCTTGTTTAATTTTTACAATGAACGGTTACAACAATTGAGTTAGCCATTTTAAAAACACTAACAACTAATATTGTTATTAAAATTTCTTTAATCATTTTCAAAACTATATAAATTAATATTTATTGTTAATAGCTAAAGGTTTGGGTGTTTAACTTCGCGTTGCTTTAAATTAGTATAAAACTAATTGTTATTTCAAATGTTATCATTAAAATGGATGTTATTGTACCGAGCGCAGTTCAAGAAATGAACGAAATCGAACATTATGATAATTATTATATAATTATTAAGTATATTATTATTAATATTATTATAAGTTTTGTAGATGATTATTTTTAAGTTATCAAAGAACGTCTTAAATTCTATTATCCAGATATACATGAAATATTGAAGGATAAGCCAACATCAATAATTCCAGACTTGGTCTTTAATTATACATCTATATAAATATTTTCCGTAATCGAACAAAACAAAATGTTAAAGGATATGGAACCCGAATATTCATGTGGTGATGGATGTCATTGCCGCGCTGCCCGATATCGGAAGTATGTGGAATGGGCTTTGAATAAAGCTCTTCGACAATATTATTATAGTGGAATGATTTCTTTTTAATAAAAGTTTTTGTTGTTAATAAATTTGTTTTTATTATATATTAATTATAGTATAATAATAATAATAAAACATAGAATAAAAATAAAAATTAAAAAATATTAATAATTAAAACACTACTTATAAAAATAAGTAGTAAATTTAAATTAAAATTTTTTTAAAAATACAATGACCTTGAGAAAATTTTTGATAAGTCATGGTCTTTGTTTCAATGACATTGAGAAATTATCATGACTCATCCAATGACCTTGAATTAGTCATTGCCTTTGTTTTAAATATTTTTTGTACTTTTAGACTTAGAAAAAAAGGTTTCACCCCGGGGGGGAGTTGATCCAGCGGTGCCATGATTTGACGGTGACACATCCCGCTACTATAGTAAAACTAAGTTTACATTTACTTGTAAGCAGCAATAATTGGAGCATTCATAATTCTGAAGAACAGAGATTATAGCAATCATTGACTTCTGCGTTTTAGAATGAATCCTCTGATCATTTTGTTCATATTATTCACATCTGCCTTAGTTAAATTTATTATAATTTACATCAATAGCAGGTTTTTGTGAGTAGTGCGTAATGAGGACTATGCCCCGTAGATATTTGGCTTAAAAAATGGAGACCCCCTCCCCATAAATTTTTTTTCTGGGGGGAGGGTGAGGGTTGAAAATTAAAAAAAATTATTTGTTTTAATGAATGAATTTTTAAAATTATTTGTTTTAATGAAGTGAATTATTATTTAATTTAATTTTTTGTTTAAATTTTCTTATTTCAAATTTTTCAAATGTTTTTAAATTCACGATAAAAAAGCCCAAGTATTTTTTCCCGATTAAAATGCCTTAAAATTTGCTTAAATTGCTTACGATTGGTGCACTATAGTGAGGGATATTTTTGAATAAAATTGGTTCAAATAGCCAACCGACTAAAAAGCCTAAAAATATTTCATCGATTAAAAATCCTGAATAATTATTTTTATTTTAATTACTTTAATTATTTGTTTTAATCAAGTCAATAATTTTATTTGTTTATTTATTTTTTAATAATATTATTATTAAATTTAATTGTTTGTTTTAATCAAGTTAATTAGATAATTATTTATTATTTTATTTTTATCTAATTATTTATTTAATATTATTATTATTTTTATTTAATTATTATTTAATATTAATATTATTATTTAATTTCATTATTATTAATATTTTTAAAAAAAAAAATTTAATTGTAAGTCTAAGAATAATTTTCAATGTAAAAAAGATTGATAAATCATCGATAAATTTTGAATTATAAAAATAACTAACTTTCAATCCATACAAATATCTTTATTGACAATAAAGATTAAATAAAAAAGTTTAATTTTTATTTCAAATCAAAAATATCCGAGTAATATGCTTTACACACTTCGGCCAACAATATATGGATTGTTCGGTCACGTTTGAAATCGTGGCAATATGGACATCCATTTAAACATGTTACTCTCGTACTATCTTCACAAACAATTCAATTTGTAACACATCGGCCAACAGATTCCTGAACGTTGTCATAGTGAGTCTCGAGAAGTTCTTCAATGTTAATCCCTGTGAAATGGTAAATTTTTGTTGCGAGAAACTCTGGTGCGCAATAATCCAACGTATTTTTAATTCTTGAATAAAGTTCCTGAGTTTTCTTTTATGCATGTTAATAACGATAAAAGTTTTCAAAATAAAATAAAAATAAATTCATCGACAATCAAAGAAAAAGTTAACTTACTTGGTATCAGCTTCTGAATACTGATAACCCATACACACTGAACAATTCATTGATTATTAACTGAACAACAATCACTAGGTACAAATGACTGAGTACTGTACAACTCACTATATACATACTAGGCATTGAATAATTGAGTATTTTAGTCATTAAAATTCATTATTTAACTAATATTTATCCTTTGAACACCGATATTCAACTAACATAACCCACTTAAAAAATAAAATAAAATTTTCTCTCAATCATTTCCCCCAAAAATACTTGGTTATTCACTATACATACACTTACAATATGTTATCAATTACTAGTTACTGAACAAATCAATATCAAAAATTGTTTACTGACAAAGAAATCTTTAAATAAAAGCACATAAAAATTTGAACAATCAAAAGAAATACAATTTTAATTACAAATTTTATTAACTTCTCCACTCTTTAATCGATCATTGATGCCTCCAAATTGTTTGGTTGCTTAGTTACCTTATTGCAATCAAGAAACTATTAATCAAATTCATCGAAGCCCAATCAATTGTTGTATTTAATCTGAATAAAAATTTATTGCTTTGTTTACAGTCTAGTATGTGATTTATTGAAATTATTTTGTAAAACTTAATAGTTTTGTTTAAAAACTTTGAAATTTTTCTACTATTTTTGTAATATTGTTAATTACGTCCAACAATGAAAAATTACTAAAAGTTATTTTCAAAGATGAATGTCAACCTTTTCATTTAATTTTCACATACCCATAAATAAATTAATTGCTAACTCATCAAAAAATTACTTAAATTTATTTTTATAGATTTTCTGATCTTTTCATGCCCAACTCTTATTGTTTACTGAATGATAAATTAATTAGTAAGTACAAGTAGTGGTTAATCTAATTGCTAGTGAAAAGAAACTTGATTAGAAAAATATTCTTAAATTAATTTCTCAAAACATATATTACTTTCATTGTACATAAAATAAATTTTCATATATTTATTGAAAATTATTAGATTTTTAAGTTTCTAAACATCATTGAATAAAGTTAATAGATAAAATACTTATCATCTACCACATTACTAAAAATTAAATGATTATCGACCTACCACTAAATAAGTTGAATTTCTAACAAAGCTTAAAAAACTACATAGAACAGGTACTTGCGTACTGATAGATACCGATAAAATCTACTAAAAATCCAAAATATGTATGTTTAATTGTTGTAAAATATTTGTTTTGTAAAAATAAGACTTATCCTTAAATTATGATTATGATGTGATTAGAATTTGATACATGTTGTGAGAAATATTTTAAGATGTTAAATAAAACTGATTAATTTGTAAATAATATTATTACTTTGAAGAAATCTTAAAATAAGACTTTCAGAAAACTGGTAAGAAAATAGTGGTGTTGGGGTTGTCGGTGAATTTGAATAGAAATTATTATTGATCTGACTCCAAGCGTGCTTTAAACAACAGTAACGAACTTCAAACGATATAAACTTTATTGATTAATACACTTTATCTCCACTTTAAAATGACACAACGAATTATCAATCGATCCCACTTAGTGCTTATTGCGACCCTTCGGGAAGAATAGCACTTTTCGGATCAATTAGCTTTACAATCAACTGACTACTGCGGTGGGTTTCTGAGATCAGAAACTCTGATTTAGTTGCTTCGCTTTGCTTTGACCTTGCTTAATTTCTGTTTCAAATTTCTGTTTAATTCCTTTTGTTTTTTCTTTGTCTTCTGTAATTCTTTGTCTCCTGCAAATTTCTTGTCTCCCGCAATTTGTCTAATTTTTTGTGTGTTGATTTCAATTTAGCTTCCTTTTTATACTCCATCATTCAATAACACTTACTGCTGTCGAATAGAATCTCATACCGCTAATTCATTTTGGGTCACCATGATTGATGACAGCTGTCCAGATAAATCATTTTTTGGAGATGCCCTTTCCCGGATTTTCACAATATTTCTTCCCTTATTTTGAAAGGGCTTTCGAGATGATGTGCGAATTTTGTTTTTGTTTTTGCTTTCCAAAATTTGCACTTGTTAATTATAAATGACCTTCTTTGATTTAATTGTCTGTTTTTATTGATTTTCTCTTATTCCTTTCTCGTTGTTCAACATTTCTTTTTCCTTCTCTTTTTATGAGGCTCCAGAACCACATCTTACTCACTTCTCATTGTTTCCCCCAATCATTTTAGATTTTTATTAATTATTTTATTTCATTATTTAGGTATCCTCAACGGTAGTTATTGAGTAATAATCGTGAAAAAATACTTGGGCTTTTTTATCGTAAATTTAAAATATTTAAAAAAATTTTAAATTTGAAAAATTAAACAAAAAATTAAATTAAATAATAATTCACTTCATTAAAACAAATAATTAAAAAAATTCATTCAATTAAACAAATAATTATTTATAAAAATATTTAACCTTTTCCCTCCCCTAGAAAAAAAATTTATGGGAGGGGGTTTCCATTTTTTAAAGCCAAATATTCACGGGGCCTAGTCTTTATAATACTCTACTTTTGTGGTATCTGAACACTTTATCTTCATGACACTCTGAGAGAATAATTGCTGCCTTTAATAATTTTATCAATTGATGTAAACTCACGACGATTGTTTCGCACACTCCCAACAATTCGCTTAGATAACTAGTAAAGTAATTATAGCAAGTTATTTTTTTTCTTTTATCAAGATATTTTTCAGTTAGATGCATTACGACTGCTTCAGAAAAGCTTTTGATGCTTTCTTTCACGTTTTGTAACAATGTGTCAGCTTCAATGTAAATAGGAATTGTGTTCTCCGAATCAACTAACCAAAAGACTTTCACACCAAACTTACCAGGTTTATATTGCTTGAAAATAACGCGACCGTGGAAATTAGTTAATAAATTGCACCTTGGACAATAAATTGTCACTATTCTTATACTTTATTTTATAAATAACGATTTTTTCAGAAGATATTTCTAATGCCTCAATGGCATCAACAATTGCGTACACGCAACAGAACAAAAATATGTTATATCTATTAAAATTTTTTTTTTATAAAATTTATAACATAATATCTACTGATGCTTCCACGACATTAACTATCTAGCACATTGAAATTCATCGAAATATGTAAATTTATTTAAAATTTAATTAAATTATAAGAATCATCACAGAATATCAAATACCAATAAAAATAATTATAGAAGTTATGAAAGATGGACTGATTTTTAAGAATAAAATACAAATTATTACCATTGCATGAGAAAATGTTTTCCAAAATGTCTAAAGAACGAAGTGAATTTGGGTATACTGAAAATTTTTGATATATAAATTAAAAAATAAATGACTTACCTTTTTTGAATAATTCCAAAATTAATATTAAAAAATCACAAAATTCATGAGTAAATTGTGATTAAATTAAAATTTTAACTGAGATAAACAACATTCCAAGTTAAACAATGAAAATTTTAAACATTTAAAAAATTCAAGGTTGTACCAACGGTTCGATTTAATAACTCTTGGTGTATACTGTTTTATAGACACACACGGACACCACAAACACACATCACATACAGACACTCAGCCACAAAACATGCGATGCCATGAAATAAAAGAAAACGGATTATATTTTGATAACCAGATTTGATTCTATGCAAAATATTTCATTGTGCGAATGTATTTCAAAATACAAATATGTACTTTGGGTGATAAGCCTATCATATTTACATTTTGCTATTTTTTATTGCCAAAGTCTCAATTAAACTAGCAAAAAAGTCAAGACTTTTCATCAAATATGCGGGTTATTCCCAGAAACGTTTAGAAAGAAAAATTATATTATTGCAATAATTGATCAATATATCGGGATAAGAACACGATAAAGAAAAAGATGAATAAAAAATGGATTCTAAAATTCACAGTACCAAAAGCATGCATGTAGATGGTGGAAAAGTGTTTTAATCGAAAGCTATAAAAGATTTTACTGAATCAATGAGAATTTGTTGCTGAAAAACATTATAAAAGAATTATAAAAGTTGAAGCCGAACATATAGTTGTTGATAACAGTACATTAACACACCTTCATCATTTTCAAAATCATCGAGCACAAGCAAAATACACGCAATCGGTTCTTGGAGACACGAATTCTTCAAGATATAAAAGTTCGAGCGTTCTGTTATTCACAAAGTCTACCAGTCAAAAAGTGATTAGAAGTCGTACAAGCAGCTCAGTATATATAGTCTCCAAGCTGGTACGCCTATGTGTGTCTGCATTAATGCAACTAAAAATAATTTGACCTTCTAGAGTTCTTTTTCTTCATTTCATTATATTTTATTTTCTTCAGCCAATTTATCTTTATAATTAAAATTAGAAATTTTTCATTATCGTTTTATTTCATTTTATTCTCGTTAACATTTGCTAAATACCATTTTATAAATTAGCAAAATTTATGATCGAATCTCTGTTATTGTGTTTTATCTATTTAAATTTCGTGCAGTTCTTGGTGCTTTTTGCAATATTTAATTTAATTTTGTGTTTCTTTATTTTATATTAATTCATGTTCTCTCGAATTTTAGGGTGTTTATTTGATGTTCTATGTTGTATTTTGAGTTATGCTGGTGCTTGTTTTTATGCTGTGTTACTAATCTGGTTAAACAAAATCACAGGATCACCTTTAGTTGGCCCAACAACAGTTATTATTTTTATTAGTAAGATTATAATAAGAAATAATTTATTTAAAATCTTTATCATTATTTCTAGTTTTATCCTTATAAATTTTATAATAATAAATAATGATTTACGTTTTTTTATTGTTTATTCCAAAGGTGTTACAGTATTAATAGAAAGGGGACCATATCAGAGTTATATTCATTGGTGAACATGATTAAGTCCACACTAACCTGGAGATAAGTCAAGTAATATAAAAGCTTAATTAATGTAAGAAAAACAAATTATTATAATATCTTAAAAATAAAAAATAAAATTAACAAATCTCTTTTACAAGTAGAGTAAATCCTCTAAAATAAAATCATCGAAGTATTTTTCAATTCAACGCCCGATATATCTCAACCTTCATTTGTAGTGCACTAATTTCTCTATCAATTTCAATAGTCCACTCGTCTAATTTCCTATGGCATTTATCAACACATTTTGCGTTTCTGTTATTGAAACATGTATCAATTTTATCTCGGATTTTCAAAACAAAACTCTGCATTTTCTCCCATATCCGTTCTACCGACTTCCACATCTCATTACTTTTTAACATTTTTTTATGAATGTCGTTGAACTTCATAACAACCTCTTCGACTTCCGTTTCGTAAATTCTGTCGATAAATTCTTGAAGTCTCAGAACAGTCTTAATTGCATTCTGAAAATTAGAATTAATTTCCGGAATAATTTCATGGAAAAACTCTATGGCTTGAGAGAAAGAATCTTCGAATTTTTTAACGCAAGTGTCGTCTATCAGTTCGTCGAGGTTATTTAGAATTCCGATTGTATTTTTTCTTAAGAATACGATTAACATTTCTATTTTGTCGATTTCTTGAATCGCATTTTCAACCGTATCATCTCGGAGATCTGCTATTGTATTTTCAAAAGCAGAGATCTGAGATCTAATGGATTTCCTGGACACAGATCTTTCACACATTAATGAAATATTTTATGTAATTATTAAGTATTGATTCGCAATTAATATTTTATTATAAAATATAAAGTATAACTTACAAAATGAACAGTGAAATCAAACAATTATTTCGGTATCAAATTGATGACAAGTACTAACAGAAGGTGTTGGATTTGATTTTCCCATTCCTGATTCTCTTGATTCCACTCAAGAAATTATTTTTAATGTTTCATAATTACTTTGTAAAAAGAGAGATAATTGTCTTAAATATAATTTATAAATTCGTTTCTTTTGTTCATTACTACCATCATATACCAAAAATGACTTTACATAAATAAGATAAGTCCCAACTGGTTGAACAAGTCCCAACTTGAGCAATATCAACTTCAAAACATTGTCTAATTTCTTCTTTATCAGTTAAATATGTTGGGCCAGTACAAGATTTTGTTTAAATGGATTAGAAACAACACGCAAATATAACACGCAAAGTTTAAAATCGGACCCATAAACATCAAGTAACCACCTAAAAATGCGAGAAAACACATAATTAAAAATAGAAAAACATAAAAGTAAATCAAAATATTAACAAATGCACCAAGATATGCACGAATTGACATAGAAATAGCATAATAACAAAAGATTTGACCGAAAATTGACAATTTACGAAAAAGAAAAAGAGTTCATGAATGAATGGAACAAAAATAAAATAATTTTAGTCAGAAATGATTAAAATTAAAAGTTAATGATTAAATTGTCAAATAAATCAAGAAAATAATAAAAAATTAGGAAAAATTAGACACATAATATCAAGGTCAAATTTTTGTTTTAACGCATAAAAAATTAACACGCAAGGTTAGGGTCACAGAAAAGGTATATATACCAATCCATTTTTACAAAATTCTAATGCTTTTTCACTCAGTGAATAATTATTCTACAGTAGAACACTTTAGTCAGTAGAAACCACTCTCGGCAACAATTTCCACATCACGATCGCAAGTATCTTACAGGTAAGCTCTACTGGCTCGTGTATGTGGGAATTTCTTGTTGTATGTGATATGAATGCCTGATCTGAACTAATCGACGAACCATGATATGATTGTATTAAAAATATATGTATTCTGAAAACAAATTTGATTCATATTGTTGGGCCAGAACAGTAAACGGCCTTGGAAAATGTTTAAATGGATCAGAAACACACACGCAAAAATAACACGCAATTTAAATAAACCCACTGAAACATCAAGTAAACCCGATAAAATCTGAGAAATAAAAGAATTAAATATAAAATAATAAACATAAAAATAAATTAAAATATTAACAAAATGCACCAAGATTCGCACGATACCTATACAAATATAACAAGAAAACATAACAAATTCGACGAAATTGAAAAAATCAATTAAAGTTCATTAAAATGAAATTTAAATCGAAAATTTTGAATTAGTAATAATTCAATAAAAATTATAAATAAAAAATTATAAAAATAAATCGAAAAATAATAAAATAAATAATAGAATTTGCTAGAAAATAACAAGGTCGAATTTTGTTTTACTGCATCAAATTTCACATGTCATACAAATAGGTATATATACTGATCCATTTTCACATTTAACTAACCATTTTTCAAACCAATTTTGGACTTTAACCATTTTTGAAGACTAACCATATTTTCAAACTGATTAAAACCATTTTTAGAAACTATTTTAAAACTATTTGAAATCGTTTGTAGACTATTTTGAAATCTTATTTTCCAATCGTTGTGAAGCTATTTTAGAACCTTATTTTCAAGCTATTGGAGCTAATTCAATTGATTTTAGACTATTTGAAATCTTATTTCCAATCGTTGTGAAGCTATTTTAGAACCTGATTTTCAAGCTATTTGAGCTAATTCAATTGATTTTAGGTGAGAAATATTTTGGTTGGAGCTCTCTTTCCACGGCGACGTGGGGAGAGAGGCATTTATGCTTTCTGTTATGATATTTTATGATATTGTTTGAAGTATTTGGAATGGTTATGAAGGGTAATTCTGTTATTTTGTCCTAATTAATAAATATTATTAATATACATGAATTATTTGATATATATTTTTTTTAACTAAATTGAAATGTCGAAATTTTTCCGGCCCACAGCCGACACATCACGCAAGAAAGTAAAATCAACATAGTACAGATGCATGTAAGTGCGTGGAAAATCGCCAATGATATGTACCCGTGAAGACTCAGCGTTGAGAAACGCAGGGGTCGGAACGTCAATATTATCCCTATAGCTGAAGCGAGAAATAAGGAAGAAGTCTCTGGCTGCTTCCTCGTTTCTCAATTCTGTAAAATCGACCTAAAATTATGTTACATACGGCTTAAAATTATCACACCGAGTAGTCCAGTGGGCACTCAATAAATATAATATGAACACAATATGCGTCTAAGGCCTATTAAAGGGAAAGGGTACTTGGGTTAAACTAACTGAAATCGTTGTTATAACTATTTTGGATTAACATTTTGAAATAAATAAAATTTATTGGGAATCATTGAATTCGATTAAATTGAAATTGTTGATAAAATTTAAAATAACCATTGATTGTAAAAGTAAAAGTGTTTTATGGCTAAAAATTAAAGTAAATATTGGGTAAAGAAAAGTTAAATGCTCGTAAATTATTGATTAGGGTATTAGCAAGTAACTTCATCAATTAAATTATTATAATTCATTTCAATAAAAGTAATTTGATCTTTGAGTAAGAACGAGTAATGTGTTGATCTAATCCAAATCAACCCCGATAAAAAGGAAAGCAGTTAAGAATCGAATTCATTGATTTCAAATAAAGAAACGTATCAATTAAAGGTAAAACGATTCTCGAATAACAGTATGAAATCCCTTAACTTAATTGTTGATTAAAATTTAATGTCACCCCCATAATCCACCGTTAATTCATTTTGATAAAATTGAAGAAGTGATTGAGCAAATCAAGTATTTAGATTAAATTATTGATTAAAGATAAACCGAATACAAATAAATATATCGTTCATTAAATTGTAACAATTTATTGATAACAGTAAAAATGACTAAGTTAGTGCAAATAACCATTGAGTAAAACCCAAATAATCTAGTTTTGGTAAAGTAAAATATTGAATAAGAATAAATACAATAAGTTCCGTAACGAGCTATGGTTAGTGGATTAAAGTAACTCATAGGTTAAGGTTAGAGATGAATTGAATAACCGTAAAAATGTGAATTAAAGTAAAACTGGGTTCACGGATTTAAAACGATTAGCATTAAAATAACTTTGTGGTAATAGTTGATCCAAATAGCCTTAAGGAAGACTATTAGAAATCGGAATAACAGAGGTCGATATTTATTACTGATAATACAATTTCTTAATTAGAACTAGAATAGTTTATAAATTCCTAAAATAGGTTTCTTCAATTATCGTAAATGCAGGATTTATAGCAAATTGATTAGCCGGTAAAGTGAATGAATATTTACGTAAATTAAATCAATATAATTGAAAAAACACCAAAGTTTAAGACAAGCGAAAATTTGTATTGAACAAACAAAATTCCACATAGCGAAGTTATTCCAATAAAAGGGTATCGCATCTATTTAGAAACCTCGATAAGCGTAGAAGTTTTCCTAAAAGTTGCTAATAAAGTACATTTAAACTAGTCAACGAAATAACTTACCGGAAATTGAGATAATCAGGTGTGGGCGAACATTTGACCAGTAATTCTAAAAATATGACGCGAATAATACAATCACCGGATGTAACAATGTAATTCACCTTTAGTGTAATGGTAAAATTCGCCGGAAATCCTTCACTCACCAGGATACACCTACACACGACTAAGTTATCTCGGAGCAACATCCGGCCTAAATCTTAAAATGCGAGCAACTGTAATTAAAGTTAGTAAACAAACTTTAAATCAATGTCCAAATTCCCTTAAGTCAACGTACGAGTATCCGCCTACATGAAAAACTTCTATGTTAAGACGCATATATCAAATAGGTTAAACATCAGGTTACCACATCCATACGATTAATCATATAGCTTCCTTATAAAGGAGTGCACCTTAAGGAACCAGACCCACAAAGTGACCCAACCGACATGATAATAGTAACCGGGTAGTTAGTGAGTTGGATACCCAACCCGAGAGATTATCGAAATGGAACTGTTTTCTCATTATATACGCCAATATTTGATTTTGATGCGTTTTAGAATATGCCGATCGAAAGGACTGACATCCAAATGCCGACGACCAATGCCGGGAGGAACCACAATCAAAACGAGACATATTCGATAGGATTCAACAACGGTGGCCGTACCCCACTATCTGGAGGGTACTGGGCCTAAACAGCGACCCATGCGGACTCGCCGGACAACAATACCCGGCCGCAGAAACGTACATGAATGCGCGAGAACTCCTCACCCAATGGGAACGGGTGCAGGAACAAGTGGACCTACAGGTGGTCAAGGCGAGGATGTATCTCGCCAACGTAGAAGATGACATCCTCGCCGGGCGAATCGCAGAAGCATACCCACCTCGCCCAGTCCGAGATACCCGACGCCCATATCCAGTGGTTCCTCCGAGAAAGAGCCGAAGGAAGTCCTTTCCGAAGAAATTAGAACTCCAGAGACTCTAACAATTTATATGAACTAGTTTGATGTTTGTTATTTAGTGAAATAGAAATGTTCTTTACCCCCGTTTTACGTTTGCTCATTTGTTTAAGAATTTTCGCTTCAATTGATATGTTTGCGTTAATGATAAAAATAACTTGTATAAATTATTAACAGTAAATTTAACGACTTATCCATTATAGTTATGGCCACTAACCAAATATTACAAGCGGAACTAGATCGCGCGCGGAGCACAAATGCGGATCTCCTCCATCAAATACTCCAACTGACAAGAGAGGTCCAACAGATCAAAGCGACTTGGTCGGACCCGAAAAGAGTCAAAATGTTGTACCATCGAATATCTGCAGCACAGAAAGGTTGGGCCGAAGAGCGACAGCTCAATCAGAGCCTGCGCACCCAGATACGAGGATTAGAAGTGGCCCTAGCTGTTTGTCGGGAGGGGGAAGCGGTCACCTACCCGCTCATATTCGCCCCGACACAGAGGATACAGAAAGACCCTCAACCAGTAGAGCAGTCCTCAACTCAACCAATAAATCGTCGGCCGGGACGCAAAGAACGTGCTCGACGCCGAGCTGCTCAGCAATCAAAACCGTCTCATTAACTGTTGATAACTCACATTTCTGTCGATTTAAATAAAGTAGTTGTGCTTACGGTTACAGTTCTTCTTAAAAGGTGCTTACACGTAGACATTATTATGAGTACCCGCGTCACAACTTTAAGTCATCTCTCCACATTCGCTCATGAATATACTTCCGCAGGGACAGAGCTAAGCGAGCGCAGGTCTTCTATCGACAGCTCGTGAACCCGAGGGTTGTCCGAGCAACTACAGTACTAGCCAATGGTACTCAATTTTTGCGGGCAATCCACCACTTGAACACATTACCAACGTTGCTTAGCAACGGGTGCCAAGTGGCGATTAGTATCATTTTGTATGGTGTTACGAGGGCAACCGCCGATTAGTTCAAACAAACAATGAAACCCTGTAACCCACCATACAAATTTGGGGGCTCAGCCGGGATTGAATGATTTTCGTGTGCAAACAAATGAGAGGGGACAGGTTACAGAACTATCTTTGCAAATAGAAATGTCGGGACGACATGTTACCAAACCCCGGAGAGATGGAATATGTGGAACTTAAAATTGTAAAGAGCGATTGTAAAGATCGATGAGAAAGTGTAAAGATCGAGGAGAAAATTGAAACAACAATAAAAAACGATCAACCTGACTGCTAGGTACAAATTTGGGGGCTCATAAAGGACTGTTTTTACAAAGAACCCAAGGAAATATAAGCAAATGTTTAAAGTTTAAACAGAGATGTTGAGACGATATGTTGCAAACCCCAGAGAGATGAGAACGCCATGAAACAAAAACCCAGAGAACAACTGTTGAAAAACGAGCAACCCGACTACAAATTAAGACGCCAAGACACTCAACATCCATCAATACTTGACGACATGACACCCTTGTAAGACACCAACAACAATGACAAGACGCATAAGTAGTTAAAAGGGCAAAATGCGGGATAAAATGAAATGGGGTAAGTAAGGGGAGTAATGATAAACAAGAGAAAGCAACGGAACCAAATAGAGGAAGCCAACGGTAATAGAATAAAGCACAACAGGTAATGAGTAAATAGTAGTAGATAAAATGAATCAAAATATATTAAAGAGGTGAATGAATTTAGTTAATTAGTATTTAGATAAATTTAAAGGGTAATTTGATAATTTTAGATGGAACCAACAAAAATTATAGAAAAACTAAAGGGGATTCTAAACATCGAAAATGACAATCTTGAGGAACTAATTAATAAACAAAAGTTAATTAAACGAGCTAAAGAGGATATATCAACGATTTCAAACCTGTACTCCGATGAACATTGCATATTAATAAAATTGATCGATATTGATGAAGATGTAACAACTGAAAGAATATATGAAATTCTATCTATGAGATTAGAGATAACCAAATTTGGGAAAAGCTGGAACAAGTTAATGGAAAAAGTCAAAAACATTGAAGACGAGATTGCAACAACAATGAAAGAACAAACTAAGGCCTATGTAGAATGTTATGCGTGCAAATCAGAGGAAGCACGAGTAATGGTGATACCTTGCGGACACCTGAGTTATTGTCATGGATGCGCACAAGAGTCGCACTGTATGCTATGTCAGCGAAAGATAAAGGAAAGACTAACGGTTTACTTTCCATGAATTGTTATGAGGAAATGAAATAAATGTGTATTATGCATTACTTGAATTATTATTAGATGATAAGACAAATATAAAAGAAAGATGCAATGTTTGTAAATAATAAAACCACCCGACAACGATAAATAAAGGTAATAGACCAAATACATGAAAGCCGAATTAAGGAAATAATTAAAACACATGCACAGAGACACAAAATATTGGACGGAAAAATTTCGACAACCGAGTTTCCTAGTGTATGCTTCCTTTTGTTTTATTGATATTATATTTATTGATATTATATTGAGATATGACGAGGAAAAATGGTCAAACCTGAGCTATCTAATGATAGTACGCTCACCCAAGTGAAACCCTGATCAACCCTACTAAGAAAGGAACTGGTAGGCCAAGTCGCGTATGTCAGCAAGTAACCGGCGAGAGATTGATCACCTCTTTTGGGGAGCTTGCTGATGCGATTACCACAAATTTTGAAGGGGGGAGTGAAGAGATAGACCGAGAGGTGAGAGAAAGAGTGCGCACGGAACAGAATTAATAGTTAGATTAAAGGTACCTAGAGATGACTTCTTTTTTCCCTAGCTGGTGGTGAGGCACCAGAGGACAGCTACGGACTGTCGTGCTCAGGTTGTTATCAGCCAAGGGACTGATGGCGCTGAGCCGTTCGATACAAAAACCCGGATCACACACCGAGTATCGGGGCCAAACGGTAGGTGAGATGTGAACTAACCGGTAAATGGTTCATACTCAAAATGTCCTACTAAAGCCAGATGAGAGCGGCTGAACGGAGCCGAGAAATCTGATGGAAGGAGCGGGCAGAGATTTGATAGTTTATTTTCCGCTCCCACTTTTAATCGCTTCCTTTTCTTTTCACTATTCGGGAAATCAAGTAAACCGCTTTTGGAACTTGATTGAACGTCTAGGCATTTCCATACTTTTATATTCTTCGAGGTACACAACCCGGATCCCACACCGAGTACCGAGGGAATGTTTTTTTATTGCCCAGCGAGGAGTTTGGTACAATAACCCGGATCCCACACCGAGTACCAAATATCCGAATGGCGGTGAGTAAAGCGTAACCGGAAGAATGCGCGGCCAAAAGACGCCATGGCTTGAGAGTCAGTGTGAGGCCTCAAACATACCCAAAAGTCACTGATGAGCTCAAGTCCGATGAAACAATGAGAGATATATGAATAAGACGAATACGAATATGAGTAAAGATGAAATAGAGGCGGATGATTATGATCAGATACTAGAGGCTATAGAGGGCCGGATGATTATGATCAGATACTAGAGGCTATAGAGGGCCGGATGATTATGATCAGATACTAGAGGCTATAGAGGGCCGGATGATTATGATCAGATACTAGAGGCTATAGAGGCCGGATGATTATGATCAGATACTAGAGGCTATAGAGGGCGGATGATTATGATCAGATACTAGAGGCCATAGAGGGCCGGATGATTATGATCAGATACTAGAGGCTATGGAGGGCCGGATGATTATGATCAGATACTAGAAGCCATAGGGTGCCGGATGATTATGATCAGATACTAGAGGCCGTAGGGGTGCCGGATGATTATGATTAGATATTAGAGGCCATAGAGTGCGGATAAGATATGATTATGATTAGATATTAAAGGCCATAGAGTGCCAGACAAGATATGATATGAGTAAGGATGAAACATGATTATGGATAGATATTAAGGTCACAGATGACCAATAAAAGAGTTAAAGCCGAAGGCCGAAGAGCCAACGGAAGTTATAGAGGGCATAGAGCGCCAGCGACTGAGGATTAAGCAACGATTTTTTCGGGAGACATAGGAAAAATAATTAATGGATTGAATGAGAGTATGAATATGATGATTTTATATTATTGATATTATGGTATAGATAATTGATACGACTATATAGATAACTGATAAGACTATATAGATAATTGATACGAGATTAATAGATAATTATTACGAGGTATAGATAATTAAAAATGACTTAAAATGAGGGGGTGAGTCAGATAAAGAAGACCACCACGATAAATGCGAACAGGGGATGATAACATATATAGTATGGTAAACGGAGGAGAAATTAGTATAGAGTATAGAATATTGAGTGTTATTTATTTTTAGGAATCGATAGTCAAACAAAGCAATCCAAGTCAAGTGCAAAGCAAAGCAAAGGAGAAAATATTTCAGAAGCAAACGACAAAGCAAAGTGATAACAAAGAAACTTGAATAAACGAGCAGAAAGAATTTGGAATAAACGTCAGAGTAGTTACAGCAGATAAGCAATCAGAAGTTTCAAAGCAACCAAAGCAAGAGAGAGAAACCAGTCAAGTAAACGAATAACCGTAAACATTGATAGCATCAGCAACCACACGAGAAGCAAAAGCCAAGAGAATAGAGAAAAAAGTTTATTAAAGCGGAAGAAAAGAGAAAAGTTCGCAACGGTTAGAAGTGTCAAAACCGGAGTATCAATTACAGCAGCGACAGGAACCGGCACAGATAGTGGATTAACCGACGTTGAATTCAACAGTAGCGAAGAAAACGAAATAAACGATATAGAAAACCGGTTGCCAATAATAGAATTAGAAAACGAAGAAGAGAGATTAAAAACTTAACATTAACCCAAACATGGCAAATTCCACAAATTCCAACATGACTTCAATTCCGGATGCAAATACAATGTCAAATAACAACAATGTGATTGGTAGGAGATTCAGAGAAAAGTTTAGAGGAGAACCATTCGACGGTAGTCTCAATAAATTGGATACATTTATAAAGGAATTTGAAGTGTATAAAAATATCTGTCACTGACAGATCAAAAGGTAAAAGAGCGACTACCCTTGTATTTGAAAGGGAGCGCACAAGATGTATTCGTGGAAGAAGCAAGAGACGATACGAAATTGACAACGTGGACAGAGATTAAAGAGTTCTTAATAAGATATTCGGAATAGAGAAAAAGGGGAATAGGAAGATATTAGACTTCCTACATCGAAAGCAAAGACGAGACGAATCAAATGCAGTGTACGCATGCGAATTAAAGAAATTGTGTAAAGAAGCCTTCGGAGAACATGATTTGCCCGAAGATAAAATGGTAGACGTCTTCATAAGAGGAATCAAAAGAGAAGACATACGAGCCAACCTTGGATGCTTGGCACCAGAAACGTTAGATAAAGCAGTAGCAATCGCAAACAGATGTGAAGCCATCTAGGACTGGGATATCAAGTGGCAGTCTTGGCCACAGAACCAACAACACCACCAGTCAATGCCAACAATCAAAACAACAATACCAATCAGCTATGAATCAATTCATTCCAAGAGCCAGCAGATGTTCAAGGCCACAAGTAACGGAAATCCGGAAGATAAGGTAATAACCAAAGGTAGTTATAATATAATTTTCAGGAACAATCCAAATGCAAATGACAAATGCTCCACATGCTCAAAGAATTTAGGGACATCGGTCAGAGGAATTGTTTCCGAAATTACAAACTGCCAAGATAGTTGTGGTAAGCGATGGGCATATGAGAAAATATGTAGGACAACCAATAATCAAGCATGTTACAATTGTGGACAACAAAGGCACCTGCGCAGCAATGTAACATAGAAAGAGAAACCAACCAATACAAGGTTAAACACTCTTGGGAAATCCACAAATAACGTGATGCAAGGAAATTAGACATGCTACGAGAACACTACAGAATGCCTTGGAATTAAAAGAGTGACTGCAACAGATGCCCACAATATACAACAACAACGAATTCACGTAATGAGAAGCAAGAGTGATTCAACGAGTGCGAATAAGAGAATATCAGAGCAACAACAAGCTGAATGGCAAGCTACAACAAGAGAGGAAGCTCAGGGAAATCCAGCAAAAAGATGGAGAATCGAAACAACCGAGAGGAAATTCAATGTGAGAATGGAGAATTCCAGATGAACTCACACTGCGGAGCGTGTGTTGAGACAAAGGGGAAGGAATATGATAATGATAACGAAAAAAACGTTGAATTAATTTACGGATGGAGAAAATAGAGGCTCAAGTAATTTGCGAGGAGGAAAGAACAAAGACGGTCGACGTTAAAGAAACCGTTAATGAAGAAACCAAATGAACGAAACGCAAGAGATTAAACGAGCAGACATGATGATAACGAGGATCAAAACAGGAAACATTAGTCGTACGAGATAGATGAACTCGAAAAAGAAATTATGGGACACAAAGGACAGAGAGCTACACTCGAGAAAATAAAGCAAGAGGAAGCTCAGAACAAGAGGAAGATCAATTAAAGAGAAAAGAAGCAATCCTGAAACAAGAGAAAACGGAACTAAGAAAGAAGGCACTAATATTAAAAATAGACGGAGCGGTTTTAAACAGTCTAGAACATAGAACAAGCACTAGACAAAGAATAGAAGTGCTGGCAAAGAAAGTGCATATCTCAAGAAATGGAGGAGCAAAATTAGAACTACAAAAGATGAGCAAGAGCATCAACGTCAAAAGGAAAGAAAGATACTCAGCAAACATCGATCCAGAGGATACATGCTCAAAAATAGAAACAAGAATCAGAAAAGAAAAGCCCACGTGGAGCGAAACTCAAATCGAGAATAGAATAAAAGAGATATGGTTCCAAACAAAAGGGCCAACAAAGATAATGAAAGAGGAGGAACAACCACATATTAATATGCTGAGACAAATACCAGACGATCAAACAGATGAAGATGAGGTTTGGAAATAAGACAGTCTGGGTGGAGATTCATTTCAGTCATGCGAGGAAAATAAACCCAAAAGATGAATCAACCCGTATGGAGGAAATGGAAACGAATGTGCCAGAGAAGGATAACCGAGATATTAAAGAATCACGAGATTGTAGAGAAGTAGATCGGAAACCAAATTGTTCCTAAACCCTAGAGATACGACCGCATACAGCGAATCAATGAAACTAATTGCGAAAGACATCAACAAGATAATGGTACATTCACGCATCCATGAAGTATGATAAAAAGTACAAGAGAATCTGAAAGAATATGATAGAGAGAATATCAGGTTAATTATTGCATTTTCCAGAGATACATGACAGATAATAGCCACAAGAGGCGAAAGCACAACGAGCTTGTATGAATTGGGTAGTTGAAAAAACTAGGACCAGTTATTAAAATAACCTTATATTATCAAGGAAGGAAAATAAATCGGATATAAACCTAGCGGGATTGCTCTAATATGGCAAAGGAATAAATGTAGGTAACGTTAAACAAAAATGAAGCGAAGAACGACAGCGAACTTGGCAAGAAAAATTCAAATATTGTATACCAAAGAAATAAACCCGGATTTTTAGAAAAATGAGAGACTAAAGATAATGAGACAAACCAGATCAAAATGATCGACAGCAACTGACCAAGCTAGAAAATATATTAACGATTTTATCGTTAACGAGGACCGATTTCAATGAAAATATTTGAGAAGCTGTACGAGTACAGCATATTATGAGATTCGATAATGAGAGAACAGATGACGTGATAGCCAAAGTCGGAGACAATCAAAGAGATATCGAGAGGAGCATTGACAACAATTTAAAGATAAAAAAAGCTACCAAATGATGAATAAAGGAAATATCGGTGGATCGATTGATCAATGCCACGAATTATCGACGGGACTAATCGAGAATACCAACCAATAATCGAAAGTAGTGACACGGTATGGTGGAGACGTGCTATAATGTACCACAAACGAAATAAGTCCGCGTAAGAGAAATCGAACGCGATATTACGAATTAGTTATGGGAAGACGCGACAAACCCGATTAATATCATAGGCCATGGATGACCAGAGAAGAAAATACAACAAAAGGAAACTGGAAAAAATGTATAAAATCAAGGGACTCATGAACATTGGAGATACGATAACAAGGAAACACTCAAGTCAAATGCGATAATCAATCCCAACAAAACAATCTGGAGAAAACAAGAGACGGAAATGGATAAAAGGAATGATCATGGCGACACCACCTTTCATTCATGAAGCATTACAACTCAGAAAGCACTTAAAATGTCACACCGAAGAGGAAGGATAATGGAGACAACTAAGCAAGAGAAAACACAACTATGGCAGCCTAATGAAAAGAACTATTATAATTAAAATGATTGGATTAACAACAGCGTAATAAGAGCTCGTTTGTAATGCCTGAATAATATTCACTAGCAAGAAATACCAAATGCAAAAGAGCAGCGAAGAAAAGCATTATGGCCAGCGGTTGAAAAAATTTCAATTCGATATCGGAATTAGGAATACGATGCAGAAAACGAGGAATATGAAGATCATAGAGAAACTCTAGTACAAGCGGGACTCTGGTTAAAAGAACGCCCATTATCGAAGCAAACAATGGTCCAATGATCGGATGCTCTTACCAGGTAATGATGACGAAATATGGGGATATACGGACATTACGTATCAGAAGTCCCGGAGACGATGGAATGTTAAACGAAAAGAACATTGTAGAATAGTGTAAAATCAGTAAAGTAGTAATAGTATGTATCTTATATATATTGTACAAGATTGTGTCAGAATAGTAAGCAACAGAAATGGCATACCGACGAAATTAACGATGTGTTATATCAACAGATGATCCGGATAACGCAAACAAACAAAATCAAGGTTAGATACACCTATTCTCAGAAGCGTTACAACACAGGCAGCTGCCAATTGTACTATAGAGATTGTGGAATTAATCAAGGATATACCAAGATCAGAATTGAGCAACGTGGAGACGACAATGCGAATTAATGACATAATAACGAACAATGCGCAAACTCAGTGGACAAATACTCATCTGATATTAACGGAAAGTGTGAACAGAGGTCTACAACAGCGCATAAGACTAGAGAAGCAACAGAGAACAATACTATACATTGCAGGAATGAATGAACAATTAGCAGTTCAAGTTAGATTGCAAGCTGACGAAATTAGAAGAATTCACGTAGTAATCAACAAGGCGTAGATTCAAGCAAGTGGGTGGATGGATAGCATCAATGCCAGAACTTCCACCCCGACCGGATTCACAGTAGAGTAAATACGCGTACCGTGTAATATGTTAAAATAAACGACAGAAACAAAGAACGTCGGTACCTTCAAATTTTTGTAGTATGCAGACAATCAATCGAGAAAATTTAGAGGAAGCGAGAATCCATCGAAACTACGAGACAAGTAATGAAAAATAAATTGAGTGGTGAACGATATCGGAGGAAGACTAAAAGTGTTTTGTAATGTAAAGAATTATGATTGAAGCGAGACAGACGAAATGCGGATGCAGAACTATGTACAGATTGTACGATCGAAGTATAGAACAGAAGCAATAAATGCCCTGGATGTGACGAATATTGAAAGAGAGCGAGACCCTACAACATGGATTAAGCTACCACAAAAAGATCAACAACCTATCATTAATGCCAATTAAAAGAATGTGAATGGAAGGACCTTCATGAAGGACGAGGAAGTCAACGCAAATGAATGCGAATTACGAATACTATGCGACAATGTCAAACCACACAACGATCAGACGATGAAAGAACATCACAAAGTGTGCATCAAGGAGAGAGGGAAAATTGCGATTCTGTGGACATCGACGAATGGATAAAAATAGAAATGGAACATCGGACCAAAAGAGGAACAAAATATGCGATCTATATGGAAGGAATAGCGCAAACAACTGGACAGGAAGCAGATAATAAAGTCAAATTAGAAAGAACATGGAACGATGTATAGGCAAACCATCAAGTGCCCGTTAAGTTATTCAATTTGTTCAAGCGCAAACTACCAATTATGGAGATGCAAAGCATATGTGGAAATTAGTACTCGAGCATGCGGAAAATCATGATGAAAACGTAGGAATGTTGGCATGGTACGGTAAGAAAGCCCTACGGAAACAGAAAATGGATGCACAAAAGGCACTTAAGAGAAAATATTGGAGTCCAGAAAGAATTTCGAGAGAAGCAAGGAGACATCAAAAGGGGAAACATGACCGAAATGGAAAAAAAAACTGGAAAAGAAAAAGTGCAACAGTGACCAACAGCATAAAGGAACTAGAAACCAAGCAGTTCTATAAGCAGAAAACATCCTACAGCACCATTTATATTGGAAAATAGCCGAATTTGCAAGCAAAGCTTCAGAGCGCAAAAGATGGACACAAGAATTCTAGATAGTCCACCAATATAATGTTGGGAGAATGGATATAAATTGCGCATTAGGGACTATATCCACTGGAGATGGAAATGCACGGCACCATATCAGTGTCTCATCAGAGTAGGAAGAGGAGATTATCGATGATTATTAAACATTGCCTTTTAAACAAATATGTTCTAACGATGAAGGGACCAAGAGGATTACCGCACCAATCGAACAGGAAATGAACAGATGGAAGGCCAAACTGACTGGAATACACGCAATTGGAACACCACGTTTCTATCACGAAACAACGATTATGAAGAGGAGACGGGATTCTTTGCGGAAGGATAATCTGTACTTATAAATTAGAAGTGGAGAAAAGCCAGATTAAGCGTTGTAAGAGAGAAGAAGTATAAATAAAATCGTAATAAAACAATTAAAAATCAAATAAAAATCAACAAAATTTACATAATCAGGAAATCAGAAAAAAAAAATTCAGAATAAATGCGATATTTAGATGGCAAGCGGAATCAGCGAGAGATTATGTACAGATGAGAGAGGACAGATTCGATATGGACGAGCTATGAAAACAACCAGAGGAAGAGGAAACGAATAAAGACTTGGCATCGCAATTCAACATTATACCAGTTTCGATCAAACCGGACGACAATGGAAAATGAGGGAAAGTTAATTTATCACAGAGAAGAGTAAGACGCAGGAGCTAAGAAAAGAGGAAGCGAGTATTTAACGTTCAAGATAATAAGGTTATTTACGACCGACAGAGTAAAGAGATGGCAGACAAGGATTCTTGTTTACTCAGGAACCCGAATTACCAGATTTGAAGATTACCTGTAATTTATTGTCAAGGAGACTATCACATGAGAGAAAGGAGAAACAGCAAAACGAGACAACCTGAGGAAATTTCTCAACCTGCCCATTTAGACATTAACATTGATGTTGGGGAAACAAGCGATAAACAGATTGGAAGGCTCCGTACAATTAGAAATAGCAGTGAATGAAAAGGGAGGTTGAGAAAGGTTAACGATAATAAAGAATTTCGAGATCCAATCCAGAACTAATATGGCGAAAAAGGTGACATAAATAGACATTCGGGAGAGAATTAAAACTTTAAGGAAATCCAAGATTCAGCAGAATTTGCGGTCAAGGATATTGCCAACAGCCAGAGGGAATAATGATGCGAGGGATTTGCAAAAAATCCAACAAGCCACTACCAGATAGAATGTTCAAACTTAAGCACAGAGAAAATGTATGTAAAACAGAAAGATCAAGAATATCAGAACTAATAATTTACGAATCAGCAAATAGAAGATTATCCTAGATCGACACAACGAGACCATTGCTATTAATCAGGAGTAGATACCCCCAGATGGGAAACATAATTAAAGAGATTAGCTTAATAATTTAAGAATGGTTATCTATGACATCGACACAAGCATAATCGAGCAATTAAACGATATCAGAGAAACAAAGAAATCGAGACAAATCAGATAATAAAAGAAGACTATTTTGGGAGTATCAAGTTGTAACCATGTTGGCAGAAAATGTAGAATACATTTATATGCCTTTTGGACAATGATGTCACATGTGAAGCGTGACGGGATAAAAAGGTCAATATATGTCAGTATGTAGAAAGCCGATTTCAACGGCGGATTCAAAGGATTCCCGTTTCGTGACTCGTAAGATAGAAAACGAATAACATGTGTTAAAAGTGTGTATATAAGTAAACGTAATAAAAACTAATAATTATAATAAAACTCAAAAATATCCGATCAAAAATACGGATGATGTAGATTATGATAAATTTTGAGATGATTGAAAGAGAGAATAATCGATTATTAATATTTAGAACATTTGAATCATAACGAAGACAAAGAATTGTTTAAAGAGGGCCTGAAGAGGTCCATAAACACAGCAATCAAAGATCACAGAGTCAAATAAGTAACAAGTGAGAGTAGATTTGGAGCAGAAGAAGCGTCTACAATTAAAAGAAATGCTACTAATCGCTAGAGAGGAATTTAATGCAAGAACCTAAAAATCGGAATGATGAAAGAAAAGTGGAAAAAACACTAACAAAAATAATTTTCCGGAAGGAAAGAGAAACGTACAAGAGCGAGAAGAGGAAATATGAAGGAGTCATTGCGAAGCCAACCGAATCAAAAAACCAAGGAAGAGATAAAACCCTGGAGCAGGAGAAGCAGGATCCAAAGTGAAATCGAAAGATTGCGAAGTCTAAAAGATAAAGAAGCCAGGATTCGAGAAGAAGGAAGGAAACGATTAAGTATCAACAAGATGCAGGAGGAATTGGGCAATTAGACCCATACGAATTAGAGAAGACCAAAGACCCATATGGAAACACGCAAAGGTGGGCAAAACGCAAGCAAGAGTACTGGACAATTCACATGACCAGAAGACTAGAGAACAATACGATAATTGGGAATCGCGATTCAGACTATTATATCTCAGCAATAGGCCGAGAAGGAAGACGAAAAGAGCTTATAGCTAATGGGAAAACGCAAAGCATCGAGATCAAGTAAATGAGAAGAAACCAAGGGCAAAACCAGCAAAGAAAATTAGGAGGCCCAGAGACATAGACAAGAAGAATGTCTGATCAGACTATGATCAAGCAAGAAAATGTCGCGATTAGCGCTGCAGATATTGAAGACAACGCGAAACAATCAAATATATTAGTGAAATTAGAGACAGGAATTGCGTATATTAAACAGACCAGAATAAAAAGAGATGCAGATCGAGCAGGACGAAGCTACCGACAAAGAACGAACTACAACGTAATAAAACGAAAGAAAGAAAGTTGGATTAACATTAGAAGCAGGAAAAATGGAAGGGGAACCAGTATCAGGAAGCAACAAAAGAGCATTAAGCGTACCCAAGAAAAGTTGTTGAATACGAGATTGGTGCAGCTATGGGCAGATGACAAGAGCAGACATAACTCGACGATTACGTAACCAATACACTTAGATCAACGAACGACATCAAAAGATTACAATAGAAGGGGCTCGAAAACCGAAAAGCCCACAGAAAGGATTGATCAATTAAATTCAGAATCTGGAAACCTTATGAACAACTGATGAACGACAAATCACAATTAAACGGAGGATAACAGAACTCCAGCAAGGGAGGTGAACGGACAAGAGGTGTGTTGGTATTCAAAGAAATTCAGTTGAGACATTCAACTTCGAAGGTTCACCGATCAGTTGAAGAACAAAGTTGACGCAATATAAAACGATTAAAGCAAGTACGAGGGAAAACGGAACAAATTGAGAAAGAAATTGAAAAACTAAAAGCGTTAGAAACCCGCATCGTTGGAACGCGAGTGGAGGAATTAACCGAAAATACAGAATAATCTTGCCTCATTCTCTTTGGACCGAAGAGATCAATATCAAATTCCTTGCGAGTGAGAAGTTAAAAATATGTTACAAAACGACCACCAATCCTGTATATCCGTCTGATATCGACGGTGAAATGCAACCCAATACCCGCCGACCGATGAAGGGATTCGGGGGACGGCGAACGATAGTTTGTAAATTTAATAAAGAGGAGAAAATTGGTACAAAAGTGTAAAAGACATAAAAATCTAATAAAAATGATAAAAACAAAATTATATCGAATGTGATTTACATGAATCCAAAATGAATAGCGGAAATCGAATGAATCTAGAAGACGGAATATCTACCACAGCCCAATTCATTATTAGGTAGAACCATCTAGCAGACCCACTGAGATATTACGAGTAAAAGATGGAGAAGCCGAAAGAAAGAATGGCAAGGTTATGGAGAACAAGATTCGAAATCGCCCGTTAATATCAACAACTA
The DNA here is from genome assembly GCA_022537955.1 of Schmidtea mediterranea. Classification (NCBI taxonomy): domain Eukaryota; kingdom Metazoa; phylum Platyhelminthes; order Tricladida; family Dugesiidae; genus Schmidtea; species Schmidtea mediterranea. Next base: position 35,298,740 of record CM039679.1, read on the forward strand.
ATTACAGTCAAAAACTACGTCAATATCTGATAAAACGAACTCAACCTCCAGCACGGGAGAGAAGAAATCAAAAGAGAAGAAATGAACGATTGAAGGCGAGAAATAGCGGAAATAAAGACTCGATGAATCCTGGAGATTATTAGGAAACCGATAGCAGACACGATAATTGAGAAAATAGCAGGGAGAGCGAACAGAGATGATGTAATACACTAGAGGACAGTTGTAAGAAGCCAGAGAGATAAAAGAAAGTCATCAACAATCAGACGAATTAAGCCATTAACAAGAACAAGGCTCAGGAAGCGAGACGAAGCTGGAAAACGCAACATGACTAAACGAATAAATTATTAAACGTTCAACTTAAAAGAAAGCAAGCGAAGAAAGAAATCTCCATATAATGAACAATCTACAAATCAAACAGAGGGTAATCAATGTAACAGAACGATTAAAGAACTCCCGAAAATAACCGAGCGAATTAATTATAGAGCTCAAGTCCTGAATAATGAGTTTTTCAGAAACCAAAACTAAGAGGAGTGCGAGTACACTCACCAGAAAAAGAAAGAATAAAATAAGGGCTAAAACTCCACTGTAAATAAACGACATAACCCTCATAGTACATAATTATAAAATTTAATTAAATCAAATAGAACAGTATGAACCAAACTGTGCGAATAATAATGATGTAATAATGAGAAAATGAATCTGAGACCGTTAGAAAAATGCAGAATCCCAACCCTTCCGAAGCCGAGGACAGCACTGTGCGTTCAAAGAAATTTGTGTACCCCAATAATGAGGAATGTCAGCAGATAAACTCCAATGTATGCAATGCCACAAGAAAAACAAGACGACTAAAACAGATATCAAGAACCCAGCATGGTCTTGCAAACCTTACTGAAAATAATGAGAGATAGGCCAATAAAATGAGATAGAGGATTAGAAAACCCTAGACCTATCAGACAATTTAAAGAAAGCAAAGCAAACCCCAATAATAAACCATCAAGAAATCATCTCTCTCTCCTCCCT
>CM039679.1:35299859-35398667 GCA_022537955.1 Schmidtea mediterranea
AATTAGAGTGGTGCAGATAATCGAGAAGACTATAAGTGTTGTAAATGTAAGAATTACTGATTGGAAAGCGAGACAGACGAAATGCGGATTGCAGAATTGTTACAGATTGTACGATAGAAGTAATCAGAAACGAAGCAATAAAATTGCCCTGGATGTGACGAAATAATGAAAAAGAGACGAAGACCCTACAACAATGGATAAAGCTACCAACAAGAGACTCAACAACCTATCAATTCAATGCAAGTACAAAGAATGTGAATAGGGAAAGGACTTATGAAAGGAAGAGGAAGTCACGCAAAATGAATGCGAATATAACGAGATACAGCGCGAAAAATGTCAAAACCACCACAAGCGAAAAAAGACGATGAAAAGACATCCAACAAGTGTGCATCAAGAGAGAGGAAAAATGCGTGAATTCTGTGAGTCATCGACCGAATGGATAAAGAAATGAACATCGGAAACCCCCAAAAGAGAAACAACATATGCGAATCTATATGAAGGAATATTCCGCAAAACAACTGCGACGGAAAGATAAGTAAATTGAAAGAACATTGAACGAATTATCAGGCCAAAACCATTCAAGTGCCGTTAGAGTTATTCAAATTGTCAAGCGCAACATACCAATTTATGGATGATGCAAAGCATATGATCGGAAAAAGATAGTATCGAGCATGCCGAAATGCAGATGAAAACAGATAGAATGTTGGCATGGAAGTAAAAAGCCTACGAACAGAAAAGATGCACAAAAGGCATAATAAGAGAATATTAGAAAATCCAAAAGAATTATCGAGAGAAGCCAAGGAAATACCCTCAAGAAAATATCGAATAGAAAAAAAATGCAACAGATGACCAACAGCCAAAAGAATAGAAACGGAAACACTTCTACAGCCAAGAAAACATCTACAGCACTTTATATGGAAAATAACCGATTTGGCAGAAAGCTTCAGAGAGCATAAAGTGGCGAACACAAGAATCTAGATAGTCCCACCAATATATAGTGGGAAAAGAGGCATATAAATTGGGCATCTAAGACTATATCCAAATGGAGATGGAAATGCAACAGGCACCCATATTCAGTGTCTTCATCAAGGTAGAGAAGAGGAATTATGATGAATTATTAACATGGCGTCTTTAAACAAATATGATATTCGAACCGATTGAAAGGACAAGAGGAACACGCAACCCAATAGAACAAGGAAATGAACCACACAGCATGGAATTAGCCAACTAACATGTATGAATAAGCAATGAAACACCCAAACGTTTATCTATCCAACACAACGATGAGAGGAGAAAGGATCTATTGCGAGAAGAAATCTGTATATAAAATTAGAAGTGGAGAAGACCAGATAAGACGTTGTAGAAGAGAGAAAAGAAAGATAAAATAATGTAAATAAAACAATAAAAATATTAAAAATCAACAAAACAATTTACAATAATCAAGAAAAATCAGAAAACAAATTCAAAATAATGACGAATATTTAGATGCAAAGCGGAATCCAAGGCGAAGAGATAATGGTACAGATGAGAGAAAGGACAAGATTCGATATGGATAACGAACTATGGAAAAAACCAGAGAAGAGGAAAGAAATAAAGCACCTTTAGCAATCGCAATTCAACATTATACCAGTTTCCGATACAACCGGACGACATTGGAAAATGAGGAAAGTAATTTACTCACAAGAGAAGATAAGATAACGAGAGCTAAGAAAAGAGGAACAGAGATATTTAACGTTGAAAAGATAAAAAGGTATTTACCGAACCGACAGAGTAAGAGATGCCAAGCCACAAAGGATATCTTTTCCTAGGAACCCGCCGAATGAATACACACAATGAACAGTTACCTGTATTTATTGTCAAGGAGACTATCACTACTGGGAAAAGGAAGAACAGCAAAACTGAGACACACTGAGGAAATTCCGTCAACCTGCCATTTAGAATTAACATTGATGTTGGAACCAATGCGATAAACAGATTGGAATGGACTCACGACAATCAGAAATAGACAGTGATGAAAAGCGGGAGTTGAGAAAAAGGCGTAACGATAATAAAGGAATTCGAAGATCCAACAAAAATATGGACAAAAGAGACTTATAAATAGAACAGTTCGAGGAGAAGAATACAAACTTTCAAAGGAAATCCAAGAGAGCAGAATTTGCCAAGTCAAGGATATTAGCAAACAGCCAGAGGAATAATGTCGCGAAGGAAGTGCAAAAATGCAACAGCTCATACCAATCAGAATGTCAAAAAAACTAAGACACCGCAAGAGAAAACTGATGCAATGTATAGAAACCAACGAAAAGAAGTCAAAGAATATCGAAATAATAATTACGAATCAGCAAATAGAAGATATCACTGCGATCGAAAAAACGAGAACCAAACTATTTCAATCAGATAGTAGATCACCCCCCAACTAATGAGGAAAATAATTAAAGAAACGCATTAGACGCTAATAATTTAGATATGGTATGACCTCGACACAAGCAATAATTGCCGAACAAATTAAAAACGATATCAAGAGAAACAAAAGAGAATCGAGACAAGATCAATAATAAAAGAAGGCTATTTTGGAGCAGTATCAAGTGTAACATGTTGCAAGAAACATGTAGAAATAATTTAGATGCCTGTGGACATATGGTCACATGTGAGCTGCGGGATAAGTCAATATATGTCAGTATATAAGAAAGCCCGATCAACGGCGGATGCAAAAGGATTCCGTTTCGCTTTGATCAGTAGATAGTAAAACGAAAAACAATGTGTAAAAAGTGTAAATATAAGATAAACGTAAAAAAAAAAAATTAATAAAAACTCAACCACAAAAATACGAAGATGATGTACGATTTATGATAAATTTGAGATGATATGAAAAGAGAGAAAATCGATATAATATTTAAGAAAACACATTATGAATCCAAACGAGACAAAGAAGTGTAAGAGGTGAAGAAGTCAAAACCAGCAATAAAGATCAACCAGAGTCAATAAAAGTAAACAGGAGGATAGTAAATTATGAACAAAGAACGTTACAATTAATAAGAAATGCTACTAACGCAGAAGAGGAATTAATGCAAGAAACCCTAAAAGAAAATGATGAAAGAAAAGTGGGAAAAACAACTAGAACCAAAAAATAATTTACCCGGAAGGAAAGGAGAAAACGTAACAAAGCGAGAAAGAGAAATGATGGAAGGAAGTCATGGCGGAACCAAACCAGAATACAAAAACAAAGAAAGAGATACAGAACCCTGGAGCAAGAGAAGCAGCAAGATCAACAAGTGAAAATCGAAAGATTGCGACAAAGATGATAAAGAATAAAGAAGACATGAGATATCGAGGAGAAGAGAGGAGACGATAAAGATTATCACAACAAATGCAAGAGGGAAATTGGGGCAATTAGCACCCAATTACCGAATAGAGAAGACAGAGAACCCATATGAACAAGCCAAAGAGTGGGGCAAAACGACAAGCAAAACTCGGGAAAATCAAAATGGGACAGAAAGATAGCAGAAACAATCAAGAATAAGTTGGGAATCGGGATCAGAATTATATCAGCAAATAGCCGAAAGAGAGAGAACGTAACAAGACTTATAAGCTAAATGGGAAACGCAAAAATCGAGATCAAAACCTGAGAGAAACCAAGGGCCAAAAGCCAGCAGAAGAAATTAAGACAGAGCCCAGAGACATAGACAGATAAGAATGCTGAACCTCAGATAATCCTGATTAAGGCAAGAAAAATGGCGAATAGAGCGCAGAATATTTGAAAGACGCCACGCGAAACAATCTAACTTATAAGTGAAATTAGAGCAGAGAAATTGCGTATAAGACAGACCAAATTAAAAGAGATGCAGATCGAGCAGCGACGAAGCTCACCGACAAAAGAGAAAATCAACGAATAAAAACGAAAAGAAAGAGAAGTTGGATTTTAATAAGAAGCAGGAAATGGAAGGAACGTATCAGGAAGCCAAAAAAAGAGATAAAGAGATTACCAAGAAATTCGTTGAATACAACCGAGATTTGGGAGGCTATTGGGGCAGATTGAAAGAGCAGGAAAACATACACTCGACGATTACAGTAACCAAATACAAACATTAGAATTCAACGAACGAATCAGAAAGATAAAATAGACAGGCCAGAAAAACCGAAAAAGGCCCACAGAAAAGAATTGGATCAATTAAATCAAGATATGAAACCTAAATGAAACAAACTGATAAAGACGACAAATCCACATTAAACGAGAGATAACAGAACTCCAGCAGGAGGTAACGGACACCGAGATTTTCAGTATTCAAAGAAATTCAGTTGAGACATCACTCGAAGTCAACGATCGAGTTGAAAGAAAAGTTGAAGCAGCAGATAAAAGCGATAAAAGCAAGGATAGAGGAACAACGAACAGAATTTGTGAGAAAAGAAATTGAGAAAATCTAAAAGCGTAGAAGAAACCCATCGGTTGGAACGCAAGAGTGGAGGAATAACCGATAAATACAGAATATCTGCCTACTCTTTAGACGAAAGATACAAATTAAAATTCCTTGCGAGAATGAGAGTAAAATATTTACGACAAACCGGACCACCAATCTGCTTCATGCGTTATATCCGACGAATGCAGAACACCAAATACAAGCCGAACCCGACTGACAGGATGGGGAACGGGGAACGAAACGATAGTGTAAATTTAAAGAGGAGAAAATTGTAAAGAAAGTGTAAAAAGACAATAAAAATAATAAAAATGATAAAAAAAAAAATTATAATCGATGTTATATTTAGTATGAATCCAATGAAATAGAAATCCGAAATGAATCCAAGAAGACGGAGATATCTACCAAGCGCCAATTTTCAATTAGTAGAACCAGATCGAGCAAGACCCAACTGAGATATTTACAGTAAATGTAAATGGAGACCGAAAGAAAAGAATGGCAAGAGTTAGTGGGGAACAAGATTCCGAAATCGCGACCGGATAATCAACAACTAATACATCAAAAAACTATCAAATAAATGAAAAAGACAAACCTAACCTCGCAGCAACGGGATGAGAACAGAAATCAAAAGAGAGAAATGCGAACGATTGAGGCGAGAATTAGCCGAAATAAAGACTCGTGTAATCCCTGGAAAGATATTGGGAAAACCGAAGCAAAAACGAATGAGAATAGCAGAAAGAAGCGAACGAGAGATATTAATACAACTAGAAGAGCCAGTTGTAAAGAAGCCAGAGAGATAAAAAGAAAGTCATCAACAAACTCAGGACGAATTAAAGCAATTAAACTAAACAGCTCCAGAACGCGAGAACGAAAGCTGAAAAGCAACAGCTAACGAATAAATTTAACCTCACTTAAAAGAAAGCAAGCGAAAGAAAGGAAATCTCCAATGAAAATCTACAATCAACAGAGGGTAATCAAAGAAAACAAAGAACGATTAAAAGAACTCCGAAAATAACCGAGCGATTAATAAGAGCCCAAGTCCTAATAATGAGATTTTCAGAAAACAAAACTAAAGAGGAGTGCGAGATACACTCAACCCAGAAAAAGAGAAAGAATAAAAAGGGCTAAAACTCACTGTAAATAAACGAAATAACCTTGTAAATAAATATAAAATTAATTACCTATAAAAATAGAAAGTATGAACCCAAACCTGTGGATAATAATGATGATAATAATGAGAAAATGCAATACTGAGAACCGTTAGAAAAATGCGAGAAATCCCAACCCTTCAGAAGGAGAGGACAGCACCTGTGCCGATTTCAAAAGAAATTTGTAGTAACCCCAATAATGAGGAATGTCAGCAGATAAACCTCCAATGTATGCAATGCCCCACAAAAGAAAACAAGGACGAACTAAAACAGAATATCAAGAGAACCCAAGCAATGGTGCAAACCCTACTGAAAAATAATGAAGAGATAGCCAATATAAAAAATGAGAATAGAGAGATAAAGAAAACCCTAGAAACCCTCATCAGACAAATTCAAAGAAAAGCCAAAGCAAACCCCAATAATAAACCAATCCAAGAAATCGCCTTATCAATCAAAAGGCAACAAGGAAAACAAATTAAAAATGAACCCAGTACAACAAGTCTATCAATCGAACTTATACTACCGATTAGTATAAACCTCTAACATGATACTCCTAATATGCTGTCTCATCCTCGGCCTAACAAAAAACAAGCAAAGGCAAAATACCCCAAGTCAGAAACTCAGGAGAATGTTCAACCCAATCCAAAATACCAATCAAGTTAGCAAAACTTCAAGACTCTCGCAGATTTCCATCAATCACCCTTCAAGATCAACCCAGCTCGAAAGCGAAACTCAAGCCGTCAGCGATTCATTCGAAGCCAAATATAACTGATTTACATTGATTGATTAATTCAGACTGATCTATAGTGATTTGAACTGATCTTATAAAACTTGCATTGATATTAAAACTGAACTATCCAATTTTGATTATGTATCGTAGCCGGACCTTAAGTCCATCTTTATCTTAATGATTAACCTTACCGTAGATATTTTTATGAATGTGAATATTGAAAATGGAAATGTATGTATCATTTTGAAATCAATTGAAATTGCGGGTCGCAATTTTACGGACCCCCGAGTGTTTTATGTTGGGCCAGAACAGTAAACGGCCTTGGAAAATGTTTAAATGGATCAGAAACACACACGCAAAAATAACACGCAATTTAAATAAACCCACTGAAACATCAAGTAAACCCGATAAAATCTGAGAAATAAAAGAATTAAATATAAAATAATAAACATAAAAATAAATTAAAATATTAACAAAATGCACCAAGATTCGCACGGATACCTATACAAATATAACAAGAAAACAATAACAAATTCGACGAAATTGAAAAAAATCAATTAAAGTTCATTAAAATGAAATTTAATCGAAAATTTTGAATTAGTAATAATTCAATAAAAATTATAAATAAAAAATTATAAAAATAAATCGAAAAATAATAAAAATAAATAATAGAATTTGCTAGAAAATAACAAGGTCGAATTTTGTTTTACTGCATCAAATTTCACACGTCATACAAATAGGTACATATACTGATCCATTTTCACATTTAACTAACCATTTTTCAAACCAATTTTGGACTTTAACCATTTTTGAAGACTAACCATATTTTCAAACTGATTAAAACCATTTTTAGAAACTATTTTAAAACTATTTGAAATCGTTTGTAGACTATTTTGAAATCTTATTTTCCAATCGTTGTGAAGCTATTTTAGAACCTTATTTTCAAGCTATTGGAGCTAATTCAATTGATTTTAGACTATTTTGAAATCTTATTTTCCAATCGTTGTGAAGCTATTTTAGAACCTGATTTTCAAGCTATTTGAGCTAATTCAATTGATTTTAGGTGAGAAATATTTTGGTTGGAGCTCTCTTTCCACGGCGACGTGGGGAGAGAGGCATTTATGCTTTCTGTTATGATATTTTATGATATTGTTTGAAGTATTTGGAATGGTTATGAAGGGTAATTCTGTTATTTTGTCCTAATTAATAAATATTATTAATATACATGAATTATTTGATATATATTTTTTTTAACTAAATTGAAATGTCGAAATTTTTCCGGCCCACAGCCGACACATCACGCATGAAAGTAAAATCAACATAGTACAGATGCATGTAAGTGCGTGGAAAATCGCCAATGATATGTACCCGTGAAGACTCAGCGTTGAGAAACGCAGGGGTCGGAACGTCAATATTATCCCCTATAGCTGAAGCGAGAAATAAGGAAGAAGTCTCTGGCTGCTTCCTCGTTTCTCAATTCTGTAAAATCGACCTAAAATTATGTTACATACGGCTTAAAATTATCACACCGAGTAGTCCAGTGGGCACTCAATAAATATAATATGAACACAATATGCGTCTAAGGCCTATTAAAGGGAAAGGGTACTTGGGTTAAACTAACTGAAATCGTTGTTATAACTATTTTGGATTAACATTTTGAAATAAATAAAATTTATTGGGAATCATTGAATTCGATTAAATTGAAATTGTTGATAAAAATTTAAAATAACCATTGATTGTAAAAGTAAAGTGTTTTATGGCTAAAAATTAAAGTAAATATTGGGTAAAGAAAAGTTAAATGCTCGTAAATTATTGATTAGGGTATTAGCAAGTAACTTCATCAATTAAATTATTATAATTCATTTCAATAAAAGTAATTTGATCTTTGAGTAAGAACGAGTAATGTGTTGATCTAATCCAAATCAACCCCGATAAAAAGGAAAGCAGTTAAGAATCGAATTCATTGATTTCAAATAAAGAAACGTATCAATTAAAGGTAAAACGATTCTCGAATAACAGTATGAAATCCCTTAACTTAATTGTTGATTAAAATTTAATGTCACCCCCCATAATCCACCGTTAATTCATTTTGATAAAATTGAAGAAGTGATTGAGCAAATCAAGTATTTAGATTAAATTATTGATTAAAGATAAACCGAATACAAATAAATATATCGTTCATTAAATTGTAACAATTTATTGATAACAGTAAAAATGACTAAGTTAGTGCAAATAACCATTGAGTAAAACCCAAATAATCTAGTTTTGGTAAAGTAAAATATTGAATAAGAATAAATACAATAAGTTCCGTAACGAGCTATGGTTAGTGGATTAAAGTAACTCATAGGTTAAGGTTAGAGATGAATTGAATAACCGTAAAAATGTGAATTAAAGTAAAACTGGGTTCACGGATTTAAAACGATTAGCATTAAAATAACTTTGTGGTAATAGTTGATCCAAATAGCCTTAAGGAAGACTATTAGAAATCGGAATAACAGAGGTCGATATTTATTACTGATAATACAATTTCTTAATTAGAACTAGAATAGTTTATAAATTCCTAAAATAGGTTTCTTCAATTATCGTAAATGCAGGATTTATAGCAAATTGATTAGCGGTAAAGTGAATGAATATTTACGTAAATTAAATCAATATAATTGAAAAAACACCAAAGTTTAAGACAAGCGAAAATTTGTATTGAACAAACAAAATTCCACATAGCGAAGTTATTCCAATAAAAGGGTATCGCATCTATTTAGAAACCTCGATAAGTGTAGAAGTTTTCCTAAAAGTTGCTAATAAAGTACATTTAAACTAGTCAACGAAATAACTTACCGGAAATTGAGATAATCAGGTGTGGGCGAACATTTGACCAGTAATTCTAAAAATATGACGCGAATAATACAATCACCGGATGTAACAATGTAATTCACCTTTAGTGTAATGGTAAAATTCGCCGGAAATCCTTCACCCACCAGGATACACCTACACGCGACTAAGTTATCTCGGAGCAACATCCGGCCTAAATCTTAAAATGCGAGCAACTGTAATTAAAGTTAGTAAACAAACTTTAAATCAATGTCCAAATTCCCTTAAGTCAACGTACGAGTATCCGCCTACATGAAAAACTTCTATGTTAAGACGCATATATCAAATAGGTTAAACATCAGGTTACCACATCCATACGATTAATCATATAGCTTCCTTATAAAGGAGTGCACCTTAAGGAACCAGACCCACAAAGTGACCCAACCGACATGATAATAGTAACCGGGTAGTTAGTGAGTTGGATACCCAACCCGAGAGATTATCGAAATGGAACTGTTTTCTCATTATATACGCCAATATTTGATTTTGATGCGTTTTAGAATATGCCGATCGAAAGGACTGACATCCAAATGCCCGACGACCAATGCCGGGAGGAACCACAATCAAAACGAGACATATTCGATAGGATTCAACAACGGTGGCCGTACCCCACTATCTGGAGGGTACTGGGCCTAAACAGCGACCCATGCGGACTCGCCGGACAACAATACCTGGCCGCAGAAACGTACATGAATGCGCGAGAACTCCTCACCCAATGGGAACGGGTGCAGGAACAAGTGGACCTACAGGTGGTCAAGGCGAGGATGTATCTCGCCAACGTAGAAGATGACATCCTCGCCGGGCGAATCGCAGAAGCATACCCACCTCGCCCAGTCCGAGATACCCGACGCCCATATCCAGTGGTTCCTCCGAGAAAGAGCCGAAGGAAGTCCTTTCCGAAGAAATTAGAACTCCAGAGACTCTAACAATTTATATGAACTAGTTTGATGTTTGTTATTTAGTGAAATAGAAATGTTCTTTACCCCCGTTTTACGTTTGCTCATTTGTTTAAGAATTTTCGCTTCAATTGATATGTTTGCGTTAATGATAAAATAACTTGTATAAATTATTAACAGTAAATTTAACGACTTATCCATTATAGTTATGGCCACTAACCAAATATTACAAGAGGAACTAGATCGCGCGCGGAGCACAAATGCGGATCTCCTCCATCAAATACTCCAACTGACAAGAGAGGTCCAACAGATCAAAGCGACTTGGTCGGACCCGAAAAGAGTCAAAATGTTGTACCATCGAATATCTGCAGCACAGAAAGGTTGGGCCGAAGAGCGACAGCTCAATCAGAGCCTGCGCACCCAGATACGAGGATTAGAAGTGGCCCTAGCTGTTTGTCGGGAGGGGAAGCGGTCACCTACCCGCTCATATTCGCCCGACACAGAGGATACAGAAAGACCCTCAACCAGTAGAGCAGTCCTCAACTCAACCAATAAATCGTCGGCCGGGACGCAAAGAACGTGCTCGACGCCGAGCTGCTCAGCAATCAAAACCGTCTCATTAACTGTTGATAACTCACATTTCTGTCGATTTAAATAAAGTAGTTGTGCTTACGGTTACAGTTCTTCTTAAAAGGTGCTTACACGTAGACATTATTATGAGTACCCGCGTCACAACTTTAAGTCATCTCTCCACATTCGCTCATGAATATACTTCCGCAGGGACAGAGCTAAGCGAGCGCAGGTCTTCTATCGACAGCTCGTGAACCCGAGGGTTGTCCGAGCAACTACAGTACTAGCCAATGGTACTCAATTTTTGCGGGCAATCCACCACTTGAACACATTACCAACGTTGCTTAGCAACGGGTGCCAAGTGGCGATTAGTATCATTTTGTATGGTGTTACGAGGGCAACCGCCGATTAGTTCAAACAAACAATGAAACCCTGTAACCCACCAATATGTTGAAATTTTTCTGGCCCACAGCCACACAACACGCAAGATATTAAACTGAAACATAACTAGTCACACTGTGTAAGTGCGGTTTCTCCGCCTATAGTGTGTGCCCGTGAGAGTTCCGTCGTGCGTAACGACGGTCTCAAACGTAAATATTATATTCGCTATAGGGGCGGTGGGAAGATCGAGAACTAGTCTTTTGGCTGGCTCTCTTTCACCCACCTCCCGAAAATTCGACCTAAAATTAATTCTATACGACGGCTAAAATGATCACACCGAGTAGTCCAGTGGACACTCGTAAAATCTAATATAAACACAATTACCTTAAGATCAAACTGAGAGGGGCGGGAGGTGGAACTTCGAAATCGATGTGACGAAATTAATTAAAAAGCATGAAATAACTAAATGAATTGATAGAGAAAATTAAATGTATTAAAGTAATATAATAACTGAACGAATTGATAGAGAAAATTAAATGTATCGGTGGGTTACTGGGTGTTGATGTTTGTTTAAATTATGTTGTAGTTACCCTGGTAACGCCATATAAATATTTTTTTCCTACCACTCGGCACCCGCTGCTATGCAACGTTGGAACTGTGTTCGAGTGGGTAGATCGTCCGCAAAAAGTGAGCGCTATTACTAATGCTGTAATTGCTCGAACGATCTCTGGATTCAACGAGCTGTCGATAGAAGACTTGTGCTCGCTTTTGATTTTTTGGTCCCATTATATTGTTAATACCATCGTTCATACTCATAATTCTCGCGCAAGCGTCTTTCAGGCGGTGCCATGTCCTCATACTACCTCTGTGGGTTGACACTTATCAAATCCTTGAAAAATATCGTTTAAATAACAGCAGATATATATTTTATAAAATAAAAACAGTGTATAAGTCAATCATGCATTACTCAACAATCGAGCGGCTCGACGTTTAGCCCTCTCCTTTCGTCCTGGACGAAAGCTATTCGTTGTTGGCGTCGTTTTTGGAGTGGTTACCGCCGCTCGATAGGCTAATTGGGCAGGATCAAAGACGAGGGGGGTAAGTTACAGCTGCCCCCCTCTTGAGAGGCCGATAGAGCAACCTCCAGTCCCCTTATTTGCGATCTGAGGCTCTGATTTAATTGTTTTTCGTCTGCCCACCCCTTTTGGGCGGCCGTAAGCCTTTGATACATTGACTTGGCCTTCTTTGGGTCCACCCAAGTGACTTTTGTCTGCTGAATTTCACGGGACAGCTGGACAATTTGATCGTAAAAGTTTTTATTAGTTCTTCGTGCGTGTGCTAGTTCCGTCTGTAATATTTACAGGGGTTCCATTTCTGTAATAACGAAGATTAAATATTTTGTTACTAATCCAGAATAATTAAAAATAAATTTTGATTAAACATAAAGTTGCAAACGTTACACTAAAAAAAAGAAAAACAATTTTAAATCTTTAATAACAAGTTATTTATTAAGGTGAATTTCAAATTTATGGATGTGATTGGCCCGATTAAGAAGTCCACAATCCACAGAGTAAAGGGATCAGAGATCCTTGAGACATCTCGCCTCCCATTCGTTGGCAGAGTAGCCCGGATACACGAAGACGGGCCGTTTCGTGTTTCGGATGCGACTGGCTCGGGGCATCGGATGATCATTACTGCGACTATCCATTCTTCCGCCAGTGTGACCAAGCGTGGGGCTGTGCGGCGGCGAATAACTATCCGCGTTGGCGATTCTGCCAGCCACTATATCTTCTTCCACGTTTGCCAAGTATTGTCTGGCCCAGATCACGTGGGAGTCGACCCGACGTTGGTGGTCTTGGAGGCGTGCCAGAAGAAATCGGGCCCGGTCATGAATTTCTTGGGCCGGATTCCGACCGCCTATTTGTTCGTTCCGCATAAACGGTCTCCGATTATTCTCTACCGAGGGTAAGGCGTTCCGTGGGGTTTCTTTTGGTTCGGGCACCTCGGGATATTTTTCCCGCCAGATGCGTCTCCAAGCTTGTCGCCATTGGTCGGCAACTTGTGTGGGAACGTAGACAAAGGGTCCTGATGTATCTACAATTTGAGCACATTATCTATCGCATAATAATCAAGATAGTAATTAAAACGGGTCAGTCACTTGGTTTACTACAAGGAGGGTCTCATTGTTGCCTATAAGAGCTATTGACAAAGTACCTTAATTCACTCCGTTTTCTTACGGTTTACCGATTTCGGTACCAATTAAATAACACCTTAATTACGATTTATAATAAACGTGCGAGTATGTCATTGCCAACCTAAACATTATATAAGACCTAGGAATGTCAAATAGAAGTCTACAATATATAACATAGCAACTCGACGATAACCTGCACCCGCAAATTTTATTTAATTTAAATCGAATTTATAAATATTTTTAATATCCTATGAAAGTTAACTAAATCGTGAAGTAGGAATAAAACAACAAATTTTTAATGAATAGTTTATTTTATTGTAAAATATCAGTAATATTTTCAAAAACAAAAACAAAAAAAATAAAAAACATATTTTTCAAAAACAAGTTTCTGAAAACAAAAGTAATAAAATTTAACCTCACCTTACCTAAAAATCCTTATAAAAACTACATATATATTTTTATAAAAATTTATAAACATGCATACTTAGCGAAATTACTATAGGGAGGGTACAATTAAAAGTCCGAACGGGTTCTATTAAATGTCGATTAAAACTCATTGTCTTAACCTACTTTACCTATTTATCCCGTTTGGCATGCATATCATTTCACAAAACACCTCAATCGTTTCCTTATTTATCCATTTATTTTGCTTAAAAATCCAGTATTATTCAGAGAATTGTCAAATGAATAATTAAATTTTACTCTACCTAATTAATTGAGTTACCACTAAGAGAGTTATTTATTTAATTTGCCACAAAATTAATTTTTATTCCTGAGAGGATTATTAAATGAACAATTAGGTTTTATTTTATTTAATCAATTGACGAGAATTATTAATAAAATAAGATAAAAGTTAATCTAATTCTATTTTACTTAATCATTTGAAAAGAATTATTTAAAAATTAACCTATCTATTCATTTTAATGCCAGGAGGATCCATTTTTATTTGGGGAATTGTTGATAACCTACCTTGTCCGCTGATTATTAGGAATATCATCAATGATCCACCCCAAGCTTTCTCGGCACTTTGACAGGGAAAATTGTAGATCTCCTTCATCAAACAATTTTGACCATGCAAAAAATTAGTTGACATAATGCTAGAGGATTCGCTATTCGGGTTAATTCATCATCGAACAGGTTGGGGAAAAAATGTTCACGAAATTTGGGGTTGACATCTAGCGCTGACTTACTCTTGGTAATTGACTTCATGAAAATTCATAATAAAACAAAAAAATTCTTTTATTTCCTAAAACTATCGTTAGTCTAAATCGGATTCACGCGGTTGATATTGAGCTCCTGGCTAAGACTTATATGATTAGACGGAAATTTGAATATAGGAATGAATTTACCGGCAACGTCGGGTCAAGCTTCCGCAGGCATAGTTTCAACTGGGGGTGTCACTGCAGCGTTTCTATTCAATCTATCCGGTTGGAAATACATTTTAAATATCTGGGAATTAATGATTTACCTTGATTCGTCCATGATTTTATTATTATCAAGCGTGTCTGATGGTGAGCGATCGTTCTGCCTAAAAATGATTTTGGTCTTATAATTGGTAGACTATTATCGGCAGGTTTTATATTGGAGTGTGTGTTCAATTCTCTCCCGCTACGATGATTGGGTGAGAGAGTTTTCGGTTGGTGCACGTTATCTGGATTCATTTTTGTGTGCCTAGTCAGATAGTTCAGTCGACCTCCTCACTGTTTACTAATAGTGTGTGCGATTTTCACTGGTGCTGGATGAAATCAGCTATTATTGCGGGGGGGTGTGTAGCCAAGTTGTGTTGTCTGTTTGTATGCAGATGTCTGTGATTAAGTTTGTATACGTAATACCCGAAGTTGGGTGCATCTGTCGCATCCTATGGTGTAGGTGAATGCGAGGAGGAATATCGCTATCGATCGACTGAAACTTAAATGCCAAAATTTTCTCTGATTAGGTTATTTACTCCCTCATTTTATCACGCTATTTCAGTCGAATAAACATTCGTTGGCAATCAAGTTGATTCATAACAAGTATCCTATATTATCAATTATTTTAAATTATTGATTTTTAGCTTTTCAGAGAATTATTTTATGATTATTACGCCTAGAAGAGATCTTCCTTATCGCAGTTTTTATGGTGGAGTTAATCATTTTATTTAGTAAGGTTATTCCTAAAAATTTTATTTATTGATTGAGGTATATTATAGGGAATCCTTCAGTGCCATCGTTGTTGGAGATATGTTTATCGCATAATCTTCTACTGGACTCTCCTTAGCTAAGAGTTTGTTTTTTTAATTTTTTCTTAGGGTATCCGTAGAGATTAGCTTCTCCTATTTTGCGTTAGCATTGGAGCTAATCAAAAAATTTTTATCGAATTTCTCGACGTAAATTGGAGTGGTTCTTAATTTACCTTTTCCCTTTGCGTTAATTTTCTAAACATGAAGTTGGGGATTACAATAATTATTACATTTGAACTTTGACTTGCTGTCATATTGAATCTTACTATAACATTACATTTAAAAAAATCTGCCTTTACTTAGGTAACAATATTGGTCCTCAATGTAAAATTAGTACTATCTAACTTCTACTATTATTTCATGTTTACTCAAATGGTTTTGTCTTATCTAAGCTATTTGGGAGACTATGACAATGGAAATTTACAATGATTACTCTATTGGCTTTATTCATAAAATAACGACTTAACGTTCATAAATTTAAATTCATAACAATTGCTTGAATCCATAATTTAAATACGTAACCCTAGCTTAAAATTATTAATCATTATAACTTCATAGTAACCGCTCAATATTTATGATTACTTTAAATTATTATCCATCGTTTAAAATTTGTGGTTATATGAAATTTATAATGACAGTTTGATTTAAATTCATAGCAATGATTTCATTTTCTATTTCTTTTTCCCCGTCACCTTTCCCCTGGTTGACCTTAGGCGCATTGTGTTCATATTATAATTAATGAGTGCCCACTGGACTACGCGTGTGATGAGTTTGAGCCGTATGTAAAATAGTTTATGTCGAGTTTATGGAAACTGGGAAACGGGGAAACAGTCAAAAGGCTATTTCCCTATTTCCCACTTCCACTATACGGAGTAATATTGACGTTCCGACCCTTGCGTTCCACACGCCGGCGGGTCTTCACGGGCACGAATCATTGGCAATATTCCTCGCACTTAAACGAGTTCGGACAACATATTTGATTTTAATAACTTGTGATGTGTCTTTGGCTGTGGGCCGGAAAAATTTCGACAATTAAAAAAATATGTATGCATTATGAATAATTTATTAAAGACAAACATAAATTACCCGATACATTAATCCAATCAATATAAAATTCAAAAGAAAATCATAAATATCTGGCCCTCCCCACGCCGACACTTAAGCAGAGCTCTATCGAGGTTGCGAGGATGCGACGTGGAGAGAGTTTTTAAATAAAACTCTCACTTACATAGATTTTTAAAGTTTCAAGTTGAAAAACTGATTTAACGATCAAAAATTGTGTAAAAATGAATCGGTATATATACCTATTTTTTGGCCCTAACCTTGCGTGTTCTTTTTGATTTAGTAAAACAAAATTTGACCTTGGAATTTTCTAGTGTATTCTAATCTTAATTTTTATTATTTTGCAATTTTATTTGATAATTTTTCTTTTGAAATTTTAATGAATTATTTCTAATTCAAATTCTTTGATTTTTATTTCATTTTTATGAAATATCACATTTTTGTTAAATTATCAAATTTCGGTCGAATTTGTTAGGTTTTCGTGTTATGTTTATGTTTATATCGTGCGGATCTTGTTGCATCTTGTTATTATTTTAATTTATTTTTGTGTTTATAATTTTATGTTTAATTGTTTTCTTTCTCGCATTTTGATAGGGTTAGTTGGTGTTTTAATAGGTTTAATTTTAAATCTGCATGTTATGTTTGCATGTATGTTACCGATTCATTTAAACATTTACAAGCCATTTGTGTTCTGGCCCAACAGTATCAAAGTAATATAATAACTGAACGAATTGATAGAGAAAATTAAATGTATTAAGTAATAAATAACTAAATAAATTGATAGAGAAAAATTGAATGTATTAAAAGTAATATAATAACATGAATTGAAATTGATAGAGAAAAATTAAACGTATCAAAAGTAGTAAAGTAACTGAATGAGTCAAAGTTGATTGAAGGTATTAAAGTAATGAAAATAACTAAAGGAAATTAAAGTTGCTAGGGATAATTTAATATGTTGAAAAAGTAATGAAGATAATTAAATAAATTAAAGTCGATAAGGATTACCAACCGAGGAAAAAGGTACGAAAATAACTAAATGAATTAGAGTTACTTAAAGTAAACAAATGCGGGCTAAAAGTTACAAAAATAATTAACGCATTGCAGTATCCAAAGTTAAGCAAACATGTATTAAAAGTTATAAACATAATTAAACGAATTAAAATCGATGAAGACAATTAAGTGTCGTTAAAGGCTATGACAATAATTGAATGAATTCGAGTAGATAAAGAGAATTAAATACAATTAAATACCTATAACTAAGCGAATTAAAGTTGATAGAATTAATAAATAGAAAATTTAGTAAATTAACATTGTGAAAGTAATCACGTAAACTCCCTTTGAGAATAAGCAAAGATAGTGAAACTTGAAAGTGAAGACTTCTGCGTGACCGAAGTTAACACAGTGACTTGAAGCAATTAGCGACATAATGATAATAGATGAGAGAGTAAGGTCATCATACATTGATCAGAATAACGACAAAATAGCTAACCCGATAAAAGCTTCGCAAACATTAGGTAATAAACCACAGTAGAAAAAGTTGGGCAAAGGCCACTGCAATGACTAAAAATTAAACAAACTAGTTCATGGAAAAAGGTAATCAACACCCAACAATCAAAGTAACCATATAATAATATAAAAACGACACAAATTAAATTTAAAGTTTCCAAAAAATTGAATAGGTAAGCACAATCGATAGTTGAGGAGTTAACTTTTTAGTATCAATTTGTGGGAAGTCGCTCACTGAGGACTGTAAAGAAAGGACAAGCATATTCAAACGTCCACAACTGAGGGATTTGTCGAATATTGAAAAAGCCGGTTAGAGATCCAGGTAATCATACGAGAATTATTTAGCAGGATAATTGAATCCACGTAAGCAGGATCGAATAGGGACCTAACGCTGAATGAGCAGAGAGGGATTCGACCAACGGCAGTAGGGAGGTTTATCTGGAGAGCATATCAACCCATGACCGAATACTGTCTGCTTGAAACCATTAAGTAATAGGCTGTGAATTATCCGAATAAATAAATTATTGAGGAGATGTTGAGCCTCGATATCGCGTTGCCAGTGACAAAATGAGAGAATTGACGCGATTCAGTTAAATATCATAAGGGACGCAAATTGACTGGAAATTAGCTAATAAATAAACGCCATAGAAATTTAATTGACCAGCCAGCTGTGCATTCGACCGTGAACTGTAGAACAGAACAATTAATAAAATCATCTGCCTTCAGTCTTTCTGGAAAAGGATTTCAAAATTTATCAGACACGGAGACAGATTAAAATTGGATGAATGGGATGCCTTGATGCTTCAACAATTTACTATGAAACAAGAGAACCAGGCTCTTAAACATGAATTGCCTCATACTCGTTATCAATACGATGTTTCGTGCAGAGTTGTGACTCGTCTAGCCAAAGAGGCTAGCACAGCTCGAGAAGCTTTGTCTACTCTAAAACCACAAATTAGAATTATATCTCATATTATTTCTTCTCAAGCTGCACAATCCGATGAAAGTGAAGCAGGAAAAACTCTTCGTTTGATGGATATGTTAAATGCTACAGTTCCAAGTCGTATTAAAACTGCGCTTGATAAAATCCCATCAAATATTCAAGAATGTGCTATGGATGAATATCATAACCTTCTGCGATGTCTCTGCATCCTTGTGGGTTTTGTTGCAAATAAAAAGATGATGGAATTCACCAATCTATATTTAGTAAACTTTCCCGCCCATTTAATTCGGGTTTTTGAATATCTTTGTCGTTTCTGGATAGTAGTTTCGTTATTATTGGATTTAATTGTCAATTACCTTCATCCTAAGGTCGAAATGCATAGACTAAAACCAACGAGTTTAGCTTGAAATCTCTTCCTCAAATGGGTTCGCATAAGAGTACAATTACGATCACCTCGAATATGGATTAGATAAAAAAATATATACGATCATTGTCAAAAGACGAAGGAAATAGATTGCAAAAATCCTGTTCGAAATATACTGAATGCATGCGATATGAATATCAATGACGCGGATGATGCAAATATTACAAAAAAAATCGAATAAAATAATTTAACTACACAGTAGATCAGAAGGAATCTACTTAAATAATTACTTAAACAATAGATCAAAAGGAAAATAGACAAATTAATTACTGAACCAATAATCTAAGTAAATGCCAAAATGAATTGAACTAGTTCCCTACCACAATGGGCTCAGTGCAAAAATTAATTCGGATTAATCTTATATTAAAATGATTCGAATACGTGATGGATTTAATTTCCTCGAAAAGAATCGGACATTAATATAGATGGAATTAAATCGAATGCTAAAATTAGATGAAATTACGTAAATGGAACGTTATCATACGTATTGTCGTTATTGTCGAAGGTTTATTGATACGAAAACTGTACCGACTTTCATCCATTTTTTTAAGAGCTCGAACGATGGTGATGTGTGACGATCGGCAGTATAGGTCACGTTGAGGGTTTATAACTAAATGGGTCTGCTTTTATGGGTTGGAGCTCACATATGACATAAAATTCATTGATTGTAAATTGGTGAGATAAATTATATTTTTATGACATGATTTATTTTCTTTTCATCATTCTTCAGGCTTAGATTGTCATGGGAAGTTGCGTACGATCTCCTGCGTCTAATTCACGTAACTAGGGCTCAAAAATTTATAATTAGTCTTGTAATGGAAATTTTATTAACTGTTACCTTCGGCCACTTTTCGTTTAACTGTCTCCGAGCTTAGTCCGGGGTTTTGTAGGTCTCTGTCGGACGTGTTAGAGTACCGTAAATTCGTCGCTCTGGTTGAGGTATTTTGATATTTTAATTTATCTGACATCTTTGTGTGGTTAGACTAAACCAGCACAATCATTATATATGGGTGTGGACGCACACATTGCAGATAGGGGAATTGAATTTTTCCTGTCGACACACATGCCGCAGTGGTGTATCTGTGTGCCCCCGTCACTGGTGAGTGAATGTGGCATCTACATTCTAACTTTTTATCGATTAACATTTTAGAAAATGTCAAGACACAAGCGGATTGCTCTCCCTATAAT
This sequence comes from Schmidtea mediterranea, assembly GCA_022537955.1. NCBI lineage: Eukaryota > Metazoa > Platyhelminthes > Tricladida > Dugesiidae > Schmidtea > Schmidtea mediterranea. The sequence continues at coordinate 35,320,397 of CM039679.1, forward strand.
TTAACATCATGCTTTCTTTTTATCTTAGTTATTTCGATTTATTAATTATTTTAGGAACTTACAGTGGATGTATATTGGTACTAGTCATTCGTACTCTCTAGTAAAACTTTATTTAGACTATTATTTATTTTGTGTTATTTATTACTAAGGTTAACATTATCAGCCTTTCGTCCAAGATGGGTAACAATTCCAATTCATTCATTCCTGCTACTATAATTTATATGATATAATAGGTTACTAGTGGCGGATTCTCATTTAGATAAACTCAATTGCTGTTATGCAATTTATGAACTTATTATTTGTGATCCGTTGACAATTTTTAATTGGTTTTATGAATTATATTTATTTTGTCTTTCTGGGAACTTGATGTTGATGACCAACTCTAGTCTCCGATGGATATAATTACTTATATTATTCTGAGCTACGCCATCACTTTATAATGGTTGACCAATTTTGATCCCAATCGCCATAGTTGTATTATCATTGTAGTTTATTTTGTGAACCTGTTATCTATGGTCAGTTTTCCATCGTCATGACTTAACTGCTTCTTACATCCGTGTTGAATATTCTTATAATAATCTATGTATTGAATAAACAGTTTTCCGCTCTTCTGATAGTATATTTTGAAGAAGATTTTTATTCGCATAATTTCCGCAAAGTTGGTGGGTTACTGGACACTGAGGTTTGTTTAAATTATGATGTTGTTACCCAGACAACCCCATATAACTTATCTTTTGCTCGCCACTCGGCACCCGTTGCTAGGCAATATTGGAACTGTGTTCGAGTGGGTAGATCTTCGCAAAAAGTGAGCGCCATTACTAATGCTGTAATTGATCGAACGATCTCTGGGTCCAACGAGCTGTCGATGAAGACCTGTGCTCGCTTTTGATTTTTAGGTCCCCTTATATCGTTAAGTCTATCTTTCCCATCCAAAAATTCTCATAGTTTTCTCATCCGCACATGTCAATGCCATCATACTACCTTTACGAATTAACACTTATCGAATTTATTAAATAACATTTAAGTAATAACCACTATATATTTTATAACGAAAACAACGTATTTTGACACGTCAGTTAATTGTTATTTTGTAGTCGAGCGGCTCGGCGCTTGGCCCGCTCTTTACGGTCGGGTCGATAGCTACTAGCCTTCGGTGACGTTTTCGGATCTGTTATTGTCTCTCGGTAAGCTAGTTGGGCAGGAGCGAAAAAGAGGGGATATTTTACTGCCGCTCCTTCTTGGGAGGTTGACAATGCTACTTCTAACCCCTAAATCTGGGTCCTCAGGCTTTGGTTTAATTGCCTCTCTTCCGCCCAGCTTTTTTGTGCTGCCGTAAGCCTTTGATTAATCAACTTTGCCTTATTTGGTTCCATCCAGGCGGCCTTTGTTTGCTGGATTTTTGTTGTCAGTTTGATAATTTGTTCGTAGAAGTTTCTATTGATTTTTCGTGCATGCTCCAATTCTTTCTGCATAATTTTCAGTGATTCCATCTTTATAACAACGAAGATTAATTCTCGTCTACAAATTTCAAGTTATTTAATTAATCATACAAATGGTAATAACATTGAACCGACCAAATGAAAAGACAATAGAAAATCAACTAAACATTTATTTATAATCCAAGTTTAACTTTACTCAATGTCATCGATTCGTTATTGCCAATGTGGGGTTCGGTCATACCCACTATCACGTTCTCCTGAGGCCGGCCGAGCACAAAAGCGCTCCCGATATACAAATATTGGTCGCCTCGTGTTTCTTGTGCGGTTGGGGCGGGACCTCAAAGGAAGGGCAACGAGTGAGCTGGTAGAGCTGGCTGTCATCCGTTCATCGACCCAATTCCGAGTGGAGCTGTGCGGCGGTGTATAGTTTCTAGTGTCCGCGATATCATCTTCCACATTCGCCAGGTATTGCCTGGCCCTGACCACATGGAAGTCGACCTGACGCTGGTGGTCCTCGAGACGTGAAAGGAGGGATCGGTCCTGATCGCGAATTTCTTGGGCAGGATTTCGGCCACAGTCTCGGCTGCCCACTGCGAGCGATAGTGTATCATCTTCTGCAGGCCGCGAGGTATTCCATCGGGGCTCTCTCGGTTGGGGTACCGTGAAGCCCGCATTCCGCATGGTTCGCCGCCATTGATCCGCAACCTGCGCAAATGGCTCCTGATCCATCTGAACGAGATTTAATTAAATTGAATCATTTAAATTTTCTGGACAGTAAATATCATGTCCTTCGCCTTACGTCAATTATACCGACATCCTATTTTTTTTCATTACAACTACTTCAAGTGTTGTTATTTTGCTAACCCTTTCATTATTTTAGATAAGTTGGTGGTCTTTTTTTCGTTTAAAATAAGTTTTACATTTACGAAAAAATTGCCTCATACAGGTTGTCTTCTCTTGTCAACCATGGGATAGTTGCACAAATCCAATTTAATCTACGTAATGATAATTATTCCAAAAATCCCAATTATTGAAACTTTCAAATTTCTAAATATATTCGTATTAAATCCACAAAAAATAATTTCTCATTGTTTAAATCGAAGCACTTAAATAATAAATGTGGGACAACATTAATTGGATTCTTTCGTGATTGTTAAAAAAAAATCTTTACTTATCCTTCACGGTTTAGAAATTTACGAGGAAAGAAATTAATGATATTAAATGATTGATTAGGTAAGCAAAATCCAATAGTTATATCTCGATTTACAAATTTAGAAATAACGGCAATTACTGAAACATCAGTATATGGAAATTATTACCTGGAACCAAATTTTTGCTATAAAAAAACATACTTAAAGAATAAGAGGTAAAATTCCTGATATAGTTCTTGAAGATCGAAAGTCGAAAATCATTGTCATCCTTCTAAATTTAATTGTTAAAGAATTAACATTCCTAACATAGTCCAATTTTCTATTAGTAACATTTTCCTAGGTTAACCCAAAACCTCCACGATTTTATAATATAGAATTATACACAAACATACCGGTGGGTGACGAACTCATGTTTCGTGAATTGCATTTACTTTCTTTTACTGACCGATAGATGTCTAATAAGATGTCAACAATTCTATGCGATTTAAATAAGAAAAAACCAAGTAACTTGCAATGAAATTCGACGTTTCGCTTATATCACTTTGCTAAATATTTATTTCTATTGTTCCAAGCGAAAAATAATTTTAATTTACTATAAACAAATTTTACACCCATTTGGTAACTTAGAAACTATAAATGGTAAATTACTAAAGCTTTAAATAATGTTAAATAATTACAAAATAGATATAAAATCATGATAATTACAAAATAGCATCACGTAAGCAAACTATTATCCTAAATTTCTAATGCATTGAAAATAAACTAGGGATATAATATTGGCGGAAAATATTAACACCAAATAGCTTGTATGATGTCGTAATGTATTCATACACCAGCTGTCACTGAGATAAATTCCGCTATAATTCAAGTTGATACATAAATCAACTTGGCGGAATTTATTTTTTGTGAATTCATTTCAGCCATTTTTTAAATGGCTGCTAAGTAAGTTGTTTTTTATATTGTTATAACTTAAAGTTAAATTTTAAGAGTTGAATCATGATTTCATAAGGAAATATGATCATAATTCAAGCTCTTAAATATAACTTTTAATCATCATTTATTTTATATATTACTATGAATAATATTTAGGAAATCAAGTAAGTAACAATAAATAGTCTCCAAAAATATGTATTTTTTTTATACATTTCGGAAAAAATCTCCTAATATGCCAAAAGTAATTAGTTAAATCTCTGTAGTCTTCTTTCACCAGCTCGTTATCCAGTGCGTCCTTCAGAAAATCGAATCTGGATTGGAAATTCATTGAACTCAATCCACCTGCTCTTTATATAGATTTCCGAATATTGAATTTGATTTTACTGAACACACTTTCAATCGGGTTCAGAAAAGGACTATATGGTGGTAAATGTTCAATAACATTATTTAGAGATATTGCACCACCATGAATTGAAGCATTGTCGTGGATTAAACGAAATCCAGTTCCATTCAATTTTACAGTTATTTCGTTGATGAAGATCTGGTAGGTATCCTTTTTATAGGATCCTACTACTAATTTATGATGGACTGGTCCATTGACTCCAATTGCGAGAGCCAAGGACATATTTCGCCCTCGGTTCGTTGGAAGTGTGGTGTATAATCGCTCACCTTTTTTATTTCTTCCAAGTTTCTGGCTTGTCCAAGTATTAAAGCCACATTCATCAATATATATTAATTGAGAATCCATCCATGCCTCTTCTAAATATCGCGTCGTGTATTCCATTCTGAGATCCAAGACGCGATCTGAATTTCTTTCAGCGACCGATGGTCTTATTTGCTTGGTCGTTATGAGATGATTTTCAAGGAAACGGGAAATAGTGTTTGTGGAAACACTTAAATTTTCGGAAATTAAAAAGTTTTTCATTTCCTCTAATGAAGCATAAACATTTTTCTCCACAAAATCAAGTAGTTTGTTGCCATTTTCTTCCGAAATTTTGGATATACTGCCACCAATCTTGCCTTGTGACAATTTTCCAAATTTCCGGTATTTATAAATTATTGTTTTTATGGAATTTCTAGCTATTCCCAATAATTTTCCAAAATGGAAATAGTCTTCACCATTTTCCATGGCATTGATAATTCGTATTTTATCGATTTCCGAAATTCTGTAAAAAGAATAATTTTTTATAACTTAAAAATAAAATTTACAGTTTATGCTTTTTTGTTCGAGTCTCAGATGTTGTTGAGGGCCTACCAACTTCTGAAAGCCTATGGAAATATTTAATTTATTTCAATTTTCAAATAAATCGTACAATGTGATTTCTTCGTCGCGAAATGGAATTGTTTCTGCAGAAATGTCTGAAAGCCTATGAAAATATGTAATTTATTTCAATTTTCAAATAAATCTTACGAAGAAGTTTCATCTTTTTCATAAAAATTTGGATAAGTTTCCTTAGCATTAAATTTTAAAAATTTTTCCGCCATTTTTTTTTCTAAAAATATCTCAAAAATGTCTAAATTAATTTATTATAGGGGTTTTTTCAACTTCGGATGGCTACATGTTAAAAGTTAGCATGCATGTTTTATTATAGGTTGAGTTAATGTGCATTATTTTATTTCTCTATCACTTTTTGTGTCTCTATAGTTTAGGGTTTCTCTCATTGACGATTTTACAAGCAACCTCAAGGTGAGTTGGTGTGTTTATATACTATAAATTTATTGATTTTCTTTTATATTATAGGTGATTTATCTCAGTGACAGCTGGTGTATTACCAGTGGGAGAGAAATAACTTTTACTGTTTCATGAAGAAACCAAAAAAATTGAGTGCATATGCAAATAACTACTGAAAAACGTCCAAATTGAATATTTCGCATTGCATTTTGGTGTTGATTGAACTTTTCGTATTTAGCGAAACCATATACTTTTTAACCTGTATATTTTAGATAAAGATTATTTTCCAGGTCATGGTACTTTATCCATTCTAAAGTTGGCTCCTGTATAATTCTGTTTTGTCCAGGCCTAGCAAAGGTAAAGCGGAATATTTTCTATCGTAAATCGAAATTCATCATAATCCTTCTTAGCATCAATTTCTAAAATTCAAAATCTCCTAATATAGTTATTACATTAAAAAAATCAAAATTAAAATTCATCTCTAAAAATCGATTGCTAAAATTTACAAGTCCTGAAAATCATTAAAAATCAATTGCTAAAAATTATAATTCTTGAAAATCGAAATTATTAAAAATTTAATTGCTAAAATTTATAATTCTTTATAGGGTTAATAGAAATCATTATTCGAAATTTAGGATCCTAGAAGTATGTATTAAAATCAAAATTTCATGTAATTTAAATTTACCCCAAATCTTTGAATTTGGATCCCGAGTTACTTCATTGCCTGACACCCTGGTCGTTGTATTCTTATTATTAAAGCTCCGTTGTCGCTGCATTTCTCCACAATAAAAAAAAATTTAATGGTCGATTGAAATTTATCGGAACTTCTTATGGAATCAGGCGGCAACGTGTACCCACTGGTGCATGCTTCCATTAGTCTGGCTGTCATTACTACGGGTAGATCGGTTGTCTGGCGTGTGTGGTGTCCCCGTAGTCATTGCCACATCCTTCCTCTTCTACTGTAATCTAATCGGGGTGTGTAATGCATGCTGCGCCTCCCGATGTTAAGCGTGTTGTGACGAAAATTTTTCAAGTAATCTATCTTGAATTAATTATGCCTATCACCGTCTAGTTACTAGACTCTAGTAGGTGCCAGATATGTGATAGGAAAAAAATCGATTATCGATCGTTGATGCATAAATGTTGAATCTATGGAATTTTAGACCAGTTTCCTCTGGTTGTATCATTCAGGTTCCCGATTTTTGGTATCGCAAAAAATATAAGTTTCGCGACAGGTATTATTGTAATTTTATCATATTAATTTATTGTCTTGAATTTTATTAGAGTACTATTTCATGGACCTTGGTATGGAATTCCCATCAGCATAAATGTCCACTTTGTTTCCATGCAATTTTTCTTAATAAAAAAATTTTGTTGGAGTATTGTTAGTTGTTGATTTATAATCATATGGGTTAGGATGAATGGCGGATTCAATACTCACTTACGGTGGTAGCTGGGGTAACATGAGTTATAATTGGGGAATTTTTAACTAAAATTAGGTTAGTGCAAATCTTAATATTCTATATGTTATACTTTTCTTAGGCTTCACTGCTTTGTGGTATTATAACGTCCGCATTATCCATTCTTTCCTAATGTAAAAGCTTGCTAATGTTCGTCGTCATTTATGGCGTCAGGAGGGTCTCAGTTGACTAACTTTCCTATATTTTTCTTTTGTTAGAATTGAGGCTATTCAAAATTTTTATCGAATTTTTAACGTAAGTTGAGGTGGTTCTTAACACATAATTTCTTTTTACTTTTTCCTTTTGCATTAAATTTCTAAACATGAGGGAGGGAACTACAATAATTATTATATTTGTCTTTGATTTGATTTAATATATTCACTTCCGTGGTTTATAGTAATTGCGCTATCATATTGAATCTTGCTATAACATTAAATATTTAAACTAATCCCCATTTACTTGGGTAACAATATTGATTCTCGATGTGAAATTAGTAATACCTAACTGCTACCGTCATTTTATGTTTGCTCAAATGATTTTTACTATCTAGGCTATTTGAAGACTGTAACCCTGAGAATTTATAATGATTACCCTATTGGTTTTATTTACAAAACAACAACTTAACGTTCACGATCAATTTAAGTTCATAACAACGATTTCATTTTTTCTATTTCCCCGTTACCATTCCCTTGGTTGACCTTAGGCGCATTGTGTTTATATTATAGTTAATGAGTGCCCACTGGACTACTTGTGTAGTGATTTTGAGCCGTGTGTGAATATTATTTTAAGTCGAGTTTATAGAAATTGAGAGACGAGGAAATAGCCAAAAGACAACTTCCTTACCCCTCTCTTCCCATATACGGAATAATATTGACGTTCCGACCCCTGCGTTCCGCACGCCGGAGCCTTCACGGGCACGAATCATTGGCGATATTTCACGCACTTACACGAATTCGAATAATATGTTGGATTTTAATGACTTGTAGCGTGTTTCGGCTGTGGGCCCGAAAAATTTCGACAATATAAGACAAAGTTTTACGTTATTTAAACATTTCATTAAAAATAAAAATATAAATTACCCGATACATAATCATAAACATTTAAAATCATAAACACACCGCTCTCCCCACGCTGACACCCAAGCAGAGCTCAATTGAGGTTGCGAGGATGCGACGTGGAGAGAGTTTTCAAATAAAACTCTCATTTACATCGTGAAGAAAACTATTTTCCGAGTAAAACGATTTCAAGTTTGAAAAACTGATTAAAATTGTGTAAAAATGAATCGGTATATATACCTATTGTACGACCCTAACCTTGCGTGTTCTTTTTGATTTAGTAAAACAAAATTTGACCTTGGAATTTTCTAGTATATTCTAATCTTTAATTTTATTATTTTGAGATTCTATTTGACAATTTTTCTTTAGATTTTTAATTGAATTATTTCTAATTCGAATTATTTGATTTTTATTTCATTTTCATGAAATTTCACATTTTTAGTAAATTGTCAAATTTTCGGTCAAATTTAGGGTTTTCGTGTTATGTTTGTATTTATTTCGCGCGGATCTTGTTGCACTTTGTTATTAATTTAATTTATTTTTGTGTTTTATAATTTTATATTTTATTGTTTTCATTCTCGCATTTTGATGGGGTTAGTTGGTGTTTTAATAGGTTTGAATTTAAATCTGCCTGTTATATTTGCATGTGTGTTACAGATTCATTTAAACACTTACAATGCCGTTTGTGTTCTGGCACAACAAAGTTAAAGTAAATTTGAACCATATTGGTAAAGGATAAGGCTTCGGGTGGGTTATATTATTTTATCTGGATTTTTCTAGTAATTTACTGTTTTAATCTATCCTTAATTGGACACCGATTCTTAAACTATTGTAAGATAATAACTTAATAATTTCTTCGGGGAATTGTGGATGTCCTATTACTCCTTTATTTTTAAAAATAATATTAAGCTAAGGAATTATTTCACCCACCAAAAAAAACTAAACGTTAAATTCCGTTGCAAATTTACCCTTTTAATTATTAGTGGTGATCTTGGTTGCTTAGCTAATTTTTATTCTTGGTTATTAATTCGTTACACGGGATTAACTGCGACTCGGAGATTTAATCGTCAATTTTTACGGTTTTGTCCTAATACAATTATAGGTTTGTATTGGATTTTATCAGCACTAAGGGGAAATCACTTACATTTATCTTATTATTATTATAATTATAGACATAGTAACGATTTCCTTTTACACAACAATTTCCCGTACCTTCCCTTAATTGATCCTAGGCGAATTTGTGTTTATATTTCAAATTAAGAGTGCCCACTGGACTACTCGGTGTTTTGATTTTAAGCCGATTGTTTTTTCATAAATTTTGGTCGATTTTTTAGGAAATGGATGGCGAAGAAATAGCCAAAAGACTACCCCCTTACCTCCAATTTCCACTATAACTATTGATATTGACGTTCCAGCTCCTGCGTTCTCATGTCGGAGCCTTCACAGGCACGAACTATTGGCGATTATACACGCACTTACACAGTTCGGTAGGATATATAAGATTTTAGTAACTTGTGGTGTTGTTGCGGCTGTGGGCCGGAAAAATTTCGACAAATAGAAAATTCGTTTTCAATTATGTTTATTGCCATATAATACGTCATAAATTTTCATAGCTTCAGTAATCATAATAACATCATAACTCTCTCCCCAGGTCGACGCCCAAGCAGAGCTCATACGAGGTTGCAAGGACGCGACGTGGAGAGAGTTTTCGAGCATTCCCCCACTCACATTTAAAATTCTGGTTTTCCACTAGTCTTCAGATTAAAGCTGATTCAAGTTTTTTCAAAAACTGATTGAAATTATGTGAAAATGAATCGGTATATATACCTATTGTACGACCATAACCTTGCGTGTTAAATTTGATTTAGTAAAACAAAATTTGACCTTGTGATTTTCTAGTATATTTTATTCTTAATATTATTATTTTTGAAATTTAATTTGACAATTTAATTTTTAATTTCTTAATTGAATCGTTTCCAATTCATATTATTTAATTTTTGCTCCATTTTTATGGATTTTCGCATTTTTCGGTAAATTGTCAAATTTCGGTCAAATTTTCATGTTCTCGTGTTATTTTTATGTTTATTTCGTGCGGATCTTGTTGCACTTTGTTATTATTTTTTTTAGTTTTGTGTTTCTTGATTTTATATTTAATTGTTTTTTCTCTCGCTTATTTTAGCATGGTTAGTTGGTGTTTTATGGGTCCGATTTTAAATCTGCATGTTGTGTTTGCGTATGTATTACCGATTCATTTAAACGATTTTCAAGGCCGTTTGTGTTCTGGCCAAACAAGTGCATTAATAAACTTCCAATGAGAATCATAGTCAAGAGGATTTTTTAAAACATTTTCTCTATATATATATATCAATTTTCATAATTTCCGCTGAAAAATCTTCTGTTTCCGAATCACTACTAGATAAATCATTATCGATCATTTGAAACATTATTAAAATATGTTTTCTTTATAGGACGAATTCGTTTTATTGTTAGCAATTTAATTTATTAAAAATAATTCAAACTACAAATCCTCCAACCTTGACCACAATTCAAATCAAATTTTAAATTTACAATTCCGCCAAAAAAACCTAATACATACTAGCTCGAATAAATAACATACAAACTAAAAGTAAATTTTACATAAAAAATAAAAAATAAACTTTTATTTCAAGATTCAACAGGAGGTTTACAACATTTTAAGAGAGTCTATATATAAGTAAAATGCACAAAGTTATTTTTTTTCAATTTTGACATGCCTTATATAGTAGTATAATCTATTTGATTGATGATTCTCAACCCAAATCGACTCTATGTGGCAATATTTATATTGTGGCAGCTAACGTGTTAAATGATAATGACAATTTCATTATCTTAATTTTATTTTATTCTGGATGACAATTTGATATGAAATTTTTTTAAGTTTGTTGCGGTATTTTATTTTATTTTTATTGATGTAATAGTTATTATTTGTTGGGGTATTACGAAAAAAGCACAGTAAAATCAATAAAACACCAAAATGATAACAGTGCAACATTAATTAAAAAATTTACAAAAATTCGAAAGTAGTATTGATCACGGGAAATTGCTATGGTTGAATGCCAAATTGAGAGACGATTCCAGAAATAATAATAAAAATTTAGTGAGGGGTCCCTAAAAATAATATAAGACAAAAAAAAGAAATTAATTAAAAAAATTAATTACTAATGGGAAGTCCGAGGCAATTGGAAACCCGAGAGATGAGGAAAACCGGCATGTAGATGGAATAATATAAAAGGGCGCCACTGATCTATGGAGAGGTAATTATTTCCTAATTTGTAATTTAGTAATGGAGCAAACGTTGTTGACAAATGTCGGCTAAAGTGGTCTGTGGGAAGTAATTATTTTTAATAATTTAATAATGTAACAAATGTTGTTGACAACCGTCTGAAAAAAGTCTGAGCAGGAGTATAAAAGGAAAGGGAAAACACGAAAGAGCCAGTGGTCGAATCAAACGAGTAGTGTAGTCAGGCCAGTAGAAGAATCTAAACCCAAGTAAAGTCAAAGTTATCTATCAGAAAGGGTGATTATCCATTGGATAACATACCCTAAGATAATCAAATTTATACGGTGGTTGAAGGGTGCAAATAAATCAGTGAAATTGTGATTACAAATCATTGAAATAAATCGGATTGAGTTGTAACTGTGGTAAAGTGCAAATAAAATTATTCTGTGTTGGGTTTGCTAATTTGATTCGAAAAGGACACGAGGAGTCAGAGGGAACCGACTTTCAATAATAATAACCCAACATATTTAATGACTTAATTACATAATGGGCTTATTGCTGATTGAATGTTAATTGTAGGGATTATCTCAAACAAAATTCTTCCCTTTATATTTTCATTAAATATATATTTTAAATAATTAATTAATTATCATGAATAAAATGTTTTGAAATTAATTTATGCCCCCAACATGCAAATTAAAAATACAAGGCGTCAAGCGCAGACAAATGCTCAACACTTAAGTGTCAATAATAATTTTGTTTAGTTATTATTTACTAATGTTCGATAGAAACTAGTTCTTTGACTTCACATTTCTTTAAATACTATTTAGGTAATTGAACAAAGAAATAATTTTTATTGATATAAAACTTTCACATCCGCATACAACTTTACGCTTGATTCTATGGCAGCGATTCTGATGTTTTCAATCGCTGTTTTATTGATATCAATAAAACAAATCAATACTAATTTTATAGATTATGCGTTTATAAGGATGGAGAATATGATAAGCAATTTGAAGTTATATATATATAATGATAAGTATACTAATTACAAAGAAATTTATACTAATGATTCTAATTAAATAATAATACTATATGTCCTCAATAACAAACTGTAACCAATGCCATGAAAATAATGGTGGGTTATTGTGTGTTGAAAGTTTTTGTAAACTATATGGTTGTTAACCAGACAACAACACAAATATTTTCGCTTATTTTTGCTAAGCAACATTGCAAATGTGTTCGAGTGGGTGGATTGTCCGCAAAAAGTGAGCGCTTTTATAATTGATCGAATGATCCATGGGTCCAACTAGCTGCTGATAGAAGTCCTGTGCTAGATTTTGATTTTTAGGTCCTATTATTCTCTATTCCATTCAAATGTTAACCCTCACGGTTCTTTAAGTTATCATCCTTATATCTACCCATAATCCTCTTTACTGTTGTTCGTATAACCGATATTACTATGATTATTAAACACTTCATCAATCTACATATCTTCGCATCATCGCACCCATCCCTATCACTATTATCATTATTACGGTCATTCTTATTGTGATTGTTATTATTACTTTCCCTATCCCCGTTATAATTATCACGAGCATTATTACAGCTGATTAGTTTTTAATTATTACTATTATTGTGGTGGGTTACTGGGTATTATACTTTGTTTAAATCTTCCTATGGTTGCCCAGGTAACGCCATATAAATACTTTCTTTACCGCCACTCGACACCCGTTGTTGAGCAACGTTGGAACTGTGTTCGAGTGGGTGGATTATCCGCAAAAATTGAGCGTTATTACTAATGCTGTAATTGCTCGGACAATCTCACTGGGTCCAACGAGCTGTAGATAGAAGACTTGTGCTCGCTTTTGATTATTCGGTCCTTTTTATGTCGTATGTTTATCGTTGAGTTTATCAGAGAATAATAAAAATTCGACAGTGATATAGAACGAGCGGCTACAAATTGTAATGGTACATCTTAGTGTGTTGATTTCGGGTTTCTCAGATACTTATCAGAGATATCATTTTAAAGAGTAAGAAATATGAAATAAGTACATATGATTTTCCAATAACCACATTCTATGAGTCAATTAAGTTTTATTGAGTAATCGAGCGGCTCGACGTTTAGCCCACTCCTTCCGTCCAGGCCGGTAACTGTTCGGAGTTGTGGTTGTTGTTGAGGTCCTTGTGGGGGTTGTCATCGCCTCCCAGTAGGCCAATTGAGTGGAAGCAAATACGAGGGGATAGGTTACGGCTGCCCCTTCTTGACAGGCAGACAACGCAACCTGTAAGCCGCTGGTAAAGCAATTTTACCTTTTTGGGCTCCATTCAAACGTCCTTCGACTGTTGCACTTCCATAGTCAGCTGGACAATTTGATCATGGAGATTTTTGTTGATTTTCCGGGTGCGTTCCAACTCCGTCTGCAATATTTGCAAGGGCTCCATCTCTGTAATGACGAACATCAAAACATTTTTATTAATAAATCCAGAAATCTCTACACGTGTAGTTGCTTCAAACATACGTTATAAGATTGTTTTAAGAATAGGAAGAAAAACTAAAAGACAAATTTTTTCTAACAAATATTTATTGAATATAACACCTAAAACGTAATTTACGGGTTGGCGAGGTCAAGAATCCTTGAGGAACTTCCTTACTCCTTCCTCCGCGGAGTAGCCCGGAATCACAAACACGGCCATTTTGTATTACGGGCCGGTCTTGGGCTGGGTGGATAGACATCCGCGATTCGTCCGGATGCGAGGTCGTCCTCCACGTTGGCCAGGTAATTACTGGCCCAGTCTACCAAGGAGTTGACCCGGCACTGGTGGTCCTTGAGGCAAGCCAGAAGCGCTCGAGCACGATCATGGATGTCTTGGGCCGGACTTGGGTCACTTGGTTGTCCTTTCTGCCTGAATTGTTTCATGGTATTTTCCCCCATGAGCATCTCGTCGCGCCGGTTCTCTCCGGGCTGGGGCACATCGGGGTATTTTTCATTTCGGATGCGACTCCATATTTGTCGCCACTGATCTGCGACGCGGGTGGGAACATAGGCGAGAGATCCTGATTTTTCTGAACGGTAATAAATTTAAGGTGAGTTAAACAAAATTAATGGTTTTAATGAGCAATCAATGCAGCATAGCCTCAATGCTAATTTGAGGGGAATTAATCATATTACGATTTAAATTGTAGTCATCATATCAAAATTTAACTATCAGTGACTAGACAATACTCTAAGGTTCACGAATTAATTCGGAAGAATTGACATATCTGGAGTTACACGTAATTCCGGGTGCATTAAAGATTTTGTAAACAATAAATTGCAATGAGTACCATACCTAAAGGTTTTATGGAACTAAAATACCCACAACGCTATAAGTATGGTTAAAATGTCTAAATATTTTATCAAATAGTCCAATGCTCTGGGAGAATTCATATAAATTGAAATGCCTAAAAATGTGAAGTTTTCTTGAGTGCTTCAAAATAATTACAATAAAATAATGCAAGTAATTGGAATCAAAAAAATGATTTAAAATAATTAGAACTTTTCTTGAATTAATTTATAAAATTGAGGTTCGCCCAAACTGGTTTGAGCTACTTTACAAATTTTCATAAAAGTAATTCAGCAATTAGACAATTCTAAAATGAGAAAATTAATAATAAATTCTGTAGGCTAGAATAGTTAGCCTTTTCTAAAAGGACCACAAATAATAAAAACTTTGGGTAAATAATTTGAAATTCGAAAACCATAAAGAAAGTTTAAAGAATAATATTTCAAAAATTGGTTTAAGTAATTGTAGTTCCAACATCTCGTTTCAGAGATTAAATACTTAGATAACTAATTAAATTATAAACCTGTTTCCAGCAGTCAGGGTTTTAGGATTAATAAATTCATAATAATAACTGTGTATATTTGGATCATTATTTATTTGAAATTAAAATTTTTCGCCGCTGCATTTGAATTGCTCCATCTCATCGGAGTTAATGGATTGGTCATGAAGATTTTCCTACGGATTGCACCGGATAAACCATTAAACTATAACAAAATAAAAATTATAATTTACTTGAGGGCTGCCCACCCAACACGATGTCTTCCCATATGAATCCAGCCACAGCATGATTATCCAAAGAATTATCCTGCAGGTTATTGAATGAATTCCCTTGTAAATTATTGAACAAATTCTTTTCCTTTCACATTAGAGATTCAATCTGTCTCGTGGAATTGTTGACGTCTTTTAAATAGCTCGGATGCGATTTACAGACGTGGAGGAGAGAATATACACCGGTCGATATTGCGTGTCTCGGAAAGGTCACTGTGAATCGGGACGATTTATCGTTATTATTTCCAGAAAATGTCAATGCATTACTCCTGAAATGCATGACGTGGTGTGCACACCTTAGCCGTAGTTAGCTAATTAGACTTTCCCTCAAGAGGTCATCGCATTGATATAATCGATTCCATGCGTGAGTGTCTCGCACTATAGTGGATTTGTTATTTCTAGAGGTAATTAATTTATTCGTTTCTAACCAAACTAATATTGTATTATAGATGATAACTAATGGACATGCATGTTATTCATCTTAGATTACTCCAGTGGGATTCCGAAACTTATTTCTGATATTGGATCTACGGATACGCAGGATTTCTTTCCCCCCTTGGGTCTTAAAGTAATTTTCTAATATTATTGAAATTGATTATTATGGGTTTAGGAAATTGACGTTCATTTCCTTTTTTCCGCGCCTTCCACATCCATTCGCAATCGACCATTGTCCACTAAACTGCATGTTACCTAATGGAACTTATTATTTTGATCTAGGAAATGCTAATTTATGATAACTCGTAATCATTTAAACCCAACTTCTTTTAATTCATACAGAGAAGAATATGGTTATCGATTTTACGCAGGGAGACATAACGATGTTCAGAATGATATTAAACGAGGATCGGTTAGAGGACTTGTAACATATCTAGACGGCAAAAAAATGGAAGAATCGACGGATACGTGAACTTCGATAGCTTCTCAGTAATTAATTTTCAATGTGATGAAAAGAATTTATCAATTGGCAGTGAAGTTTTCATAGATATAATAAGACATTCTAAAACCCTTTTTTGTATTTATGGTGTTTCCTATGCACCAATCACTTATTATGTTCTTATGTAATAATTATTATTATGTTGGTAGTGAAATAATTGGTATATACGTGTTTTAATAATAATTTAATTTATTTGGGGAATTTCTTTAATTAATGAAGGACTACGAGTCGAATTTCTGAGTTCCTTAATTTCTTATTTAGAATTTAGAATTTTTGTTGGGAGACCATGTTCACCGATCCTGCTCGATTTTCTAATTTTAGTTTATGGGAGTTACCGCAGCTATGATGTACAATGTTTTAAAGGATTTTATCAAAAGTTTATTTTTATTTTTTGAGTTTTGCGGTGACTACCTTATCCTATTCTGTTCCCCAGTAGACCTATTGATTCTTAACGCGTTATTAGACTTTTAGAATAATCATTTTATGTTCGGGTTTAAAAATAATTTCATTTACCTTTACGCAAATAATTTTTATCAAATCTTAACGTGACCTTGGCAAAAGAAACAACGGGGTTTTATGCTAACGAAAGCTTATGACCGTTACTTTATTTGTGTTAGTACAAGACGATAACTTGAAGTTTATTTTGATAATCCCTTTATTTTCCGTAAATTAGATTCATAACAACGCTTTCATAATTTTCAACCTTTCCCCGTTACCTTTCCCCAGGTTGACCTAAGGCGCCTTATGTTCATATTACAGTTAATGAGTGCCCACTGGACTACTCGGTGTGGTGATTTTGAGCCGTATGTAGAATAATTTAGGTCGAATTTAAAGAAATCGAGAGATGAGGAAGTAACCAAAGGACTGCTTCCTTATTTCTCCTTTCTTCTATACGGGATAATATTGACGTTCCAGCTCCTGCGTTCAGCACGCCGGACCTTCACGCGCACGGATCATTGGCGATATTCCACGCACTTACACGAATCAGAATATTATGTCTGATTTTAATGACTTGTGATGTGTCTTTGGCTGTGGGCCGGAAAAATTTCGACAAATTTTAAACCAAAAGCATAATTTATATATTATGAATAATTAATTAAAATCAAAATGAAATTACCAACACGATCCAATCCATACAAAAATTCATAAATAATTTGCTCTCCCCACGCCGGCATCCAAGCAGAGCTCTATCGAGGTTGCGAGAATATGACGTGGAGAGAGTTTCAATTAAAACTCTCACTTACGTAATAAAGTAGATGTTTAAAAACTGCTTAATGATTTTCAAAACGATTCTCAAAACGATTAAAAATTATGTGAAAATGCATCGGTATATATACCTATTTTTTAGCCCTAACCTTGAGTTTTCTTTTTGATGTAGTAAAACAAAATTCGACCTTGGAGTTTTCTAGTGTATTCTAATCTTTACTTTTATTATTTTGCAATTTTATTTGATAATTTTTCTTTTAACATTTTTATTGAATTATTTCTAATTCAAATTCTTTGATTTTTATTTCATTTTCATGAAATTTCATATTTTGTTAAATTATCAAATTTCGGTCGAATTTGTTAGGTTTTCGTGTTATGTTTATGTTTATATCGTGCGGATCTTGTTGCTTTTTGTTATTATTTTAATTTATTTTTATGTTTATTATTTTATATGTAATTGTCTTCTTTCTCATATTTTGATAGGGTTTAATTGGTGTTTTAATAGGTTTGAATTTAAATCTGCATGTTATATTTGCACGTGCGTTACCGATTCATTTAAACATTTACAAGACCGTTTGTGTTCTGGCTCAACAATTGTTATTATCATTATTATTATTTTATACACTACTCGGGCATGTGCTAGGGGCAAATTTGTGCATGCCAGAGAGACTCGGGTATACGAAATATAAAGTTTTGTTTAAGATTCACATCTCGGGCAGTGTTATAATTTTATGACATAGGTCTTCACATTAATTATCAATAATAAAAAAATGATTTATTTTTGCCGTTGTATCAAAAAAAAAGTGCGTTAAGGGGTTAATTAGTTTGCAGTATCGTAAGTTTAAGTTAACCTTTGGAAGTGTTTGATAATTACTTCTGTCGATTTCGCTTCAGATATCTTGTAAGATATGTTTATATTTTTGATTTGATATGAAAATATTTAAACATATAAACAAATAAATTTACTTATATTTTATTTTCTATTTAGCTTTAGCTGTAAAAATTTTAATATTGTTATTGTAAATAATAAATTTTAAAATATTAACAACAAATGCGTGATGAGTATCTTTGTTTAAAATAAAAATGGAATTTCTGATAAATATTAAAACCTTGTGCATTTTCAGCATATCTTTCTCTGCCTTATAATAGGACATAAATCCCAAGAGAAATTTTAAATAATTTTGTTTTTCTTTTTGAGCTTCAATTCAAATAAACATCAAGTAACGAAAATTTTTTATAATTTGTTTATTATTTTATAGAAACTATTGTTACATTTATTTTTAGTAATAATTCAATCATTTGTTATCATCTTCGGATATTGCTTCGTATACTCCCTTTGTTTGTTTCCATGGCATTCTACTTCTGCGATTAAGATTAATTGCTTCATAATTAAATCTCACATACTGAACAAAAAAATTAATAAAATTCTAACACTAAAACAAAATTTTTCCCTTTTTAGTTTGAATTTAAATGTTTTACGGAGATAAAATGTTTTACTGGTTTCGTTGTCAAAACAAAAATTATTTTGTTTTAATTTGTCAATCTGTCTATTATAAGTTTGTAAATAGCGAAAAGTTTAGTTATATTTTGCCCGTAATTCCAATAACTACGGTTACCGTTTATCCAGGAAAACTCCTACTGGTCGAACATTCCTCAAACATAAACTATTATACAATTGTATAACTTTTTATTTTGAGTATAAATAATTCAAGGGCCGATCCAGGAATTTTTTTTGTGCGGAGATCACTTGATAATATATCTGTATGTTTACATGTTAAACTATAAGTGTGCATATCTTTTGTGTGTTGATAAAAGAATCAAATTTTAACCTATAACCATACATTTATTACTCCATCTTTTCATCTCGTCTTAATAGTTTGATTAATTACACGTTGGTTCTCACATTTTGCTTACTAAAATGTTAGTTTTTCACATTTTTAACATTACAATTTTTAAAATACAAATAATTTATTTAAAAATTTTACACTTCAAATTGTACAATAATCTTAACGTTTCTAATTTAATATAAATTCAAGTTTTCTCTTTAATCTTTGCAATTCGGTCAATTACCTCGTCAATATTAATTTCCAAATTTCTATGAATCTTTCCTCAGCCATTCAATTTCTCAAATAGGGTTTTAACCTCTTCAAAGTGTGTAAGATTCTCTCGGTGGAAGCAGCATTTACTGGCAGAGTGTAGCGGAAAAGAGCTAATTGAGATAGAGTGGATAACATGTCCTCATCCAATATTAAAATGGTTTCCTACAAATTTGAGAATAAACAACGAGATTGCTAAACAGACTTTTTAATAAATTTTCAATTCTAGAGAAGACAGGCTTTTTAAAATCAAGGCGTCCTTGTTCATCACTATCGCGTAATTTTCCGTTATTTGTTATGAATCACGATATATTACGTTTTATTTAAATAAATGAAAATACTTTACAAATACTTTTCTCAGATTAAAGGTACGGATTGAATAACATTGAAAAACTATTCCTCTGGTTCCTAATGTACATTGATTCCATTTACAACGGTTTCCACTTCAACAGGGTTATTGTTTTATTAATACATTACTCTAATTGAACTGGAATTTTCTTGAGATAAATTTTGTTTTACCAGCTAGGGATATTTGAAATCCATTATTAAAACATATGCTATAAAATTATTTTGATGATAATTCATTTATCACCCTGTGTATAGATCATTTTGCTCATAGATGAAGTATCACCTTGAAATCGAATAGAAATTTTCAGAATTGACCTTGAAATCTTTAGCATTTCTTGGAAATGATCTCACCATGAGTACATAGCAATGCACTTTACCATTTAGATTCACATTATCTTTTTGCGCCGATAGAGACGTTGATGACGATCTAAATTTTGATCGGCAATTTTTATAAATATGTCCTCTTTTTTCATAGTTAAAATACTGAAGATTGTCATTACTTTGTTAATTACGAGAACTCAGTTTTCGAAAATTTTGCTCATTATGACCTCTTAATCAATTTAGTCACATACTTTATGAACCCTCCTGTATGCTATATCTTTACACCAACACAGATCAGCACAATGCCTGACCTTTCAAAAATATCATATTAGATTGTGTTTTCGTTGGTGGAACCCTGAGCCCAGGTCAAAACTTTAATAAATTCTCAATAAAATATTTTTAAATTTTCAAACAAAACTATTGATTGTGATTATTTATTTTCACTCTGCAGCACACAATTGCGTTTACTAAAATTATTAATATAATAATAATAATAATAATAATAATAATAATAATAATAATAATAATAATAATAATAATAATAATAATAATAATAATAATTACTACAAAGCATCTTAATTGTATTAAATCATCACATTCATCTGAAATTGATCCTTTTAGAAGATGAATTACAAACACATTGGCTTATTATTTTATATCATTATATTTTTAAAATTTTATATATTTGTATTTCAGTTGAATTTTAATCTAAAATGATAATAAATTGAAATGCAAAATCAAACAAATAAATAAATAATTTCCTTAAATGAAAAAAAAATTGTTATTCAATATTTACTTAATCGCAGCGAATTGGTAAATAAAATCTCAGATGATTAAAATTCTGCAAGGCATATCCTAACATTACCATGGCAACTTTCATTCATAGAAAAAATTCTGAAATATTAATTGATAGATTTTCTCCAAACAATTTCGGTGGGCCATTTCCGGTATTTTGCTACACTCAAAGAAATTACAGATTTGAAATCAAAATATATTTTAACAGACTCAATATCAACATCAGCTAGAATCAAACATGAAAATATATATCGATTTTCATTCAAATTTAATCATTAATTTAGAAAGCATTTATGTTCATTGGTATAAAGCAATTCATTCGGTCTACAGTTATCATGAACTTGAAAATGAAGATTACGGGCAGTCATTCCAATGTATGTTGCATTGGACCCATGCCATATGTATATATAACCAAGATCTGAATACCATCTCGAAACCTACAAATAAACACGATGACAATCTTATAATGCAAAATAAAAATCCAAAAACAACCCGTATTATTTATATCACAAAAAATCAATTTCAATCATTGCTAGTTTTTCATTCTTTGAATTTCTATGTATTTTCCTCAATTCCAAAATCCTTCTCTTGGATATTGAAACGAACGAAGCACAACTTTCAAAATTTTGTGTAGGAATTTAAAAAAATATAAAAGAATTTATTAAGAATTTGTTAAAATTTTGATTTTAAAAATTTTATAAAATTAATGTTCAAGAATTATGATCTTCTAAAACAGAGTTTATAAATTTTTAACAGAAAATATTATTAAAATAAAAGAGATTTTGTTGAAAAAAGCAATTTAAATCAATATAGTTTTAAGTTTGATTGGCCTGAAATAACTTTTCATAATAATAAATAACGATATTATACGTTTTATTTAGATTAATTAAAATACTTTACAAATACTTTTCTCAGGTTGAAGGTTCCAATTGAATAACATTGATAAACTATTCCTCTGGTTCCCAATATACATTGATTCCATTTACAATGGGTTCCACTTCAATAGCGTTATTGTTTTGTTCATACTATACTCTAATTGAACTAGGATTTTCTTGAGATATATATAGTTTTACTAGCCGGGGATATTTGAATTCAATTGTAAAATATCGTGTTATAAAACTACTATGATGATAATTCAGTTTTTTTGATGGTTTCAATTAAATTTTATTACCACAGCTCTGATCTTGGTCTTCATGGCTTGATCCAAATCAACCCGTTAACACAAATTTTGATAATTGTTTTAAGTTTTTTCCTACTTATTTATGCATTTTGCAAAATATTTGCTTTCCTTGCATCAATTTCGAGCGTTAATCGCTAAATTTTCCAACAACTTACTTTGCTGACAAACATCGTAGCTGTGCCGAAAATTCGTGAATACCTTTAATAAATCTGATTCATAGTCAAATTTTGTCGAAAATATTATGTTATTATATTATTATTATTATTTTATATAAATATATTTTTAAAATTTTATATACAGTAAGCCCTCGAATAACAAGGCACTTGAATTACACGAAGTTTCGAATAACACGGATGATTTAATTGCTTTAATGACGACCAAATTTAAATGAAAGTAATGAAAGTTTTTGTGAAGAGTTTTGTTCTGGTTTTCCCATTTGTGTCATTGAATTGTGCTTTGAGTTGCAAAGAATTTCAAAAATCATATATGGCAAAGGATCCTTCAATTTTGCCGAGAAGAGTCTTCAACAAAATTTTGAAAATCTTTCGAAAAACTTTTAAATGCATCACAAAACAAAGAATCGTCATTTTCCAACAACTATGATGTTACTAACGAAAGAAGCTGAAGTGATGACGACTTTCCTCTTATTCAAAAAAAATACTACTTTTGAATCATGAAAACAATTAATAATACTAAAGGAAACGTTGCGTTTATAATTTAATAAATAATTTATTCGTTTATAATTAATGTTCATTAATTGTTATTTTCATTTTTATAATGAATTGTTATTTTTATGTTATTTTTCTGATACACGTAATATATAAAAATATGTAATAAAACTTCTGCTGATTTCCAACCTTAGTATTTTATTATTTCTAGTCTCGAATAAGACGGTTTTAAATAAGGCGGTACCGATTAACCGTGTTATTCAGGGGCTTGCTCTAGTCGTATTTCAGTTGAATTTTAACCTAAAATGATAATAAATTGAAATGCAAAAACAAACAAATAAATAAATAATTTCCTTAAATGAAAAAAAAATTGTTATTCAATATTTACTTAATCGCAGCGAATTGGTAAATAAAATCTCAGATGATTAAAATTCTGCAAGGCATATCCTAACATTACCATGGCAACTTTCATTCATAGAAAAAATTCTGAAATATTAATTGATAGATTTTCTCCAAACAATTTCGGTGGGCCATTTCCGGTATTTTGCTACACTCAAAGGAATTACAGATTTGAAATCTAAATAGGGATTATAAGATCTTGTCATAAAAAACGCAATGAAAATAAAAATATCCGGATGGTTTTTTATCCAAATCCATTCCACTAAAACCGCTAAAACATTTCTTTCACTGAACAGTCGTTTAGATTTTTCAATCGCTTTGATCTCGAATCCTTGAATGTCCATTTTGATGATGATGCCTTTATCCTTCAAAAAATAGGAAACGATATCATCAATGTAGACCCCGTAAACTGTCGATTCGGTTTCATTTGCATTCAACAGGTATTGCCCACCGATGTTTTCTTTAATTTCCTGTAACTTGTAACCCTTTCTCACGTTGCTTACCGCGTTGTAAAACAACCAAACTCTGCCTTGAAATCCGTTTGATATTACTGATTGTTGTAATAAATTCAGATTCTTCATATGCACATCAATGGAAACCACTCGACATCCCAAAGCAGCTGCGGTCAAAGTATAAACTCCTACATTACATCCAAGATCCAATAATTGAGGCTGATTATTAGTGACAATGAACTCGCTTAATTGTGTTTGCCATTCTTTTTCCCATGTCCCATGAGTGATAATGTGGTGTGATATCAAATCGTGCGGTCCATGAACGTATATTATTAGCTTCCGGTTAGCTGTATATAGGAAGGCTTTTGTGGAATTGAAATAGACCTTCCTATAGTTAATGAGTCTCAATTTCGGCGTTAATTTCGTAACGAAGTAAGTGAGACAAATCAAAAACAAGCTAGAAAACGAGATTGAAATTATGAAACAGAGTTTAAATTGATACAAAATCATATTTATACGTCAAGCAGTTTCGATAAATTAAATGGGAACATTACATATAATATCAATTTAAACAATTTTTATTGGATAATAATGCAGCTTTTATTAAACACAGATAGGAAACTTTACCTGTCGTAGAAAATAATTTAATTAAATTTCAGTTTTTAATTGTTAATTAGGTTTAATAAATATATTAAATATTATTTATGATTGTTAATTATTAATAAATTTTATTACTTTATTAATAAATTAAAATGATTTATTTAAATATTTCCCCAGCTTTTGCAGCATACTGGTATGTTTATTAATAGGCAGACAAATTTATGTTATAAAGCAATTTTTTGTTTTAATTTAGTGATTTTTTGTATTTGTTTTAACTATTTGATTTCGTGATAATACCTATTCTATAAAGTATAAATAAAGTGATCATATTAAAATATTAAAATATTAAAGAAATTTAATGTGAAATAAAATATTTAGAAAAAAACTTTTAATTCCAAAAGCATTGTGAAAATAATTTATTATTCTGTAAAGCTTGGACAAGATAATAAATATTCATGTCAAATGACCTAAAGATATTAACGAAAAATGAGAAAAATCTTCGATCTGGTTCTCAATAAGCAAATGAAGCATATCAAAATAAGAATGAATAAGAAACCCGTTTTGATTTAGAAATTTGATGATTTTTCTAAAAAGGTGGGTGCATGTACAAAAGGTTTGGAAATTGGTGTCGTAACTGGTTATAAAAAAACAAATAAAATATTCTAACTATAGCCTAGTTACTAGGCTAGTCACTAGGTAAGCGTGAACACGTTTTCAAAAATCTTTTCAAAAAAAAGAAAAAGTATTTCAATCAAAGTCTTGGCCGGAGACAATCTTAATAAACATCTTAGATTCCAAAAGGAAATTCTTATCTTAGATAAGCATCCATCAATAAACACTAAAGAAGAAATCAGTGAAATCGCCAGTCTGATTTGTTGTTAACTTTGATACTTTAACTTAAAGATTAAAGCAAGGGGATGAATGGGTGTTTATGTACTGTGACTTCACATCAAAACGAGCAAGTTTAATTAAAGGTTCAACTTAAATTTCAGCTTTTCAGGTCTTCCTTTTTAATTAATGTGTTCTCATACGATATTAGAGTTCAGCATTACACTAAATAGATACCAAAATGTCAATAAAGTGATTTAATACATGCTTATTTTCAAATATGAAATACGGCTTTTTAAGGAAGGGCAAAGATTTGTGACGTCATTTTTGAGAAGTGCTAACATTTTGTGACGATGGGGGGGGGAGTAAAAAATATGCCCAAATCGCGTGATGTAAAATATTTATTTTTGTTCTCAAAAATAAAATTTGATTTTTTCAATATTATAAATTTATACTGACAAATGATAAAGGAAATAATAAAGTTTTATTTTGTTTATACTTATTCTTTTCAAGCTTCATCTCTAGTCCATTTTATACTTTGAAGTTTGCATTGATTTACAACACTTCTCGAACAGTAATTAGTGTTCACTGTTAAGAAATAAATAAAGAACTTTTAAAATTGTCGAGCCTTAAAGAGTTCTATTTGAACAAACTTCAAAAATTAAATTTTGTAAGCAAGAAATAATACAGAGCAATGTATTAAGTAATTAATGAGAAGAATGCGCCTTGATTCACGAAGTAATTCCTCATCGTGAAGAAAGGAGTTCTAAATCTGATAGAAGGTGAGCAAGACTACAAAGATGATGCATAATACTTTTTTGCTATTACATGTAGTCTTCTTTATTTTTGAAAGATTTTAAAATTTAATATTCAATTTTTTTTTAAGATTATAAAACAATAATAAATGATTTATTTTTTTACACCAAATTTTAATAAATAACATTTGTAATATTTTTCCATGTCAGAAAAATACAATAACTTTAATATAAAGTAAATCTTATTATTCGTTTCACAGTCGGATAATTTTTTTCATTATCAATTTTATTTTTTCTACATATTTTTCAAAAATTCAGTGCAATTTGTTTCAAAATGTAAGGTTGAAAATAATTGCTAAAAATAAATCAAAATAAATGTGACATTTAAATTGTGTCATTTAAACAAAATAAAATATTTATTTTAAAAAATTTTTATTTTAATTCGGAAAAGTTTTATTGTGTAAAATCAGTTTATAATTCATATGATTTTTATATAATTTTGATTCTATATGATTTTAAAAATTTAAAAATGTTTGTTTTATAAGCTTTAATTAATTGTTCAAATTATTTTCTAATTTTATTTCTAAAAAAATTGTTTGAAAATTACAAATAGTTTAGAACTAATAAGATGTCAATATTCCAATGCTCTATATGTTTTTCTGAGGAATCCATTTTGATCGGACGGACCTTTGAATGTACGCATCAATTTTGTTATTCCTGTGTAAAGGAATGGTTAATGAAATCAGATAGATGTCCTACTTGCAATATCGCTATAAGCAAAGTTTTAGTTTTTGATATGCTTGAAGTTTGTTTTGTTGAAATCCTTCAAGTTACAAATATTTCGTTGAAAAGTCATTTTGAAGCAATTAAAGTTTTAGATTCAGTTCTTGAACAATTTGATGATGAAGTTGACGAGTTCAAATCCTCAATAGAAATTGAAGCAAATAAAACATCTGAAAAGAAATTATCCGAAAGAAAATTTTTAGCAAAGCTGAGAAAGTTATTGAAACAAATTAAAACAAACAAATAATGAAATTCAAATGTCAACTAACTATTAATTTAATATAAAAAAATTCATTTGTATATACTTATACTTTGTCTTTGTTTTTTATGTATAGGAGGACCTCATTTTTAAATTACCGGAATTAATATATTCCCTTATTTACGAATTATTTTGTTGTCCAGGATTCATAAGTAAATTTACTTTCAGCTACCATACTAGGATTAATGAAATGACTAGATTTCATGATGTAAGATTATGTGAGTAGTAGGATGTGAGCCCGTCAGATACAACCTCCCTATGGCTTACGTATTTATTACATAACATTTGACCTCTGTCCACGCTGTTGCTGCCTGGAGATTGACCTCTGTCCACTAGTTGCTACCTAGTAATTGACCTTTGGTCAATGACCTCACAATTATGTCACGTGCACACTGGTCAGAAACTGGAGACACACTTATTATGTCACTTTTCAGTCACACACTTATTACCTAACACTTATTATGAGACCACTGGTCACTACCCGGAGACACAATTATTACCCAACTGTTATTATGCCACGTAGTTGTGGACCAACACACCGGCCTTCTAGAACCTTCCACACACCTACCTTCTAGAACCTTTCGTTCTTAAACATTACACACACACAACAACCAACGATCACCGATCCGCACTGATCCGTACCCATCCGCACCGATCCGTACCCATCCGTACCCATCAGCACCCATCAGCACCCATCAGCACCCAACATCGCCCAAAATCGCCCATCAGCACCCAACATCGCCATTCATCGCCTAACACGTCTACGACTAAGTCGTAGACTTAACAAAATCACTCACTAGTACTATTGTAAAAATTTATTAATATAACAATTTTGCATTTTTCATATCGGACACAGCTCTACATGGAGCTTGCCGTTCTGAGACTCTCCAAAAGCAAAAGATCCAATTGAGTTTCGATATTTCATCTTATTGTTGAGGAACTCTTGACGCAGTTGCAATTGAATTTTCTCTAAATTGTCCTCGGCTCTGATTCCCTTTCATCGGCATTTTCATCCGGCAATGAATCTCCATTGACTTTCGATGCAGTACCTTTGTAGTGGAAGCTGATCACAAATTTAAGACATCAAAGTAGATTCGGTCATTGGAATTCAGCATTTGATTATCACCTTCTGACATCTGCCAGATTCATTATTGATAATTGACATTGATTGTTGAGGTCCATTTCTTTATCGAATATTGGAATCTTTATCTGCTTTTATTTCGATTCTTCAGAATTGAGTTTTCAGCAGATTTGGGAAAACTACCATTAGGCTTCTTCATTCTAGATTAATTTGCTACCAAGTGTAGACAGAGAGTTTAATTTTATGCAAAGTTAAACCTTTCCCTGGAAGAGGGTGGAATTCTCAAACATTAATTAAATCGAAATTTTTCAAGATTTACCAAAATACCCGTCTTGTGGTAGTGCCACCGTCTAGCATAATGGGAAATATTGCTTAGCACACAATCTTTTAATAAATCTTTCGATAAACTCCAATCTTTAAAAGTAATTCAGGAGTCTTTGGAGGAAAGGAACCTAAAGAGCCGATGATACAAGTATCAAGCTCCACTTTGAAGTCAGGTTTGGCATCTTGTATTTGCATTTTCAACGAATCGTATTTTTGTAAATTAAGAAGATCTACTCGTGCAAAATTATTAATTGTATCACATGGACATTTCATGTCAACTAAAAATATTTTTTTCCGCACCATGTCAGTGATCATTAAATCTACTCGCTCTTTCGATTCCGGAACAAGTGAACATACATGGTCAATAACAACAATCAAATTTGGATTTTTTGACAAGTGAGACGAAATCAGATCAAGACAATCATTGTGCCTCTCAGAACCAAAAGTCAAATGGATTTTACATGATTGAATAATATGCGACATTGTTTCGTCTTCAGTGTGACATAATCGACACAGTCTTTTATTACCTTTATTATGTGGTTTTGCATTGATGGACAAAGTATTTGTACGAGCATGATGGATAAAGTGCCAAGCAAACTCAGAAATGTCACCTCGATAAATAGCTTTATTAATTTTTGGTGAAAGTTTAATGGCTGAAGCAATGAAATTTGAAGTGCAGCTTTTTTCCCATTTCGAAAGATACGAGTCACAGAGAGTCATGTCCAAGACGTTTGAAGTAGTTTTACGCAAATCAGGAGTAAGAATAAATGTCGCACGTTTTTCTGATGTAATGTAGAGTGAAGGTTGACCTTTGGTGACAATAAACATAATACTAATATCATGTTCTTTCTTAAAAAAGGAATCGCAATTCTAGCTCGCTGAAAACGAGTTTTCTTACCAGAATGCCGAGGTTTTGGCTCTTTCCCATTGATCCAATCAAACCTTTCTTTCAAAGTCGGATTGATAATACCAAGTCGCGGACCAGCTACAAAGTTCAAAGAATCAAGTTTAACGTTTCTCGCAAATTCACAACTAGAAGTAAAATGTCGGAAAAAGTGTGTTATTGTCCATTTTCAGTTGAATTAGTAAAAAATAACATTCTCCTCTTACACACCACGATGACGCAATCTCTTTCGTTAGTGCAATATCAACTTGCTTCAGATCAATTGAATAATAGTTCATCAGAACTGGTTATTTTCAAAACAATTCTAGAAAATCAGATAATTTGTTCCCAGCAACTATTGGATTTTATCTCAAAAAGATCAAACGGACATAATCAATTGCCACTTTCGGCGAAGCCAATTCATCCAGATCTTTCGTTGGATTTACTATCAAAGAAATCGACCCGTGATAATCAATTACCACCTTCAACGAATGCAATGGATCCTGAAAAATCGTTCAACGAATGTGATAAGGAAGCACTTTCAAACAAAATATTGCCACTTTCGACGAAGCTTATGGAACTTGAAGAGCATATTTTGCGAATGAATAAAATGGCAATCTCTGCGTTTTAATCAAGTTAAGTGAAATTAAAAAAACAGATGCTAATAAAAAGATAATTAGAAAATCAACAAATTTTCAAAATAAAAATAAAACCATTATTTCGAACCTTATTAATACTGATAATTATTGTTCCAAGCTGATTAAAGCTCCATTAGCAATAAAGAAATTTTTATTTGTATTTTCACATAAATTAGCCGAAACAGTTTCTATTAAAAACGAACTGCATAAAGGAGCTGTCATTAATAAAACTTTGGATAATTTAAAATTTCAAAAACAATTCCATTCTTTCTTGTAAAATCTAACATAAAATATGCTGATGGTGACTTTATTATGAAGGATCTTTTAACTTCTGAAGATGCTGATAATGAATCTTTTAATATTGGGTCATCTAATGTAACAAGATCGCAGCTTGATAAACTTTATTTTGATTTTCCAGAGATTAAAGAGATGTGCTTTACTGAAGGCATGCACAAAGATTCTGATAAGATAAGTAGTTTAATTAGTCACTTAAAGTTAAATAAAGAATTTCCAAAAGATATTTCATTTTCTGGTGGTAAATTCATTATAAATCAAAAATCTAATAAAATAGAACCCGATTTAAGTAATGCTTCTGACGTTATGTTTAATTTTGTATTATTCGATTTATTTAAGATATCTAAAGTCGATATAGAACTTGAGAGGCTTATTTCATTACCTGCTTCTTCAAATATAATTGTTGAAATAATTTTCCACTTAAATTATTTAAACTTAAAGGGTAATAAAAAATATTTTAGTAACATAACATATGGTACTTATGTTTTAAATTATTTCCGTAATGTTTTACTATTACATTCTATTATTGATAGTAAAAAATGCAATTCGTTGATAATTGATACTCTTGAAATATGGGGGTCTGAATTAACTGATCAAATTCATTCTACTTCCTATTTTAAATTTAGTTGTCAAGAAAAAGTAATTAAATATAAAAAGTGGTTACTTAATGGCGAAATTGATAAGTTAAAAAATATAATTTCACCACTTACAATTAAAAGAATAAATAATTTATTTAATTTATTTAATTAAACAATTTTGGTTAAGACTAACCGATTGAGTATGATCGACTCGCTTCTTACTTACATCAATGATTTTCGTCCTGAAAGAGTTGATAATGTCACAGATTATTGTATTTTGTTATTAGAGATAAGAAAAAATTTCTACTTAAAAATAGAGACGATTTTCAGATATTAATGAAATGTCGGAAAAACTGTACTAAGGAAATGAGCTTGATTATTTTTGATCTCATTGAATCTTTTGAAAATTCGATAACTTATGAAGAACAGGTTAACTCTGTCGAAACTCACCGATAAAATTGATAACTTTAATAAAGGAAGTAGTTCTAACGTAACAAATATCGAAAAAAAAGTAGTTTTACCTGTTGATATTGACGAGGAAACTGTATCTTCTTTGGAATTAAAAATTACAGAAAATAAAAAAATAATGACTAGACAAAATCTAAAAGTGTCAAAGACAATGTCTAAGTGAAAGTACGTGCCAGCATCAGTCTTAGAATCTGCCACAATCTTTGAAGAGACTGATGCAGAATGCACTAAATTAAAAAATACTAAACTTCGTGATCCAAATGTGTGGTTTACCGACGATGACATTGACCAATACCTTGAACGGCATATCAGTAATCCTACATTTACAAATTTACCGTGCTTTATTATTAGTATTCTATTTTCAGACATTAAAGAAAATATTATCTCAATTCCAGATGCAGAATTTAAAGCTGAGGTTATTCTTTGTCCGCTAAATATAAGCAATACCCATTGGATTTTATTTGTGTGCAGCAAATCGTTGCTTGAGTCATATTTTATTGACCCAATATTTGCAAATAGAAATCTGTTAAAAAATAAACAAGCTACTCTTAAGATTAACATTGCTTTAAATAAGATTTTCAAACTTCAAGTGGCTTCATCTTGTCACCCTTTCCAAAATTTTATATATCAAGAGAACAGTTTTGATTGCGGTCCTTTTATTTGTGCTTATGCAATTCTTATAAGTCAAGGTTTGGACACTTTTCCTAACAATTTTATTGATGGAATAAGACGAGAGGTGCATGATTTTCAAATTTTTGGCTCAAACAAAATATCCAAGTTATCGGTGGGGGCCTTCCTAAAAATAATTTGATGGGAATCAATTTTAAAAAAGCAATTGCGCTTACTCTTGAAAAACAAAAACGAAACATCAATATCAGTATTAATATTAAACCAAAATTTCAAAGGTCATGTGTGTCATTCCTCTTAAGTAAATGGTTTAAAAGCAATACTAATATACATGTTCATTCTCCGGATCTAATTATCAATTTAATAGCCCAAAATAATAATTATATCATTGAGAACGTCAACTTTCGGCAGTTCAAAGACGTTCAACATGTCATTAGCATAATTCCCAATGAAAATTATAATACCATCCATCTTAATGACAGATGCAAGTAATTTTGCGTTGGGTGCAGTATTAGGACAGCAAGTCGAAGATGAGAAAGATCATGTAATAGAATATGCCAGCAGTACGTTGAAGCCACATGAAAAGAATTATTCTACAATTGAGAAAGAAACATTAGCATTGGTTTACGGTATAGCAACGTTTAGACAGTATTTAGTTGGCAGAAAATTTGTTGTGTTCACTGATCATAATCCATTCCAATGGTTAATGAAACATCCGGATTAAGCCAGCAAACTGATCCGATGGTCAATAGCCCTACAAGAATATGATTTCGAAATTAAATATCGAACAGGCAAATCAAATGGAAATGCGGATACGCTATCCAGAATCCCTGTAAATAATGAGAGTAAGAATAATGAAACGAATTATAATAATACAATATTTATGGCAATCAAAACCGCTAATAATTTGCAAGAACTGCAAAAAGATCAGGAAAATGATGATGAATTAAATCATTTGCGGAAACATGCAGTCACAATCAAAAAGGAGAGTGACTGGATAAATGTAGTTGACGAAAAACATAAATATATCATTCATGATGGTTTGTTAAAATGTGTAAAAAATGAAAACTTATTAATTGTGGTTCCAACCAAACATCGAACAACATTAATGTTGATATACCATGATGGAGTACTAGGTGGACATTTATCCGCTCGGAAGACATTATCAAGATTGAAACAAAAATATTATTGGGACACTATTGAATCAGATGTCAGACAATGGTGTCATACTTGTGAAGTGTGCTTAACCAGGCGTAATACGTGAAAGAAAATAAAAGTACCTTTGAAACCTATGCCAGTGCCCAGAGCGCCGATGGAAATTACTGCAATGGACATTGTTGGTCCATTACCCGAAACAATTAATAGCAACAAGCATATCATCGTGTTCTGTGATTATCTAACTAAATGGCCTGAAGCATATGCGATGCAGAATCAAAAAGCGGAAACAGTTGCAAAGATATTTGTAGAAAATATTATTTTTCGATATGGAGCACCGAAGAAATTACTTACTTACCAAGGAACGAATTTCCAAAGCGAACTGTTTATTTCAATCACGGAATTATTCGGGATACTGAAACTTACTACATCGCCTTATCATCCACAAACGGATGGTCTAGTTGAAAGATTTAACGGAACATTAATCAATATGATATCATCCTACGTGAATAGAAAGCAGAAAGATTGGGATTTGTTTATCAAGCCATGCTTATTTGCGTATCGAAATGCAGTGAATTAGAGTACCAGTGAAACACCTTTCTATCTCATGTATTTACGGCGGAACAACATGCCGGTTGATTTAAAATTTCAAGCACCTATCTCACAGTAGATGGATATATCTGATTACAACGTAATTATGCAAGAAAGACTTCAATCAGTATAGACTCAAGCTGGACTTAAAATAAGACATCGTCAAGAAGCGTATAAAGAGTGCTATGATTAATGAGCACATGCTCACAATATCAAAGTATTAGATTTAGTGTATGCACTTAAACCAGAACTACCAAAGGGTCTATCACCAAAATTACAGAGACCATTTAAAGGCCCATACATAGTATGTGATACCACTGAAACTAATCTAAAATTGTGTCCACAAAATAATAAAAAGGCAGGAACAATTATCGTTCATGCTAATCGATGTAAAAAGGTGCCAGTTGCAGAGGATACTAAGTATCAATTGAGATCTAAAGACAAAAACGTGGAAAGACACACCGCGCTCAAACAAAAAGTAGCAAAAAATCCCTTACCATTGGGATATATCAACAAAGTTTTTTTTCGTTGCAACACTTATGATAATCAATGTGTTGTTTCTAAATTATGCTATTAAAAGGATCCCGTTAATGGAAAAAGTTGATATTTATACCACATGTACCCAGATAGTATGGATATATCTTTGCGCACCGACCGAAGAAATAGAAGTAAGTAATTTACTGAATTTTTTTGAACCACCAGTGAAGTTGAATTTTAATAAAAATACTTATGTAAATCGTCAACTAACAAAAAATTATAAATACCCATGGTTAATAACACAAGTGCAACCCCAAATAAATGGTACTAAAATAATAAATCTGATTAATATTGAAATATGTACAAAAACTCTAAATAATTATGTTTCCATAGAACCAGTGCTGAATGGAATTAATATATATTGGGAACCCCAAAATTCCCAACAAGTGAAAATAATTTTTCAGAATTATACAATCGATTCGTTGAATGTTAGAAAGTCTTTCGTGCATTATGCGAATCTAAAACTGCATCATATCTATGATATCGCAATTCACTACTAGGAAAAATTATTGAAAGATGATGGTACAGAGAGTAGTGACCGGTGGGTCAAGATCTATACTAGTCGGAAATCAATTTTGTTGCAAAACGAAACAAATCGAGTTCATTTACAGCTAGTTAACCAAAAACTAAACATTTCACTGCAAGCAGGTATGAATGAAAAAGTTGTGATTTATTATTGTGGGAAAATCCAAGCCACGTTAACAAGTAACTTTACCTTTAAAATATTAAAATTTCAGCAAATACGATCTAAATCAATTTCAAAAATTGTGATGATAAAAATCAAGTATTACAAACGAATATCAATCTTCAATCCATGGGAAATCATTTTTGTCGAAACAAGATTCATTCGAGTTATATATAATTCAACTGGAGACATAAAGAACACCAATTATTCTCATATTTCTAATGTAAATATTCTAAAACGAAAAGCAATATTATCTTCGTTCAATGACTATATGGCTAATGTGCAAACTTGGGAGAACAATACTACATCCTCTTCATCTGATAACATTGAAATCCTATGTGTAATTTTATCGATCAGCACAATCAGTGTGATATCATTTTCTATCATTGTTCTTCTCGCATTGCTAGCATATCTTCGAAAACTAAAGCAACGATTTGAGCGTCAATCTATGGCCCAAAGACCTTGGATTGTCTATGAGGAAACAATCGTGTAGTGAGATAAATTTATTTTGCATGCAATTATGATAATGTAGTAGTACAGTATAAGTATTAATATTTTATTTTTGAATAATGTAAAGATTTGCACCTTTCGATCATTGATGAGTTTGATCGGGAGAACTATTTATTCGCTATGTATTTTTTACTAAACGCTATGTATTTTATAAACACTTTCTATGTAGATTAATACACAGTATCAGTAGAGTAAAACACTTCTATGTTAATTAATAAATTCTAGATATTTAATACATTCGCTAAGTAATTAATTAAAAACTATGTAAAATAAATAAATGCCAAGTCAAGAAAACAAGTTATAAGTAAAATAAAAAAAACGATATGTCAATTAATAAAATCCATCAATAAATCTTAATTTTTTCTAAGATGTTCTTAGATCTTATTTTTTTTCGACAATTATTACAAACTTTCAATAAAGCGGTATGTTTTTCTACGTAAAGTCTTTTTTATTATAAACAAAATTAAAACAAATACTGAACTTATAATGGCTAATAATTTTGCAGAAGTTGAAGATTATTAGTCTGATCTTGAGTTTGATGTTGAAGTTACAAGTTTAAAGAAACATCATGAAAGAAGACTCATGAAAAAGTATTTAGAAGTGCTGAAGAAGCAAAAATGCAATTAAAGAAGAGAAGATATGGAGTTACTCTTATTCCAACAAAACTGAAGAAGGTAAAAAAGTTTACTATCGATGCAATCAAGTTAAATTTAAAGGCAAGCAATGTGATTCTGCATTACATTTACTTTACGACTCAAGATCAGACGAAGTTATTCTTTTAAGGGCAGAAGCTTAGCATAAACATGAAGAAAACATGTCTAAATCTAAATAAATAGGCATTTTCATTCGTTTGGACTAGGTATATGTACCAATGAAAAAACTGCTGGTTTTAATTTTATTTTTTCAAGTATCAATATTGGCTTGAAAAAAATAAATGCATCATTATTCAATCCTGTGTATTGATTTCTGATGCTTCTAACGCTATACGTAAAGCTTATTCACAAGTTTTTAATAAAAATGAAATTGTGATGTGTTGGGCACATATGCGTAGAAATTGTGTCAAAAAAATCGAGTCTTTAGTAGCTAAAGAATATCAAAACGAATTAATTGAAGATGTAGATCAACTTCAATTGTCACAAAGCCAAGTCATTTTTGAAAAGCAAGTTCTCTATTTGTTAAAAAATGGAGACAAAAAAAAGCGACTGAGCTTTTAGACTATATGAATATAATGTGGCTTACGACACACAATACTTGGTATGAAGGATAAATGCCCTTCACGCCAAGTACTAACAATAATCTAGAGTCAAATAATCGAGTTCTTAAAGACGAAGAAACTATTAGAGAGCGCACGCCATTATCTAGATTTAGCAAACAAGCTTTAGATATTGTTTAAAAGTGGTCACTAGGATATCCTCGAAGTCTGAAGGAGTTTATTACAAAACAATCAATTGACACAGCATTATGGACACAGTCTTATCAATGGGCTAAAGAAAGCAAAGCAATTCTTTCAGTGCCCGAAGAACAGTCGACAAACTACTATGTTTCAGCTAGTGACGCAACTATAACTCAAGAAGACATTGACAAAGTTGAAAAAATGCGTTGGACAACATTCGATCAATTTACGAAGCGAGCTTTTACAGTCTGGCGCATTAATTTACCAAACGATAAAGCCAATTGAGCCGACGGTCAGTGCAATTGTCCAGCATTTAAAAAAAAATTTATTTGCAAGCATGTTGTTGGCATTTTAATCAGACTTAAATATTGCAAAGTACCGGCAGTA
Source organism: Schmidtea mediterranea (assembly GCA_022537955.1). Classification (NCBI taxonomy): domain Eukaryota; kingdom Metazoa; phylum Platyhelminthes; order Tricladida; family Dugesiidae; genus Schmidtea; species Schmidtea mediterranea. The sequence continues at coordinate 35,357,236 of CM039679.1, forward strand.
GATAAGAAAACTTCTATTGGAAGTAAACTACCAAGAGGAAGACCAACTAAAGCTAAAAAAGCCTTATTAAAACAATAATTTCAAATATTTTTATAATAGTCTTTGTATTTTTATGGATTTTTTTATTGTGTCACTTTTTGTTTATTCTTATGAATTTTTCATTGTTTTACTTAGTTTTTGTATTTTTTTACTTATAAAAATTTAAAATATTACGTATAATAAAATAATTAAATACCTAATGAATTGTATTTTTTTACTTAAATAATTAATATAATACTTAGCATTTTATAAATATTTACTTAGAAAAAAATACATAAAGGTACTAATAAAATACATAGCGTTTAGTAAAAAATACATAGCGAATAAATAGGAGCCTTTGATTGGCTGTTGAGAGCAAAGAAGAGGAAGCAAATTTTGCACAGGTAGAAAATTTTAGGGGCAGAGAAAATTTATTAAGGGGTATATAAGGGATAAAAAAGTAAATAAAATTAATATAAAATTCAAATCAAAATAGGTAATTATTTTTATTAATATTATTATTTATACCGCTACCAGTTAAGGCAGTATCCTTAGGGTACTCCACCTTGATTCTAGCGTCAACTTATAAATTCAAAAAAAAATTAACTAACTATATTCTAGCAATGCAACAAATTCAATGGGCAAGGACAATACCTCTTGACTATAGTGTGATTGCTAAAGTATTTTGTGGATGAAAAATATCCCTTGAAAAAATGTATTTGAATAAAAAGTTTTAACTACCTACTACCCAGACCTCAAATCTACCGTTTGTTGGATTCCATGTATCATATCAGCATGACAGGCTTAATCTTTTCCAAGTAATGCAGGTTTCATTGGTAGAAAGAGGTAGAAATCAGAAGGAACCAAGTCTGGCATGTATATATATATATATATATATATATATATACAATGTTTTTTGATGCATTGAATAATTTTAAGTTAATTTCTTCAGGCATGAATTGATGCCATAGTAATCTGCATCTTGCAACTTTACCAGGAGGCAGGCCAGCTTTGTCTGTGTTCATGTTGACATCAAACATATATTGTGCAACAGACAACCAGAACAAGTATACTAATTTATATAGTATTTTTATTAGACCAAAAACGTTAGCTGTCCAGCTATTACTGAAATACCTTATGTATTTATATTTTTCATGCCATTTTTTATATATAATACTAAACATACATCCATTTCTATATAATAAAATACATTTTTCTATTAGTAGATACTCACTTATTCTTTCTAATACTGACATAAATTTTCAGCTCTTGTTTGCCAGAAGCGATACATCCAAAATATACACCAAGCCACGTATAATATAAAACAAAAATCAATAAATTTATAACATATAAACACACTAACTCACCTTGAGGTTGTTTGTAAAATAGTCACTGAGACAAACCCTACACTATAGAAAAGCAAACGTTAATATAGAAATAAAAAATGCACATTAACACAACCCATAAAAAGCATGAATGTAAACTTTTTACACGTAGCCATCAGAGGTTGAAAAAATTCCTATAATAAATTAATTTATAGACATTTTTGAGATATTTTTAGAAAGAAAAATGGCGGAAAAATCCAAATTTTTGATATTTATTGATTTTATAATTATTTGATTCTATTAAAGCCTGGGAATTTTCAATTAATTTTCTAAATTTATAAAATTCCTCCCCATTTTCAATGGTATTAAAGATTCGGATGTTTTATACTTCTATAAAAATATTATTTTTAAACTTAAGTTATCGGAAAAATTACGTTTTCCGTTTTTTAAACTCCACTGCTCCTGGTAAATTGTAAATGAGGTAAAAAATGAATTTATTTTAACTACAAGTTAAATCTTACATTGTTATTTTTTGATCTCTGCAAAAATCTAGAGTTTCAATGTATATTTCTGAAATATCTGAAATGTAAAAGTACTAAATTGAAATAAAATCTTACGAAATTATTTCATAATTTCCCTACAACTCAAAGTAGAGTTATTGGATTTATTTTCAAACATTTTCGGCTCTAATTTTTAAAAATAATTGTCTAAAAATTGTCTTAAAAAGTTAAAAATAGTAATATATAGTTTTTATTCATCTTAAAATTTCTACATTTTGAACGTTTGCATGCATTATTTACTATGTATTATGTTTTTATGTTTAAAAAAATTTTCTTTAAATTCCTTCCTTATACACCAAGCCACCTTGAGACAAATCACCCATAATATAAAACAAAAATCAATAAATTTAAAGCATATAAACACACAAACTCACCTTGAGGTTGTTTGTAAAATAGTCACTGAGAATAACCCTACACTATGGAAAATTCAAAGTGATAGAGAAATAAAATAATGCACATTAACGCAACCCATAATAAAACATGCATGTAAACTTTTAACATTTAGCCATCAGAAGTTGAAAAAACCCCTATAATAAATTAATTTATAGACATTTTTAGAAAAATGACGGAAAAAATTTTTAATTTAAATTTTGAGGTTTTTGCTAGAAAATTTCTAGTAAATGAGGATGTATCTTCATAAGATTTACCCTTCAAACTAAAATTAACTTAATATTTCAGACATTTCTGTCGAAAAAAAAACCTGAAATACGAAAAAATCATAAATCATAAATTATATTGGTAATTTATAAAATATAATCATAAACCCAATTATTTTGTGTACATATTCTAAGATTTTGTTTTCAAAAGATGTATAAAAAATATAATTATTTAATGCAATTAATAATTTTTATAACTTCAAAAATAATTTAACTCACTTTTTTTTGAATGATTTCCGAAAAAAGTTATCATAAAATAAATCATTTCCTGAATATTTATAATCATTATTAATAATAATATACATGAGCTTGTAGATCAAAAGTTATAATTATAAATTTGAATAATGATTTAATTTCAACTCTTAAAACTTTATAAATTTAAGCTTATAACTTTAAAAAATAACTTACTTTGCAGTCATTTCAGAAATGGCTTAAATCCAATAAATTTTCACAAAAAATAAATTCTATTAAGTTGATTTATGTTTCAACTTGCATTATAATTTATTTGAACTTCGCTTTGTGTAATACAAAGATTGTGTATACAGAACTATGTGGTATAAGACATATATGATTCATATGGCGATAAAGGTCTTAAATTTTACTTTTTGTATCCGTGCCTTATTTTTTATACATCGTCTTTGAAACAGCTTTTTCGGAAAATCCGGCTTCATTTAAGGATCATATTACAAATAGTAATAAAATTTCTAGAACTGTTTTTGTTAAATGAGGAAATTCGTTTTTCACTCGTAGCCAAAACGTAATAATATTATTTTCTTGTTGAAATAGTGCTTTAATTTTCTGTCGCAAGATAAGTAAATTATCATTTTTTTCTCTGCTGTCGAAAGATCAAAATCATCAAATTTCTCAATCAAAAACGGATTTCGTATTCATTCATATTTCGATATGTCATGACCTTAAAAGTAAAATGAGAATTATTTCCACAAGTTACTCAACTGAATTTTAATATTTACATGCCTTTCTTCGTCAGGAAATGTCGATTTAAAATTGGGAAACACGTTAAAATTATTATTTTTCAAACTTGTTGCTCAGAGTTCCAATTTTTTCATAAAACCAGTAATTTTACCTTTCTGCATCAGAGAACTATTAAAAGAACCTTGCATTGATTTATTCAAAGTACGGAGTTTTTCAAAAACATCCACTAAATACGCAGGTTTTATAACGAATTTTATATCATAAAATACGTTTGCTTCAGCTCTATTATTATCAGTCAGAAACAGAGCGATTTCTTCTTTTATCTCAAACACCCTTCAAACACTTTACAACGAGAAAGCCAACGTGCCTCACAATAATATTAAAGTTCTTCATACTCTGCACCCATTTCATTACACAATTTTACGAAGAGCCTTTATTTTTTATGGGCTACATTTAATAAAATTTAAATCTTTTATAATAACTGTTACATCATTCATTTGTTAATTGAGAGTCAATTCGAAGATTTTTCTAATTTTTCTTTAATATCTTTAGGTCATTTGACATGAATATTTATTATCTTGTCCAAGCTTTACAGAATAATAAATTATTTTCACAATGCTTTTGGAATTAAAAGTTTTTTTCTAAATATTTTATTTCATATTAAATTTCTTTAATATTTTAATATTTTAATATGATCACTTTATTTATACTCTATAGAATAGGTATTATCATGAAATCAAAAAGTTAAAACAAATACAAAAATCACTAAATTAAAACAAAAAATTGCTTTATAACATAAATTTGTCTGCCTATTAATAAACATACCAGTATGCTGCAAATGCTGGGGAAATATTTAAATAAATCATTTTAATTTATTAATAAAGTAATAAAATTTATTAATAATTAACAATCATAAATAATATTTAATATATTTATTAAACCTAATTAACAATTAAAAACTGAAATTTAATTAAATTATTTTCTACGACAGGTAAAGTTTCCTATCCGTGTTAATAAAAGCTGCATTATTATCCAATAAAAATTATTTAAATTGATATTATATGTAATGTTCCCATTTAATTTATCGAAACTGCTTGACGTATAAATATGATTTTGTATCAATTTAAACTCTGTTTCATAATTTCAATCTCGTTTTCTAGCTTGTTTTTGATTTGTCTCACTTACTTCGTTACGAAATTAACGCCGAAATTGAGACTCATTAACTATAGGAAGGTCTATTTCAATTCCACAAAAGCCTTCCTATATACAGCTAACCGGAAGCTAATAATATACGTTCATGGACCGCACGATTTGATATCACACCACATTATCACTCATGGGACATGGGAAAAAGAATGGCAAACACAATTAAGCGAGTTCATTGTCACTAATAATCAGCCTCAATTATTGGATCTTGGATGTAATGTAGGAGTTTATACTTTGACCGCAGCTGCTTTGGGATGTCGAGTGGTTTCCATTGATGTGCATATGAAGAATCTGAATTTATTACAACAATCAGTAATATCAAACGGATTTCAAGGCAGAGTTTGGTTGTTTTACAACGCGGTAAGCAACGTGAGAAAGGGTTACAAGTTACAGGAAATTAAAGAAAACATCGGTGGGCAATACCTGTTGAATGCAAATGAAACCGAATCGACAGTTTACGGGGTCTACATTGATGATATCGTTTCCTATTTTTTGAAGGATAAAGGCATCATCATCAAAATGGACATTCAAGGATTCGAGATCAAAGCGATTGAAAAATCTAAACGACTGTTCAGTGAAAGAAATGTTTTAGCGGTTTTAGTGGAATGGATTTGGATAAAAAACCATCCGGATATTTTTATTTTCATTGCGTTTTTTATGACAAGATCTTATAATCCCTATTTAGATTTCAAATCTGTAATTCCTTTGAGTGTAGCAAAATACCGGAAATGGCCCACCGAAATTGTTTGGAGAAAATCTATCAATTAATATTTCAGAATTTTTTCTATGAATGAAAGTTGCCATGGTAATGTTAGGATATGCCTTGCAGAATTTTAATCATCTGAGATTTTATTTACCAATTCGCTGCGATTAAGTAAATATTGAATAACAATTTCATTTTCATTTGAGGAAATTATTTATTTATTTGTTTGTTTTTGCATTTCAATTTATTATCATTTTAGGTTAAAATTCAACTGAAATACGACTAGAGTAAGCCCCTGAATAACACGGTTAATCGGTACCGCCTTATTTAAAACCGTCTTATTCGAGACTAGAAATAATAAAATACTAAGGTTGGAAATCAGCAGAAGTTTTATTACATATTTTTATATATTACGTGTATCAGAAAAATAACATAAAAATAACAATTCATTATAAAAATGAAAATAACAATTAATGAACATTAATTATAAACGAATAAATTATTTATTAAATTATAAACGCAACGTTTCCTTTAGTATTATTAATTGTTTTCATGATTCAAAAGTAGTATTTTTTTAACAAATTAATTTAAGATTGTGCAATTATACAAATAAATTAATAACTTATTGTGCAAAACCAACTTTTCGAAAATCATATGTTAACTCTTCATTTAAAATATTTTATCAAATCTTTAGTCTAAGTGTCTGGGGCAAAATTAGTGAATCAATGAAGGTTTCAATAACACTGGGTCTAAAATGTAGTTTTTAAGGTTATGATAAAGATTTTGAAATTAAAGAGAATTCGGAAATTAATGAAGAAATACCATCAGATGTCAAAGACTCAACTGTCAATGAAACTCAAAACTGAGCCTAAACACGAAAATATTGAACAGCATAAATGGAATTATTTTCAGGATTATACTGATCATGTTGTAAAAAACATAATGAAAGAAAATTTGGGAGATATAAGTTCAATAATCTCAATAAGGTCACTGAATTCAAAGATTAATGTGCAAAGTGCTATAACTACAAATGTTTTTAATGTTTTTAAATAGTTTAATATTAAATCATGTTTGTGTATTGTTTTTAAAAAACATTTTTAATTTTAATATTATAAAAATAATTTAATAAAATATTACATTTCTTTAAAATTATAATATAGATAAAAATTATAATATTTATACAAATAACATTTTAAAATTAGTCAAAAATTTAAATATTTTTTTAAGTGTTTATTTATTAGAAAATTAAATTAATATTAAAAGAAATAATTAGTTTAAATTATAAGTTAATTCATAATATTTTTTCAGTTTGATTTTTTGTACCTGAAGATGAAAGTTATGCTTTCGAAATATATCGTACGAAGAGTTTTTATTGGCGTTATCTTTTAATCTTAAATTCAATTTTATTTTTTTTCAACAGCAATTAAAATATTTTTTACATTTATTTGAATTTAAGGTAAATTTTATTACAAACATAAATAAGAACTAATTTTCCTATGAGTTTTAATAGGTTTTTTTTAATTTTGCATGATTTCATCTAAATTTTCAACTTTTATATCTTGATTTGCTTAGAATTTTGCAATACTAATTTTAGTTGTGTAGACTGAAAACCTAGTTTACTAACTTCTTCCATTATAACATTGAACTGATCATTTGAATTATTTAAGTATTTCATAAAACAAGGTGTGATTTGTTCTTAAACCAAAAATTACAACTATATGTGATGAAAATAATATACAGTGAGGCCCTGCTTAACGTGGTTTCGGTTAACGCTCTACTTTGATTGAATGTACACTCCGCGTTAAGCGGAGTCTGCATGCATATACAATTAACTAGTAAATATTAACGAGTGAAATGTATCTAAATGTATTATAAAATAAAAATTACCGGCATTATATGTCATTATTGTTTAAGTCGTATATGGTTTTGGTTTGTTATGTTGTATAAAAACTGAATATTAAAAACTTATTACAAAAATAAATTTCCGTGTCTACTTTATTAAAACAATTCTAATTGTTTTTATTATTCTTTAGTTACAATAATACAAAGGAGCTTTTCATTTTACCGGTGGCATTTAGAATTCAACAAATTTCAAGGTAGAATGAAATTATTTACTTGTTTTAATTGTAATAATTATTAATTTACGAAAAAAAGCTTCAATGAATAAAATGTTCATATGAATAATAAGTCCTAGTCTCCCCTGAAACTCATTAACATCCAGTCGGACAATGACTGATATCCTTCTGCAAAAGGACAATAAACCTTTCTTTTATACATGTTTACAAGCTAATGTTAAATGTGAACAATTTTAAATATTCAATGTTTTTAATCTACGTAGTAGGTAGTTAGTGGCACTCTGCTATACAAAAAAAATAGGAGGGAGGGGGGGGTTTATTTACAGATTAAATCTCAGATTATCTTGATTACATAATGATTTAATCAACTTAATTAATTTTGTGTGTATTAATTTTTTTAATTAAATTTTTTAGTAAAATTTGAAATTTATTTTCGAAGTTATTTTCAATTTTTAAAATTTTTTAAGTATTTCTAATTAAATTTTTTTTTTTAGTAAAATTTCTAATTAAAATTTTTTTAGTAAAATTTCTAATTAAATTTTTTTTCAGTTAAATCAATGTATTTTTTATATAAGATTTTAAAAATATGATTTTAAATATAAGTTTAAAATATATACGATTTCTAAGTAGAATTTTCAGTATAATTTTATCGATAAAATTTTTATCAATTATTTTTTAAGATAAAATTTTTTAGTATAATTATTAATTTAAAATATAATTTTTCAAAGTAATAAATTTTTAACATCATTAAATATTGAAAATTTTTTATACAATGTTTGTTTTCAGTATAATTTTATCGATGAATTTTTATTTATGATTTTTAAAATATGATTTTTATACACAAGTTTAAATTATATATGATTTCTAAGTAGAATTTTCAGCATAATTTAATCATTGAATTTTTTTTTATACACGTTGATTACAATCAAAGAAATTTAACGTTAACAAAATAATATCATCACAACTTTTCCGCTTGCAAATACATTCACACACAGTGGATTATACTTGACAAGTCTTAATGTAGGAAACAGTTCCGGTTCGTAAATGTTTTCTGTTTTTGTGGACAAATTATACAAGTTTGATAATTTATTTAAAAAATAATTATATATATATATTTTTATTAAGTATTTTAAAAATATTTAATAAATTAATTTTATATTTAATAAATTAATTTTTTAAAAATAATTATTTAATAATTTGTTTGCAAATTACAATAATATATATTATTAAAAAGTAATGAATATCAACCAAATTATTGAAGAACAAGAAATAAATATTTCTAATTTACAATACGCATTAGAAACGCACAAAGACATTGTGACACATTAAATGATTTGTATTTTTTAGAAACTAATATAAATATTAGTTTACGAGATCAAGTTTCTTCTCTTCAAATCAAGGTGAACAATTTAACTCAACACAATGTTCAATTACGAGAAAGATTATTAAATAATCAGTAATCGACAGATGACTCGGGAATTGATCAAATATCAAACAACATTGTTCAATTCGATTCCGAAAAAAGAATAATATTTAATAATAAATTTAAACTTCATAATTGTTTTTTTTTACTAATTTTTAATAAATCAACAAATAAAAAACAAATGTATACTATAATGTTTATTTAATAAAAATCTTCATCTTCTTCATCATCGTCAGAGAACTGCACATCGTCTATATTTATTAGTTCTTCCTCAAAGTTTGGTTGTTGAATTTCATCTGTTGTAATTTCGTCACCCGATGCATTTTCTTCAATAATTTCTTCAATAAGTTCATCAACAGTGACAATTTCTTCATCAACGTCAATTTCTCCAGATATATTTATATGCCCGTATGCTAAACTTTTATTTTTACCCACCCAAACCCTTTTATCATCTCTATTTGTTAGTGCAACTTTACTATTTTTAAAACTATAAAGTTGATGATTTTTTGATCCTATTCTAAATTGTAGTACCAAAAAGACTGAGTTTTTCTCATAACACTCTTTATAAGTTTTATGTGTTAGACCGGTATCCTTATAGTTACAGGCATATAGTTTCATCCTGCATCAAAAAATTGCGCTTACAAATATCAATCAATTCCATTAGTCGACTGTAATCGAAAATCTGAGAGTGGAAATGATGGGCAGTCATGCCAGTGTATGTGGTATTACACCCATGACATATAAATTGAAAACCAAGATCTGAACAAAATCTAAGTAAAAATTGAAATCCACTTATAAACACATAATTTATACAACAATTGTATTCACTCGTATTAAGCAATACTTTTAATCGACAGTTATCATGAACTCTAGAACGGAGATGGCGAGCAGTCATACCAATGTATGTGGTATTACACCCATGACATAAATATTCATAACCAAGATCTAAATACCATCTAAGTAAGATTTGAAATCTATAAATACACACGATGACGATCCTAAAATGCAAAATACAATCCCAAAAACAAACCTCACTATTTAAATTAAACACAGCTAATTCAATCATTGACAGTTTTTCATTCATTGAATTTCTACCTCTCTTCCTCAAGGTATCATAAACATTTAGCCCATAATTGTCTTTTTTGTCATGAATCCGATCGTTTTAAAAAACATTCAATATCACGACTTCAATAAAAAAATTATGATTACGCAACATGACGTAATGAAGGTAGAGGTTAACACTCCTCATAGTATTATACTAAAATATTTATTAAGTATTTAAAAAAAATATTTTAAAAGTCTGATAATATGGCTCCAAAATTTATACTTTAATGGACCTAGCATTGGTTGTATTTTTCTTTTTTCCACATTATTTCAATATACTAAAGATTCAAAGATAGTACAAAGACATTTTTATTATTCCATTAAAAGTATAACATGATCCTAAATTGTTATGTTAGAAATGAAGGTAAAAATAAACGGAAAATCAAATAAATATGACAGTATTAAGTTCATATAATGAGGTCAGTTGAAGGGATTTTACAGGCATCCGATTGTCCTAATAACCCATGTTACCATTATTATTGACATAAAATATCTGTGGGTTTGAATACGGTTTAGGCTTTGGACTGTATTATTCATTACTGCATAGTTGTGAAAAAGAAAACACAAAAAATGAGCAGTCTCAAAATCACAATCAAGGCCACCATTGTCGATATGAAATAGCTGAAAAATACATTGAATACCTACAGAAACATCATACGCTTTCAGTGAAGTAAAATCCCATGGATAAGAATAATTCAAGTTTTGCAATGCAAACCAAGATGTTTTATTGTCAAAAGTTGATCATTATAATCTCTCAAATAAATATTCATCATTTTCAGATGGACATTATTCCATTCATCCAATAATATGCTCCGGAAATTCTGAGAATAATTCATTACGGAATCGTAGAGAAACGGATCGGCATCAGTTGGCGTGCTGAAATAGGAATACGGATTCACGCCGCTGCCAAATACGAGCCTGAAAAAAGTAATATTATTAGATAACTTGTGAAATACGGATCTTGATGAAATTTCATTTGATTTGGACAAGATTGACTCTGGCAGGAAGCATTCATCATTTTTCATGTAGAAATAATTCCTCTGATTCCTAATGGCATTCGTTCCGCATTTGATTCTTGTAGAATAACAGCAACCGATATAAATGCCAACATAAATTATTAAATTTAATTTCAAAATCATTTTTAATTTGTAAGAATTATTTTGTTTAAATTATTTCCCAATTTTATTTAATATTTCCACGATAAATTATCCAATGAAAATGTGAGAGTTTTTGCATTAATGGAAATTTGTTATTCACAAAATGCATTACACGAAAATTGATTTTAAAAATTAATCTTTTTACATGTTATTATATTTATCTTTTTTGTATTTCACTTTAGTGTCGAGCTATTTTCTAAAGAATATTAATACAAAGTGACATGAATATATACTGCCATTTAGGGCTCCTGTATTCGGTTTTATCGGGTGATCTTACTCACAACATGCAAATTAAATAGAATCTCTAAATAATCAGTCTTACAGTCTACATTACATCAAGTTATACATCACATAAGAGACGATTTATTGTTGAGGTTGAGATGACATTTAAAGTAAATTAATTAATAGTATGTTGTGTGGAACGATTATGGAATGCTGAAAATCAGTTGAAGTAGGCTATCATAAAGAGTCTGCTGCAACCTCCCCCTATGGTGTTTAGCATAGTACGTATGACTATATAACAGTTTACATTATATCTGGGTTTCACATAACGTCTCGTTAGATAACCATGCACTATTCATATCAGAGTTATTTCGAATTATTATTTTAATGAAAGTTTTATTGAAGCTTTTACAATAGTCAAATAAGTGCTGGTAAAAGCTGTAAATAGGATTCAAATAACTTTTAGACTCGTCTATTTGAGTGGTCTACTATGTTTGGTTTGGTGAGTGCTGTCGAGGTTTGTACTATGATAAATGAAAATATGAATCCGCGAAAGCTGCAATTACCTTGTTGCTTTTGGTATTGGAAATTATTTGATACTCTGGTTAGCCCAACCTAAATCGAAAGAAGAGCCAAAAATAAAACGTTTAAATTTTCATGAGCGGCAAGAATCCACAAAAACGTTTTTAAATAAATTTCAAGTCATTTCTCAAATATTCTACATTCCAAAAATATTTTAAATTTTAAAAATATATTTAAAAAAACAACACATGTCGAGGTTATTAAATAAGAGTACTGATATTGATTTGGATAAGTTAAATAAAGGGAAAATAAAATAATATTTGCATTTATACAGAAAGTAGGATTTCCAAATATCCGGGTTTTCTGTAACCGAGGTTATCGAATAGTAATTTCAGAATTATCTGTCGGATACCAGATAATTGTATAAAAATAAACAAATAAAATTGCTCTTTAATATGAATATCTTAATTTTTTATAAATAAAATTTAAAATTCATACGTAATTAAATTTTTTGAATTTTTCATTTAAATAATAACATTTCAGGAACAATAATGCATTAAGTGTTAAACAAGAAAGAAGTTATCTAATTTTGGTACAAAAATTTCCATTAACTAAAAACGTTCTCTCTGAGTATTTCGAAGTTAACTTCACTGTTTTTATAACGGCATACCGCAATTAAGGATTTTGTGTTCTTTTAAGCGATATTCTTACTTTAAAGTACTATTAGTTGTTGATTTTCTTACATGTTTTATGTTTGATGCCTTTGAAATATATGAATTGAGTAGGTAGTTAGGAGCTTACTGCAATACAAAAAAAATAGGGTGGGGAGGGGTTTAATTACAGATTAAATTTCGGATTATCTTGATTACATAATGATGTAATCAACTTAATTAATTTTGTGTGTATTTTTTTTCGAAATTTTTTTCGAGTTTTTGGCGCGATTTTTTTAAAAATTTATTTTCGAATTTATTTTCAATATTTAAAATTTTTTAAGTATTTCTAATTAAATTTTTTAAGTATTTCTAATTAAAATTTTTTATCAGTGTAGTTTTCATATAAGATTTTTAAAATATGATTTTTATATAAATTATATATGATTTTAAGTAGAATTTTCAGTATAATTTTATCGATGAATTTTTATATACGAATTTTAAAGATAAAATTTTTTCAGTATAATTTTTAATTTAAAATATCATTTTTCAAAGTAATAAATTTTTAACATAATTGAAAATTTTTTATACAAGGTTTGTTTTCAGTATAATTTTATAGATGAAATTTTCTATCAATTATTTTTAAGATAAAGTTTTTTAGTATAATTTTTAATTTAAAATATAATTTTTCAAAGTAATAAATTTTTAACATCATTAAGTATTGAAAATTTTTAATACAAGGTTTGTTTTCAGTATAATTTTATTGATGAATTTTTATATATGATTTTTTTAAGATAAAATTTTAATTGTATTTTAAGATGATAATTGTATTTTAAAATTGAAAATTTTTTATACAAGGTTTGTTTTCAGTATAATTTTATCGATGAATTTTTATTTTTGATTTTTAAAATATGCTTTTTATACATAAGTTTATATACGAATTTTTAAGATAAAATTTTTAGGATAATTTTTACAATGAAATTTTGATACATTTTGATTACGATCAAAGAAATTTAGCGTTATCAAAATAATAATAACAATAATAATAATATTAATAATAATAATAATAATAATAATAATAATATTAATTCAACCAATTAAAATCTTTATAAAAAACAATAAACACACAAAATAAACTCGTAAAAGATCAAAATTTATTTACATCATCACAAATCTGCTTATAGTAAGCTCTTCTTAGCTCAGCCAACAAAATATGTACAACTTCCTTCTTCTTGTAGTATCTGCAGAATCTGCATCTAAACGGACAAGTCAACATTGAGAGATCTGCACAAACAATACAGTCATCTAAACATTTCAAACCAGATCCTTGAACTGATTCGTAGTGCATACGTACAATTTCTTCGATGTTGATTCCTGTCATTTGATAGATCCGTGTAGCCAAGTATTCAGGAGCACAATAGGAAAGTTTGTTTTTCATATTCGGAAAAAGTTCTTCCATCTTCATCAGAATTGTTTCGAATACGTATGCTTCTTGCTCGTCGATCATTTTTAATTTTTACAATCGTCAGAATTGAATCTATTTAAACACAATCAGTGCTTAATAAATAATCTAGTATTTCTTCGTCGGTATTGAGATTATTAATTTTTGATTTTATAAAATTAAATATTTCTTGTACTAGACTGTTGTATTGCAGTGTTTTTATCCCCATGACAACAACTTTTCCGCTTGCAAATACATTCACACACAGTGGATTATACTTGACAAGTCTTAATGCAGGAAACAGTTCCGGTTCGTAAATGTTTTCTGTTTTTGTGGACAAATCATACAAGTTGACTCGACAAGACATGTCAATATTCAATGATAATGATTGAATTTGTAAATCTTGAATCTGATATTTGAGATCTCCTTCCTGTAATGGTCTTTTACAACCCATTACTCTGCATTTTCCGCTCTTGAAGAATAAGATTGGATATTTTCCACTTCTATCAACTACATGTTGTGGTTTTCAGGTCGGGAACTTCATTCCAGTTACTTCACATCTGCCTCTATAATTTATATTACTAATCATTTTCCAATATCAAAATAAATGAATCAGTATATCAAATTATAAACAAATTAAATTAAATTATAATTAAAATTAAATGGAATTAAGAAATGATGCAGTATATCAAATTGTAGGACCTAGTGGGAGCGGAAAAACTTTATTTGTATGTAATTTATTGCAGTCAAATATGTTCAAATCAAAATTCAGTAAAATATATTGGCATAGGGGTGCAGACGAAGAACATGGATTGACACAAAATCAGTTTTGTAAATTGAAAATGATAATAGTTAAGGGATTTGATAAAAACTGGTCGTCTAGGTTACGTCGAGGCGATGTAATAATTATAGATGATTTGTATCAAGAAGCAAATAAGGAAAAAGATTTCAATAATTTGTTCACAAAAATCAGTAGACATTGTGGAGTTACTGTTATTTTCATAACTCAAAATTTATTTCATCAAGGAGGAAGTCATCGAACTCGTAATTTAAATGTTCAATACCTAGTTATTTTCAAAAATCCTCGCGATCAAACGATTATCGATTTCTTAGCCAGGCAAGCCTATCCAAACAATAGAAAATTTTTAATTGAATCATTCCAAGATGCTACAAGCGTTCCCCATGGATATTTATTCTTTGACTTTACACAACAATGTAGTGACGACTTACGTATCCGAACAGATATTTTTAATGAAAAAGGGGTTACGATTTATAAACAAAATTGAAAACAAATAAATGATTATCAATCATGTCATTTAAAAAAGTACTTGTCAAAAATCAAATTCAACCCAAAAAAGTTATTCGTAAAACCAAATCAAAAGTAAAGAAGAATCTAAAAAAGAAGAAGATTTTAAAAAAGAAGTGGATCAAATTATAAACAATAATAATTAGTTATAATTAGTAAACATGAAATTTGAACGTAGTCTACCATATTTCAATGCATTGGTAAAGGCTCAAAATAATAAAAGAATAGCAATTTTACAAGCTTTCCCTTCATTTGTTATCGACGATTTGCTTGAAGTTATTGTAAATATAGTTCGAGGTAATGTCAATATTAGTAAAGCTTAAAGAGTGGTATTACAAAGACATAAGAGATCCCTTTTATCATTGGTAAACACTAAAAATAGACGTTTAATGAAAAGAATAATGTATAAACAAAAGGGTGGGTTCTTGGGTACATTAATTCCTATAGTTTTATCTGCAATTAGTGCAATTTTATCACTAAGATCTTAATGGGTTTACAATACTCTAAACCAGATAAAGTTGTCCATATTTTAACATTTTGTTGTAATAATGAAGGACCAATTAACCAAAAATCCGCTCAAAACAATCTGGACAAATCCAAAAGATCCAGATGGTTTTGGTGGTGTAGAAAAATTAACAAAACAGTGATTAATTCTAAAAAAGAGACTCAAAAATGGTTATCAGACCAACTAGCATATAGTTTAAATAAACCAATGTTGAAAAGATTCCCAACCAGACCATACAAAACAAGAGGAATCAATGATTTGTGGCAAATGAATTTGATGGAAATGATACCTTATTCGAGAATCAACAAGGGGTACAAATATATTTTAACATGTATTGATGTTTTCAGTAGATATGCCCGTGCTATTCCAACAAAAACTAAATCTGCTAATGAAATGGCCATTGCAATTAAAAAATTTTTTAAAGACGGACAACCTCACAATCTACAGACTGATTTGGGTAATAAATTTAATTAATTATTTATTTTAATGTATTTTAGGTAAAGAATTTTATAATAGCAAAGTAAAAGAAGTTATCAAAGCCAATCATTACTCTGTATTTTCTCAATTCAAAGCTTGTTATGTGGAAAGATTTAATCGAACTTTGAGAGAAAGATTGAAAAAATACTTTGTGCATCAAGGTAATAAAACTTGGATACATGTTTTACCGAAAATTATTTTTAGTTACAATCATTCGCCTCATAAAGGATTAAATGGTCTCAGACCTGTTGATATAACAGACACCAGCAGAAACCAATCATTAAAGAAAGAAAAAATCAATATGCCAAAATACAAGGTTGGTGATCATGTAAGAATTAGTAAAATCAGTACTTCTCCGTTCATCAAGAATTTTGACAACAATTGGAGCGATGAAGTATATGTCATAAAGAAAATAGATACAAAACAGAATCCAGTAATGTATTTAATAACAGATCATGAAAATAAAGAAATTAGTGGAAAATATTTCGAACAAGAACTTCAAGTCATTCCAATCCCAACAATATTTAGAATTCAAAAGATTTTAAAAACTAAAAATGTTGGTAAATATAAACAATACTACGTCAAGTGGCATGGATACGAAAATCCAACTTGGATATCCTCATCTCAATTGATTAAATAAATATTATGAAAGAAAACCAGTTTTATATGATTTTACCTAATAATAGTTGTCCACTTATTTATCCTAATAACGAAGCTAGTAATTTTAATGTACAAGTAAACTCTGTCTACTTGGATGGTGAATGAGAAGTTGCATTGATTGATTTCACTTTTGTGTATAATCCTTTTCCGTATTATAGTAATTCTTGTATACGTTATGAATCGGTAAAGAGTGGTAGTGAAATAAAGTATTTGAAAATAAATAATCAAAATCATACTTATGAAATAATAAATCCAAAATATACTCCAGATGTTGACATGTTTATTGAAAAATATGAGAATTTGGTTATTGTCTGTGCACATGTTCCATTTAAAGTAACATTCCCCGATATTCAACATGCGTTTAGTTTTGGACTAAAATCTACATCAATCATTTGTGAAGAGGATCATTGTCGAATAAAATTACCAAAATTTACTGATGATGGTGTTATGGAACAATTTGGGATAGTAATAAGTTACGAAGAAAAATCAAAATTTGAAAAATATTTTGAAGATAATTTATTCATAAACACTTTATCGGAATTACAAGGTCATTTGTTGTCATTTAATCCTTCTCCATTTTAAAGAATTAATAATTCAAGATAATGAATTGGTCAAAATAACACTTGCAGATGACATTACAAATATATCTTTTGACACAAATTTGTCGAAATCTTTGGGATTAAAGCTAAGTAACTTTACAGGCACTATACTAGGCACTAAAATTCCTAAATTATTACATCATCATCAACAAATGTTCATTTATTCAAATATTATCGAACCAATAAATGTTGGTGATGTTAGAGTTCCACTATTAAAATCAGTTTGGATTAAAAAATATGATCAAGGAGAAATTGTACAATTAGAAATGAAGAATCCAATGTACCTTCCAGTATCGTATTCAACTATAAACATCATTGAAATTAATATTCGAGATGATAGTGGGAAATTAATAAAATTTAGCAAAGATACCAAAACACATTTATCGTTACATTTTAGAAAAGTAAATGAATAAAAGAGATTTTTACGTGAATTTACCCAGTAATAGTTGTCCACTTACATTTCCAAATAATGAAGCTGGAAAGTTTAATGTAGAATTTCCAAATCAGATTTACTTGGATGGGGAATGGGAAGTTGCTTTAACTGAATTCACTTTTGTTTACAATAATTTTCCATTTTATAACAATTCTTGTATCAAATATACCAATAGTACATTACATAATAGTTATGAATATTTTTATTATATTGAAGGAAACTATACAATTAGTCACAACTCTACATTTTATCTGATATATATTGACAATAAAATTTTGAACATTAATTGCAAATATTTTCCATTCAAAGTAACATTTGATAGTATTGAAGAAGCTAATTGCTTGGGATTTAATAAAAAAGAAGTAGATTTTAATGATGAATTGAATCAGATACGTATACCAAATAAGAAATCAAAATTAGATACTATACGATTAACTATAACTTATTATTATGATGAAGAGTATACTGAGACATTTAAAGAAAATTTATTCATTACTGAACTTTCACAAGTCACTGATCAGTTAATGACATCTTATCCCCATCCTTTCAAGTCTTGTGAAATTAAACAAGATCAACTTGTTAAAATTGAATTGGAAGAAGATGTTAAAAGTGTTAAATTTAGTAAACTGTTGGCTCATAGTTTGGGATTAATTGAAGAATCTTATAGTGAAAAGATCATTGTTGGATCTAGTTTACCAACTATAATGCAAAGAAATATACAAATGATGATTTATACAAATATTATTGATCCAATTCTTGTGGGTGAATTAAGTGTTCCCCTTCTTAAATGTGTTTGGATAGAAAAACATAAAAAAGACGACCTTGTTCAATTCATTGAGAAAAATCCAATGTACTTACCAGTATCATCCTTGTATATAAACAATATAGAAATCAATATTCGTGATGACAGTGGAAAATATATATTTGGTAAACAAGACAAAACTTACTTGACATTACATTTCCGTAAAATAAATGAGTAATCCAAACATTGTAAACTTTTATAGCACTCATCAAAATGGTGGGGATTTACCTTATTTTGTAGGTAAACAGTATGGATCTGGTTGGTATAAAACAATTGGGCGATTTGCACTACCTGTTCTTAAACGTATCGGATATTTTGGTATGAAAACTGCTAATGACGTAATAAATAATAATGCACAACTCTTACCTGCTCTAAAATCAAATGCAATATCTGAAATTAAAGATTCTATGCCCTCTGTAATGGAACACTTACCTTCTATTATTAACAAAGTTTCTGATGTATTTAATAAAGAACAAAAAGGTGGAACAATTAAACGTCGAAAAATTATCAAGAAACATATAAACAAAAGAATGAAAGAATACGGAACTATATTCCAGTAATGATTAGTGCAAAATCAGAATTATGCATCTTTGATAGACCATCTCCTCAAGCAGTAATTGAAAATGGTTCTTTTGAAGATATTTATCCAGTGAATTCAATTACAGATCCAGGAAACACCTCAATTCAATTTTACATTAATAGCTCTCAAACCGAATACTTGGATTTGAATGATACATTACTCTACATTCAAATGAAAGTTGTAAATAGCAATGGGGAAAATTTATCTAATGAATCAGATGTTACTGCAAACAATTTCTTTTTCCAAACTCTTTTTAAAGATGTTGAAGTAATTTTTAATTCTACTAAAATTGAAGGAAGTAATGATGTATTCGCACACAAGGCAATGATTGAAACTATTATTAATTACAATCACGATACAAAACATACTTGTTTAGGTGGAATGGGTTACGATGAAAATGACACAAAAAGAAAAATTTGGATTTCAAAATCAAAACCAATCAGTGTTTGTTCCCCACTTCAATTAGATTTCTTTGATCAACCAAAATATTTATTACCTGGTGTTAGTGTTCAAATTAAATTAACAAGATCCAATACTGAAAGAAGTTTAACATGTACAAAAATAATTCCACAAATAATATTATTAGATGCAAAGTTGATGGTTAGAAGAGTTCGTGTTGAACCGTCAGTTTTAGCTGGTCATCAAATTGGGCTTGCTAATAGAAATGCAATTTATCCAATGAAAAGTAAGGAAGTTGTTCAATTTTCATTGCCAATGGGATCATCATCATTTTATAAGGAGCAAATATTTGGTGATAGACGACTACCAAATTTTATTCTTGTTGCTTTCCAAGGGAATAAAAGATATGGAGGATCGTATTTGGAAACATTTTCAATATTTGAACACTTTAATGTCTTTAACATTAAGTAAAGGAAATGATTATCGTGAAAAATATAGTCAAGATTTTGCCAATGATAATTATAGTTCTAGTTATATGCAAAGTATTGTTAGGAATATGGGTTATCTTAATAAAAATATGAATTGTGGTATTACCTTGTCAGACTTTAAAAATAAATATCCCTTTTTTACATTTGTATTGGCACCTGATTTTGATCTTAATCAAAGTCAGTTACCTCAAAGTGGAAATTTTACGATTGGATATAAAATTTGAAAATCCATTAACCGAATCAGTATCAGTACTTGTATACGGAGTATTTGAAAAAGAAATTCAAATCACATCAAGCCGTACAGTACTTGTTTGACAAACATTGTTGAACACACTATAAACCAATGTGTTATTAGTTATGGTTAAAAATGAAGTAAGTATTTTAATTAATTTGTTAATTTAATTAATTTTAGTTCTATTCAGATACAAACTATTGCTAAAAAACTAATTGGGAAAAATTTTATTGGTGTTTTTCCATTGGACAAAATTCCCTATATAAATATCAACAAAGCTTTGATTGTAAATACTCAATCAGCTAATCTCGGTGGAGAACATTGGCTTGCTATTTACGTGAAACCAGATAAAATACATGTATTTGATCCAATGGGATTCTATTATCTACCTTTATCGATATCAAAACTAGAATCAATGTTGATGCCAATTGAATATAATCGAATTCGTTATCAGAATCCGTTGACAAAAACTTGTGACCAGCATTGTTTAGCTTGGTTAAAATCAATGTTCTCTAAATAAATTTTTGTATCATTGTGTTTATTACCTAATATGGTTTTTTGTAAATTGGTAATGTGTGTGTTGATTAATACAAGTGCAGATGCATGATTTTGATTGGTCAAAAATAAATACACACATTTGAATATATCGATAAACATTTTTATAATTTATCATAATTTACAAACTCGTTTAATTTGTAAGTTTAATTTTCTTTTTAAATTTTTAATTATTATTCAATTTTAGAAAATGAACAACTATAATAACGAATATGAATCAAGTAATTTAAAATTTATATTTTAATACAAATTTACCTTTTATTTTAGATAATTTATTATTTCCACAACGTAATGGATTTTATCCCCAAACTTATGTTGAAAATTATCATTATCCACAAAACTATGGTGGAAATGAATCAAGTAAGATTTTAATTTTTTATTTAATTAGTTTTAACTTTAATTTTAGTTAACCAACAATTTTATCCACAAAACTATGGTGGAAATGAATCAAGTAAGATTTTAATTTTTATTTAATTAGTTTAAAATATTTTTTAGTTAACCAACAATTTTATCCCTAAACTTATGTTGAAAATTATCAACAATTTTATCCACAAAACTACGGTGGAAATGAATCAAGTAAAATTTTACTTTTTTATTTAATCAGTTTTAACTTTAATTTAGTTAACCAACAATTTTATCCACAAAACTATGGAGGAAATGAATCAAGTATTAATTTTAAATTAACAATTGATTTAATATTTCTTTAGAAACAAATTTGCCATTCACTGATTCTGAAGAAGACAATGTAATTAATGTTCGAAAATGTAAGTATTTTATTATTAATATATATTATTTAAATCATAAATTTTTTCATATATTTTTTTTAATTCTCATGTTATATTTAATCATAATGAAGGACTGACGACCCTTTATTGAAAATAAGGGCAGACCTCTTGATTTTTTTTTTTTGAATTTTAATACATATATTTTTTAGCAATAATGAAGGATTGATGCCCCTTTATTATTATTATAGATTGTAAATAAGGGCAGACCCCTTGATTTTTTATTTTAAAACTGACAACTATATTTTATAAGAGAACAAGTTTTTGAATATAATTTGTCAACAAATATCACCGCTCAAAAATTTTTTATTAAAATACTAGAGTTAAACTTTTTTTAAATAACATGTTTACTATTAATTACAAATTATAAAAATAAACAAAACTTTACAAAAGATAAAAAATTTATTCAACAACATTTAGAATTTTCCAAATAGGTTTGATAATAGAATTGTTAATCTTGACTCCTTTAATAATTAACCGTATTTTATATTTTTTATTATCTTGTACTTGATCCTTCAATTGACTATCACAATTAATAAATGACAATTTTTCATTAAAAACCATTTCGTTATTCAACAAATGTAGTATATCTGACATATTTTTTCGATCTTCCTCTTCAATATTTCCAATCATAATATTGTAATCATAAGCTTTTAAATCAACTGATTCCTAAAAAATAATTAATCAAATTAAATTAAAATAAACATTACTTTGAACGTATATGTAATAGAAAAATTTAAATAGTTCATACTGTATTGAAGGTATTGAACAATAGGCTTAAATGTCATCCCAATAACAGCTGTACTGTTTTCTTCTAGGAGTATTTCATATACTTTTGACATTGTTGCTTTTTCATCAGAAATATTTTTATTTATAGCAAATAAATGATTTTTATTGGTTGCATACTTGCACATTTATTTTAATAATTTAATTAATTTTTATTTTATTACTAAGTAAATTATATCCAAATTTTTGCCAATTAACTGTGCATAATAAAATAAAATGTCACAAAAAAATGGAAGAGTATTATGGTAAAAAATATCATAATACAATTTATTTTATATGCCCCGTATGCATAACTTCCCAACTCATTCCCTATTTAGACTTTTATGACCACCATAAAAATCATTTGCGACAGTTTAATGTTAAAAAAATTAAATTATTTAAAAAACCAGGAGCAATTAAATTAAGCAGCATCCAAATTACCCCTATAAGTGAACCCATTAGAGAACATACAACTGATTTTATAAATAGTATTTTTGAATCTGTAAATGATGATATTGGAATGGTGAATGAAACAATTGAAGCGGACGAAGTTGTTGAAGCGGACGAAGATAATGAAGCGGACGAAGCGGACGAAGATATTGAAGCGGACGAAGACATTGAAGCGGACGAAGTTGTTGAAGCGGACGAAGCGGACGAAGATAATGGATCGATTGATTCATGGCTTAGAGCAGTTGAAGAGATTGAAGATATCGGATCGATGGATTCATATGATGTAGAGATGGAAGAGGTACAAATGGGGCAAAATAACAATATACAAATAGGAGGAAATTTGCCTATAATCCAAAGTGACTTACGAGGTACACATAAAATAATTAGTATAGATACGACCAACTTGAACATTAAAGAAATTGTTTTTCCCATAGAGATAATAAACAAATTAAGAGAGATAATACATGAACTTAGTTATGTAAAAATTCAATTTGGAATAGAAATTGAATTTGAGAAAGATGGAGAAATAAAATTAAATAATATAAGCAACAGTGCAAGACCACTTACCCAATCATTCTTTGACGACAGTATACAAAAGATCAATGAAAAGATATCTTCAATAACAGAGTTAGGGAGTAGTTGGGTTATTAGAAAAATAACTGAAATTTACTTTATAGTAACAAAAATAAGTAATATCAGTATGTTAAGTGGTAGAAGTTTAGATGTTCTTCATGATACTTATGAATTACCCCCGATTTGGAAAGATGTAACTGAGGCTGAATATGAAAAAGCTCTGCTTATTTGGGATGAAACTAATTGTAGGACTTTACTTGATTATATGAAAGTTTACCTGAAACTAGATTGTTTTCTTTTGGCAGACTTTTTTCAAAAATTTCGAGCGAAATCTATAGCACATAATAGATTAGAACCTTTAAATTATTTTGGAATTCCTGGAATGTCGTGGTCTTCTGCTTTAATGTCCTTGGATGAACCTATAGAATTAATCACTGAAAATGAAATGTTTAGCTTTTATGAGGGAGGTATTAGAGGTAGTCTTACTTTTGTTAATAAGCACTATGTTAAAACCGACGAAAACACAGATTTACTATATATTGATATTAATAATTTATATGGTTGGGCTTTAAGTCAACCATTACCTTGTGGTGAATTTAATTGGATATTTGAAGGATTTGATACAATATTATCTGATTGTTTGACTTTGGATCTTGAATCTTTGTCATATGGGTATACACTTGAAGTTGATCTTGAGATTCCTTCGGAACTTCATGTTAAGTTAGATGATTTTCCAATTGCAGCTGAGAAAATGAAACCTGAGGGTTCAAAGGTTGAAAAATTGTTGCTGACTCATTATCCTAAATATAACTATGTAATTCATTGGCGATTATTAAAATTATACATGTCTCTTGGTGTTAAAGTGACACATGTTAATCGCGGAGTAAGATTCAAACAGTCTAATATTTTTAAAAAGTATATTGACATAAACACTGAACTTCGAGCTAAAAGTACAAATACACTTGATAAAAATTATTATAAGTTGGTAAATAACAGTTGATATGGAAAAACTGTTGAAAATCTGAAAAAGAGAATGAATTTGCGTCTTTGTACAACTGATAAAAAACTAGTCACTTATACTTCAAAACCTACCTTTAAAAAATCAATAAAAATTGACAATGATCTTATAGCTGTGTTGTTAAATCCTGATTCGATATGTTTAGATCGACCAAGCTATATAGGACAATCTGTGCTTGACTTGTCGAAACTTAGAATGTATGAGCTTCATTAAAAGGACTTGGAAAAATATCGACAACAATTTAATTGTGAGATCAATATAGTTGCTGGAGATACAGACTCTTTCTTCTTGGAGATTAAAAATTGTAAACTAGATGTTCTTTTGTCTGAAATGGTTAAGGATAATCTTTTGGATACATCTAATTACCTTTCTACTCATCCACTTTATTCTAAAAAACTTGATTCGGTCATTGGAAAATTTAAGGACGAAAGTAAGGGAGAAGGTTATAACGAATGGGTTTTCCTTCGACCAAAATGTTACAGTTTGTTAGGTAAATCTTCTTGTCTAAAAGCTAAGGGTATATCGTTAAAGGATACCGGTCTAACACATAAAACTTATAAAGAGTGTTATGAGAAAAACTCAGTCTTTTCGGTACCACAATTTAGAATAGGATCAAAAAATCATCAACTTTATAGTTTTAAAAATAGTAAAGTTGCACTAACAAATAGAGATGATAAAAGGGTTTGGGTGGGTAAAAATAAAAGTTTAGCATACGGGCATATAAATATATCTGGAAAAATTGACGTTAATGAAGAAATTGTCACTGTTGATGAACTTATTGAAGGAATTATTGAAGAAAATGCATCGGGTGACGAAATTACAACAGATGAAATTCAACAACCAAACTTTGAGGAAGAACTAATAGATATAGACGATGTACAATTCTCTGACGATGATGAAGAAGATGAAGATTTTTATTAAATAAACATTATAGTATACATTTGTTTTTTATTTGGTGATTTATTAAAAATTAGTAAAAAAAAAAACAATTATGAAGTTTAAATTTATTATTAAATATTATTCTTTTTTCGGAATCGAATTGAACAATGTTGTTTGATCGATTCCCGACTCATCTGTCGATTACTAATTATTTAATAAACTTTCTCGTAATTGAACATTGAGTTGAGTTAAATTGTTCACCTTGATTTGAAGAGCAGAAACTTGATCTCGTAAACTAATATTTATATTAGTTTGTAAAAAATACAAATCATTTAATTTGTCACAATATCTTTGTGTGTGTTTTCTAATGCATATTGTAAATTAGAAATAATTATTTCTTGTTCTTCAATAATTTGGTTGATATTCATTACTTTTTAATAATATATATTATTGTAATTTGCAAACAAATTATTAAATAATTATTTTTAAAAAATTAATTTATTAAATATAAAATTAATTAAATATTTTTAAAATACTTAATAAAAATATATAATAATTTTTAAATAAATTATCAAACTTGTATGATTTGTCCACAAAAACAGAAAACATTTACGAACCGGAACTGTTTCCCGCATTAAGACTTGTCAAGTATAATCCACTGTGTGTGAATGTATTTGCAAGAGGAAAAGTTGTGATGTTATTATTTTGTTAACGTTAAATTTCTTTGATCGTAATCAACGTGTATAAAAAAAAAATTCAACGATTAAATTATGCTGAAAATCCTACTTAGAAATCATATATAATATAAACTTATGTATAAAAATCATATTTTAAAAATCATAAATAAAAACTACATTGATAAAATTATACTGAAAACAAACCTTGTATAAAAAATCTCATTGTAAAAATTATCCTAAAAATTTTATATTAAAAATTAAACTAAAAACATCGATAAAATTATACTGAAAACATACCTTGTATAAAAAATTTTCAATTTTTAATTATGTTCAAAATTTATTACTTTGAAAAATTATATTTTAAATTAAAAATTATACTAAAAAATTTTATCTTAAAAATAATTGATAAAAAATTTCATCGATAAAATTATACCGAAAACAAACCTTGTATAAATAATTTTCAATTATGTTAAAAATTTATTACTTTGAAAAATGATATTTTAAATTAAAAATTATACTGAAAAAATTTTATCTTTAAAATTCGTATATAAAAATTCATCGATAAAATTATACTGAAAATTCTACTTAAAATCATATATAATTTGTATAAAAATCATATTTTAAAAATCTTATATGAAAACTACATTGATAAAAAATTTTAATTAGAAATACTTAAAAAATTTAATTAGAAATACTTAAAAAATTTTAAATATTGAAAATAAATTCGAAAATAAATTTTTAAAAAAATCGCGCCAAAAACTCGAAAATAATTTCGAAAAAAAATACACACAAAATTAATTAAGTTGATTACATCATTATGTAATCAAGATAATCCGAAATTTAATCTGCAATAAACCCCCATACCCCCACCCTATTTTTTTGTATTGCAGTAAGCTCCTAACTATCTACTGAATTGAGTTCTTCAATTAATTCTATTTCTGATTCAACTACAGTTCTAGGTTCTTCACACTGAATTTCTTCTTAACCATCCGATCTTTTCTCATTAGAAATAAGTCTCTTCATAAGAGTGGTAGCAAAACTAATAATAGATTTTGTTGGACCATTTGTTGAAGATGGGTCATTTTTCATTAGCTAAAAAAGCACCTGACTAGTTTCATCTGTTCAAAAATAAGGATATTTTCCTCTTCATAATTTTTGATCCCAGGCTCATCATTGCAAGAATCATCCAAATCATTTTCATAGTCGTAAATGTCTTCATGTAAAAAATAATCACAAACACCTATGTATATACTGTTGGGCCAAAACTCAGTTTGTATAAATGAATCGGTAATAACACGCAAACACAGCAATCAGATTTAAAATCGGACCCTAAACACCAATTAACCATGCAAAAATATGAAAAAGAAATAATTAAAATATAAAATTAAAAACATAAAAATAAATGAAACTATTAATAGAACGCAACAAGATCCGCACGAAACAAATACAGAAATAACATGAAAACACGAAAATTTGACCGAAAATTGACAATTTAATTAACAAGAGTTCATGAAAATTGGAACTAAAATAAAATAATTTGAATTAGAAATAATTCAATTATTTTTAAAAGAATAAATTGTCAAAATAAATCAAAAATTAAGAAAATAAAGTTAGAAAATACAAAGAAATTCTTAAGGTCCAACTTTGTTTTAATACATCAAAATTAACACGCAAGGTTAGGGTCACAGAATAGGTATATATACCAATTCATTTTCACATAAAAATCATCACTTTTACTCTGAGAAATCAGTTTTATCCTGAATAATCAGTTCCGAAACTTAAAACCGTCTTAACAGAACTCTAACAATTTGTCATTATTAACGCTATTCAAAGCCACGAATTTATCGAAGTAAGCAAGAATGACTTGCTGTTATTGCCATTGTGTATGAGATGAACATTACCGATAAATGGAACCAAAATTGGTATCTGATAAATATATATTATAAATATTATGAAACTTCTCTGTGTCCAAATTTTTCCGGCCCACAGCCACACACCGACAAGTTATTAAAATATCACATAAATAGTCCAGCAGTGTAAGTTCGGTGTAAGTCCGCCAACAGCTCGTGCCCGTAAGAGATCTCGCCATTGGTAACGACGGACTCGAACGTCAATTCATTCACTATCATAGGGGTAGAAGGGAGATCGGGAGACAATCTTTTGGTTGTCTACCTTTATACCTACTCCCGAAAAATCGACCTAAAATATCATTACGTTTCGGCTAAAATATTAACACAGAGTAGTCCAGTGGGCACTCTTAAACTCTACCGTTAACATAAAAATTCCTTAGGATCAATTTTGAGGTTAATGGGAATGTGGCTCACGGAAATCGATGCATCACGCTTCTAAAACCCCTAAAATATTTTCATCCACAATTAATTACGTGAGATTAGGCAGAGCTAAACTAAAAATCTTATAAATCAGCAATATTTAAAAGAAATGGGCAAATAATAAATAAAGAGTCTGGAAAATTTTAATCAACTTGCTGCTAGGACCGAACGAAAATCTCCAAATTCCCCAAAGATTTAATATCGCGGAATTAGAATTAACTAAAAATTTTCCGAATCAATCCTTACTTAATCGTTAGGACGAAAATCCTGATGACTTGCATAAATTTAGGATCAAACCGACTAAGCATTCTAGGTCGTGAATAGTTAAGGAGGGACGCGAAAAGGCAGTACAACCAGATCTCCCAGTGGAACACTATGAACCATGGTTCCGTTAAAATCCCAAAAATAAACGAATTCATGTGACGTTAATTTTCGGTAAATAATAATCGTATAAGTTAATGAAATAATTTAATTCCGCTAGCGAAAGAAATAAATAAAACGAACTAACACCGAGTTTCACAATTTATGCATAAGAATTAAATAATTCAAATTTTATTTCATACAAAAAATCACCATCACCATACCTCAGACGGGTACCTCCCCAAAGACTGCATTCTCTGAAACGAATATGAGATCACGGTAGAGTTGGAGGCCGTACGTTTGGAATTTTGTTGAGGAACCGGGAAATTCTTGTGAATATGATATCGACGAACCCCGACAAGGCCGGTTCTACTACAAGACGTCTGCATAAATCAGCGGGTTACATGTTAGCTTACTACAATTTCCCGTCTACTGAAAAGGGTATTTCCATGAAATCAGATTTCCAACAACCATGAGGAAACCCACACACTGATCCCCAGCATTCCGACCACTTCACTAAGTAATTCGCGAATCACTTGACCTTTTGGTTGTTCGCCGGTTCTCCTTGTTCTAGGAGTAGAGTAGGCCTCACTTTGAATTTAAATTGATTCCCTCGATTATTCTCCCAAGTCGAATTAGGTTAATTCAACGCAATTTCGTACGTCTTTTGGTTTAGAATTTATTGTTTTTATTTCAAAATTGATACAAGTAATTTGATACATCAAACGATTAGAAATAAATAATTCAATAACAATGAATTTTACTTTTACAAAATTTTCCAACTCCACAATATTAATTAACAATTTTTTATTTATATTTTTTCCTTTACAATAAATTTTAAGAAGCATATAGCGTCCATTGAATCGTCTCCTAGCGTATTTCCTAATTCAGAGTAAAATATATTGACAGTAAGATCCATCACCCAGGGATTAGCCGGATTAAATGGATGGTATAGATAAGAATATCTACCCTTCAAGACAATTGATAGTGTGAGTTGCCTGAAATAAGTTGGACCCGCTAGAGACAGAGACCTGAATCGGATATCATTACCCAGTAATAGCCAAGCGGATTAGAATTACATTCCGCAAATGACCTTTTTAGTTGAATCTATTAATGGGACGGCCGTAAAGAAAGTAATTTAAGTACAATAATTTATTCCTCCTTGATAGGTATGGGAGGCAATAGCTGGGAAGATGCGGATCTCACCACACTAACGGTGCCGACAAGATTCACCGGAAGATATCGTCAGGCCTTATGGGACAGAGGCTACACAATATCAACGTACGGGATCCCCGAGTGGCCGAGTAGGAACAACAATGGATCAGAAACCAATGTAGAGCTCCCTAGCATACTCATCAAGAGGGAGCCAGGCAGAAACCCAACCCGAGAGATCCGCAGAAGGCGGAAGTCGAACTGCACAGATTAGAGCAGCTCGAATGGCGCTACAGATTTCTCGCGGCAAAGAGAACAACTTGCAAGGATCAACCGTGATATCGCGAGCAGGCATATCCCTAGTTCAGACGGGCACTTGCCCGCTTACGGAGTGGCCCATGATCACCGAGACCCGGCCCTCCTGGACAGTGACGCACCGGTTCACTTGGTAGTGCCGAAAAGTCTCCTCCAACCAGATATACGAGACATCCTAGAGGATAGGGGTGTCGAGGAGCACGTGTACTCGCGATGACGTTTCGTGGATGAACGGCCACACGACCATTGAACAGTTTTTCTGTATGTTATAGTTGTAATTAACTCATTGTATCAGGATATTGTTTTTTTCCGTTTTCTTAGTAATTTAAATTACAACGATGAATAAGGAAATTGAATAAGAAAACGCAAGTAGATTTCCCTGAATAAACGAGACCAAGAATGATGATGGGATAGGACTGAAGTAGTACTCCTTTTATAAAAGATAAAAATCCTTTTGGTTGTCGCCCGAAGCTCATCTTATATTTATTTTATTATTAAGGTGAAACTATGAACGATGCTAAGCAGAGAATTAGTAAAGAACTAGAGAGTATCCGGAAGGAAAATGTCAACTTACACCAAGAGTGTATTCAATTAAGCCGTGAGCTGCAGAGAGTCAAGGCTACTTGGTCCGAGCGGACTAGAGTAAAGCAAGTCTACCAGAAGATTGACGCAGCACAGAAGGGCTGGCAGGAAGAGAGAGCCCTGAACCAAGCCCAGAAGGTCCAGATACGAGGGCTGGAAGTAGCCGTAGCGGCAGCCCAGGAGGGACAGGCGGTCACCTACCCTCTGGTGTTTGCCCCAGCCCAAGTGGCCTACCAAAATACAACCAATTCGGCGCAACCGTCGTTCCAACCAAAATCGCGCGCAAGACCAGGACGAGCAGAGAGGAAAAGACAGAAACAAGACAAATTGCGAAAAAGACAGAAATAAATGTAAATGAGCGATATAGGAACAAATAAAATTTTTCTCTTTGTTAGTTTTCTGTGACTTCAGGATGTAAATACAGTAGTATGATTCTATGAGGGGTAAAGACGATGCGATGCAAAGTCGAGTGAGTAAAGGACCTAAAGCATATATAACGAGTATAGACCTTCTAACGGTAGCTCGCTGAACCCGCTGTAGACCGGGTTTTAGCAGTTTTGGAAACAAAGCTCACCTTTGACGGTCACAGAACCATTGGTTACAGTACCAACGTTGCCTAGAAACGGGTAACCAGTGGCAGACAGACAGAATTATATGATTTGGGGTCAAGGTCATACCAATCACCTATAACTCCACAATACTGTGATTTAATCATATAATTATTATATCGAATATTGGTTATTTTCCACAGTTTCGTTCATCAAAAAATTATTTTTACTAGTTTCTCAAAATAATCCCATACTATTGACATTGGTATTTTTAGTGGCATTTTTAATGGCATTTTCTAGGAAAAATAAAACTGTTTAAAATATTATTATTCGATAAATAAAAAATAACTTACCAAATCTTTTTATAACTATTCTATTTTCTTCTTAAATAAATGTTCATAAAATTGAAAACAAATGACAAAAAAGCACAGCTTGCTACATATTTGTAAAAATTTAAATTTTTTAAAATATTGTTAAAATGACTATCCTACTTTGTTGAGAAAATTTATCAGACTTAATTTAAAAATTTTAAATTGATAACCGTGAGAATTTTCGCGGATATCGGATACGTTTAATTGGACAAATAACCGCGGATACCGGATACGGATATATTATTAATGAAAATATTATCCATTTTGGAAACCCTAACTGAAAGTAATGTTCAGTTATATATATTTTGCTTTAATTAAAGTTGTGTTTTGATCTTTAGCATGTTTTAAAAATATTTATAAATTGATTCACGAAAAGGCAAATTTTCTTGCAATAAACTGCATGCGGCCCATGAGCCTTGCGTTGGCCAGCCCTACTCTAAATAATATATTTTTAAAATATTGGGAGTACAAATGAGTTTGGAAGATATTTCATAACTATGAAGCTTTATTTAGAGAAATTTGTACAATATATTGAAAGTTTTGTTCATAATTAGCTAAAGCTTTTCCCAATCTTAAAAAGATTCCTCGGTGTTTGAAGTGATCCAAGTCAACCCAATATTTCACATAATCATAGGGACCGAAGCGCCGTTCGGCTAGTCCGTGACTCATCGACCGAAACAATGTAGAAAAATCCCAATGAAGCGCATCCGAGGTTTCTTAGACGACTTTTGAAACATGTGGCCGAGCGTAGTCGTGCAAAAAAGATATATTTGTTATGCTATTTGATAAATTGTAAGCGTTTGATCTTCAGTTCTCGGCGCAATAGTATATACTGTTTTTAATAACGCTCTCCTATCATGATTTTGTTAGGTTGGAGTAGCTCATAGTAGATCCTCTCTTGTCATGAATATTCGGCTTAGACATTGAACATAATGTATGATCGGGGTCACTCCACGATTTTCTATGTTTTGATTCGATGAAAAAACCCGATTTTGACTTTGTAACCAATGTTTGCACTTGAAAAATGACGTTTGACGTCTCTTGGCATGAGTTCATACAGAACCCAATTTCCTTGTTTTGCATTATACTCATGAACTTGTGACTGTTTGTAATCGCTTTTTGAGTCATTCATAATGTTTCAGTGATCTCCTCTTGTCTCTCACAAGATTCTTGCTGTTTTCAAACGTTAGTGACCTTCCATCGCGTTCTTTGTCACCAGTGTCAAAATCGTGACTTTTTGACTAGTACTCATGTTTTTATTGATAGAGCACATTCCTGATCTGCCTCGCACAACAATTGATGTCCATTAGCTATAATTTATCGAATGAAATCTTTATGGCTAACACTTTATACGAATACTTTGTGGTAAAATACTTAGGCACTGCCTGTAAAATACAATGTAAATCAGCAGTTTTCAAAGGGGGCGTGATCATTTGCAAGGTAAGGCGCAAAAGCGTTATAATAACAAAAAACATTTTTCATATCATATTTTTTACAATTAAATAATGCTGACGGCGATCACTTATTGTCCCGGCACAAAGCAGTTCTTCAAGCATTGGTTAATAGGAAAGCACCCCATGCTATCTGGATGCACTGCATACTTCACAGAGCAGCTCTAGTGTCAAAAAATATAAGCGAAGAACTTAACAGTATTTTTACAAATTCTTTTCAAATTCTGTATGCCAGGAATCATCAACAGAATCTTGCTCTACAACTCTATCAGCCAATCCCGAAAAAGATAAATCCGCTGTGAATATTTTTCCAGATTGCTGAAATAGGGATAAATTAAAGCTATTTCAGAATAAATACGATGGTTTGGACGTCAAAAATAAAAAACTTGGATGTATAAAATGCTTCTTATTCTATAATTTAGGTATTTGTACATAACAGAACATTCACATTTCGCAAGTATGGAAAAATTGTGAAGTTCAACCATCGGGAACAACGAAATCTATTGAGCAGGTTTCATTAAGGAGAAATGTCTGAACATTTCCAATCAAAAACACATTGATTTTAAACATGCTTGAACTAAAAAAAAAGAAATGAACTAACCAAAGTCATCGATTTAATGAATGACAAAAATATGACTAATACCAATAAAATTTTCAATATTGTTTACAGCTTAATAAACAGAAATAGACCGCTTTCAGATATGGAAGCAGAAGTTGAACTTCAGTTGAAAAATGGGATAGATATTGGAATTTCGCTACATTCTAGATTTACTGCAATTAGAATTGCAGA
This sequence comes from Schmidtea mediterranea, assembly GCA_022537955.1. Classification (NCBI taxonomy): domain Eukaryota; kingdom Metazoa; phylum Platyhelminthes; order Tricladida; family Dugesiidae; genus Schmidtea; species Schmidtea mediterranea. The sequence continues at coordinate 35,391,310 of CM039679.1, forward strand.
ACATATAGCAAGGCAAATGAAAAAAAGAATTTTTGAAAAATTAATTACATCCAATTCAAAAATCTGCATAATCATTGATGAAGCCTCAACTATATCAAGTGAAACTACCCTAGTAATTTTTTTGAAGTTTGAAATGGAGCTAGAAAACCCTACCTATTTTTGGATTTAGTTCATTTAGAATCCCAAACCGCTGAGCATATTTTTAATATTCTGCTGCAAACTTTAATAATAAATAGCTTTTCCATGACATTTTTGAAAGAAAATTTGATTGGTTTTTGTTCTGACGGTGCAAATACAATGCTTGGTCAAAAGTCAAGTGTTGCTACAAGATTAGAAAAAGAATTCCCTTATATAATAGTTTGGCATTGCTTAAACCATCGCCTTCAGCTTGTTTTGGATGATGCAATATATGAAATTATTTTAAATTATTTAAAATCATTTATAGATAAAATCTATGTTACTTTTCATCAATGAAATAAAAATAAATTACTTTTACAAAATATATCAAGTGATTTGGGAATTGAAATAATCAAAATAGGCCATGTTTTAGGTCCAAGATGGGCAGAATGTAGATTGAGATCTGCTTTGGCTGTTTGGAGTGCTTATGTACCACTTTATAAATTTTTTACCGAAGATTCAAAATATCTTGATATGGCAAACAGACTTGGAAATCAATATTTTTAAAAGGATTTAGCGCTTATGATCTATAATCTTCAAGAAATTTCTTATTTATCGATAGGGTTTTAAGCCAGGTTTGTTTCTCTTCAAAAGGCAATCAAACTAATAAATAGAACTGTAAATGTTATGATACAAATGAAAGAAAATTTAGGAATATTTGAAAAAAATGTAAATAGGAAATGTTATGTTAAGAAAATTTAGGACTATTTGAAAAAAAATGTTGCAAAGAAATGTTATCATTACCTGCATTTGCAGATATATTCCTTTTATAGAAAATAAAAGTTTGAAAGTCTCCCACGAAAAAATCGTTTTGAAACAATAATTGACAAAATGAATTCTCGAATGTTAAATTGTGGGCATATAAGAATGGACAAAAAAGAGAAAAAAACGATTTAGCTAAATTGTTTAATTTACTAGAAGGAAGTGATTGGAATTTGGAAGAAGTTACATGCCCGTGGATTTATGGCGAAGAAAATTTGAGAAATTTGAATGAAATAGTTAGGTACGACATTCCCATAAACGATTTCAGAGATTATGTACAAAACATAATTGAAGGAAAACCCCCATAATACATACAATTCAAAAAGCTAAAAATAAAATTAATACTATTGCTATAAGTTCATCAAAGGCCGAACAAGGGTTTTCATTAATGAATATCATTTGTGAAAATAGCTTATCTTTCGGTAGAACATATTTCTAGTTTAATGACTTTAAATATGGTTGGACGACCACTTGACAGATGGAATGCTGAAGAATATGTTAAAACTTGGTTAAGGAATCATAATTCAGCTGATGATACCAGAGTTCAAAATAAAGCAAAAAATATTAATGAAAATAGTGAACTTATTTGGAAATTGTTATAATAATATATCATTTCAGTAGAGGCTAATCAAATATAAAAAAATTAATTCTATTCAAATAAAATAATCTTCTATTAAAAACATTTTTTGATAGTTTTTAGTTTTAAGAGAACCGGTTGTTAAAATTTTGGCAGCTCATCACTGTATATATATATATATATATATATATGTATAGATGAATGCAGTTTTTATGAATGATGATGTTTGAAATTTTTTTGTCAATGTCGAATTACAAGATATTGTTTTAATAAAAATAATTAAAAGGTTATTATTATACACCTTGGATTTAAATAAATTTTGATAACTGCAAAATTAAATATTGTCGAATCTAAAAATTTAAATAGTAATATTGATTATTTATATTATTATAGCTAAAATATTATGAAAAACATTTATTTAGAGATTATTCTAAATAACTGTAAATTAAACAAAGAAATAATATGAAACTGAATGGCAATGACAATTACAAACACTGGTGGTGCCACCCATGTTAGTATCAGAAAATAGAGTATTTATAAAACCTTCAGTGATGCGCTGTATAGTTATAAATGCAGAAAGTTATGGTTAAAATCACAAAATATTAAAAATTTATAAATTAATTACCAGTAATTGTTGGCAAAAAGTTGGGGTTTATGGAACACATTACTTGAATATTGTTGTTTAGTGACCGACTCAGTGATAGCATTACAGCAATATTGTAGAGTTAAAATTCTGGAAAAACTAAAGGTAACTAAATTCGAATATTTGGTATATTTCACGCCATTAAATAAAACGTCAAAATGGGCTTATACTAAAGCAAATATATTGAAGAAGCATAAAGAAACATGATATTTTCGTCAAAAAAGGAGCACATAATTTCTGAGATGGAGGACACAATATTACCTAATGGAGAGATCAAAGCAAATAATGAATATCTTTTAACACCATATAATTTTAAAACAAGCAACGCATAAAACTGGTGGGTTTCTGAGTGTTGATATTTTGAAACTATATGGTTGTTACCCAGACAACCCAATACAAATATCTTTCGCTTATCACTCGGCACCCGTTGCTAAGTAACTTGGAAACTGTGTTCGAGTGGGTGGATCGTCCGCAAAAAGTGAGCGCTTTTGCTAATGCTATAATTGACCGAACGATACATGGGTCCAACAAGCTGCGGATAGAAAGCCTGTGCTCGATTACGATTTTTAGGTCCCATTGTTCTCCTATCTCCTTCAAATGTTACGTCTATCCCTGTAGTCCTTCTTATCGTTGTCGGTATTGATGATTTTTCTATGGCCTGTAAACCCTTCGTTATGTTAAATATCCACACCATTTCTCTCTTACCCTTATCCCTATTATTACTACTATTGTGGGTTTCGGGGTGTGACCTTGCCCACACCATAATAAATTTTTCTTGTCCCCAATGGATACCGTTTGCTAGCAACGCGGAAGGCAACTATTGGTTTTTGAGGTCGCCAAAGTGAGCGCTAACAAAAGAACTATCTGGACTGACCTCGAAAGCGATCAAATGCACTACCGTAGAAGGCTGCGTGCGCTTTGCTATGCTTCCCATCTGGCATACTTTGGTGGTCTTGTCACGAAGGTAATTTCCTTCAACTTAGTTAACACTGCTAAATTTGACATTATAAACTTGACGAGACAACAATTTATTCAAACAAAAATTTATTTAGAAATAGACAAGAGAAAGTGTCCAATCTGCTTGTTGAGCGCCGACGTTGGCGCGCTCATTTCGACCAGGATCGTGTCGAGCGGTTACTTGCAAGGTTTTAGAGTTTGAGGTGCTTTCTTGTAGGCCCAATTGGGCTGGAGCAAAACCAGCGGTAATACATGCAGTTGCCTTCCTGGATTGCAGACAAAGCACTTCTAACCCGCGGATTTGGTCTTCTGATTCTGATTCATTGCTGTTTCTTCGGCCAATCCCGTTGGCGCCGTCATTTTTTGGTATAGACCTTTACTTTCTTGGCTCCACCCAACTAATTTGATACAACTGGATTTCAGTCGTCCAGTTGACAATTTGCTGTGCAATTCCGATTAATATTTGGGCTTTGCCAGATTCTTCTGAGAATTTTGTGGGACTTCCAATCTGAAAAATAGAAAAATCATTAAACCCTCCTCATTATAAGGACCGTTCCTCTTAATTTCAGCTTAATACAAACAAAACGATTTATAAATGCACTATAACCTCCGTTTCGATCCTTATGAGGCAACAAATTCCGAATGAAAAAAAAAAGAAATTAAAATGAAGCTCCAATTTTATTTACAATCATGACCCTGTTAATTATATTCATCGTCGTTTAATCCTCTGAATGCTCGGGGATTTCACGAGCAGTAGGGCTGTTCCTGGTCCTGGTAGGGACGTCTGTCGGTATTCAACATCTTTGTGGGACCACCACGTCATTGCTCTGTCTGTCTCCTGCTAGGTTCGGGTCATCGAGATTGTAGGATACCATAGTACGGAGGGGCGTACCCATCCGTACTAGGAATATCTCCTGTTGCTATGGCCTTATTGATCTCAGCTAGATGTCGTCTGGCTCGGTCCACTTGTCGGTTGGTTTGGCGTTGGTGTTCCTCCAAACGCGCCAATAAGAATTCCGCTTGGCCTCGAATTTCTCTACTTCCTCGTCCTCTCTGTGTGTGCCCGCGCGGGATTCCCTCACTAGCGAGACTGAGAATCCCGCGTCTCATAGGGCCTGTCGACATCTGGCGGCCGATCGTGCAGGAAATCGCACGGTGACGCGGAACGCGTCTATCCAAGAATGATCTGCAAGATGTTAATCATTAGATTATTTAATAAGTCATATATATACGCCTTTTATTACGATCATTTACTACAAATTTAACTTATCAGTGGCGATTGTATGAGATGGTAGTTAGATGTTTATAGGATGGTGAACTAGTTAAGTATGATTGTTGGATTCTCGGACGAGTATTTGCACAAATATTCATCTCGCGGGTAAACTATTTCCTATTCGGCGTATTTTAGAAATTATTCATTTACCTTAATTGCGTCATTTATCATACTGCTCGACTTAGTCGGCTATTCATAGTCTTCCTAGGGACGCTTCAGAACTCATGAGGGTTACCAGTCTGCTAATTTCTTACGGTGTCTTTGTAGTACTAGGCATGTTGCTGTCACTCGTGTTGGGAAAATGCTCGTTGTCAGAGTTATTTGGACTCTCGTGGTAATCTTGATCGTCCATAATGGGATGTAATGTCATCAGTGTTGTTGCCTTCAATTAATGCTCCATGCTATTCACTCCTCGAGTACGCGGCCCACTTTCGGTTTAAACTAATTACTGGGCAGTTTTCAGGTGGACAAGCCAAGAGGTGAACATTTAAACTGATCAATTAATAGAAATAACTCCATAACATAATTAGTAATTTTTATTTGATGTGACAACAACTTTCTTGAGATCCTACAGAGCACTTAATAAGGTACTACTGCGTTTACAGGTCGCGAATTTTCTCCAGAAATCAAGCGAAATTAGGTCGGTTCTATCTTCCCTGTTGGCTCTCGCATGAATGTGCAATTAAATAGATCTGATAATATAAGGAAGGTGCTTACCATCTTGTGGCGTGGATCGCTTCTTTTCCATTGTAACGTTAGGTTCTCCTAGAAAGCTCGCTGGCCCTCCATTTCTTGCCATTTATCTCGTGGGATTCATAGTGGTTCAATCAATTGGTAACATTAAATAAATTCATTACTGCATTCGAATTTTATATAAGCTCAGGGAAGGGCCATTGTAGTCATATTTTGGTTAACGCTTAGTAATCCCACGCCGTTTAATTATTCTTGATAATCATGATTAATGGTCAAATTTTCTTAATTTCCAATGTTTTGCCCACGCTCTCTTTTCCTGTCCAGAGTGGTTCCTATCATTGGCTTTATTTGAGTTTTTTGCTTCTCCACTAGATGGGTTATTAACATTAATGCCCGTCGACATCCACTAGGCGATGATAGAAATTTGTCGAACATTTTTTCAATTCCTATTTGACTTGGTTGGGAGTGCGTAACATTCATTTTTAGTCGTTTAAATCCCATACCGTCCCGTCGGACGAATTTGATAACTAATAACTTTTTATTTTTATTTTTTATTTTTTATAATTGGGACTTTAGTTTGGCATCTCAGAATACTCAACCTACAGAAGCAGCACCGAACCAATTTCTTGTCGCAAAATTGCGATCTCAAATAGCTGGCGCTGAAAGTTCATTCTCAAAGATTTACCTAACCTCCATTGATGTTTTACTTAGCCTGGGACTATTCATTTTGTTTTGTATCTACGCTAATGTGCCTATAAGATAATTATTTGTTAATTACTAGAAGACTAATTCGAACATTATCGTGGAACTTATCGCTCCCTAATATCCGTCTATTTACCGTCCTCGTCGGTCTGTAAACCATTGTGATTTTGCATCCGAATTGAATTTCCACGGTGTTATGTATTAATTTTATTTTTTAATAATTCTTTTTGGGGCGTGTACTTTCGTCGTGCTTATTAATTCGGTAAATAAGTTATGGGGGTTTAGTTTTTATTTATTAACGTTGCATTAATCTTACATGTAGTCAACGATTTCTATGCAGTATTTAAGTATATGATTTTGGGGGATGTAATTATCTGAGGCTACCTTAAATTTGTTTCCTCCCTTATTACGTTATTTTTCCTCTTTAGTTGTGATCTCAGTATTTAATCCTACTGTCCGGTGTTATTTTTCGTATGGCGATATAGTAGTGGGAGTTAGCTTACCAATTTTATATACATATCCCCCGGTTATAGTTGTGGTGAGGGAGCTATTTCTTATCATTTACTCTACTACTTTAGTCTATAAGTACACCGTCGTGTATAGCATGAAATTTTGGGTCTTGGGTTTTCTAATACAAATCGTGACTTTAAGCGTTGTTTTCGGTACTCAAGTTTTTATAAAAGCGTGACTATAGCAGTGAAATCATGATATTATTTACTATGAATTGATATTTGTTATTTGATTAAGAAGCGAGGTATAGAAAAGAAATTTTATGATCCTTACTTTTATGTCAATGTTTATTTGAAAAATTGAAGAACTATAAGTAAGCTTTTACGATCTTCACTCCTATCATGATTTTATTCTTTGATAGATTGAGGCTATAGCTATATATGCATGCTTTTTCAATATATATTTTATTATAAATTGAACGATAGCAATGATTACCGAGGCCCCCTGTCCAGTCATTCCCTTTAATTGACCATTAGGAGAAATATATTTGAATTAGACGTTACGATGGTCCACTGACATCGATGTGGTGATTTTGAAACGGTTGTCAACTAGATTTAGGTTCGAATTTTTTCAGGAAATGGGAGTGCGGAGGGCAGCCAAAAGACTACCTCACCACTTTCCAATTTCCACTAAATAACAAGGACATATTGAGTTTCAGCTGCTGCGTCTCACGCCGTAGCCTTCCACGGGCACAAACTATTTGGCGGACCTTACACCGCACTACACGTTGGTGGGTGAGATTTTATTTGCGACTTGCGGGATCGTCGGAGTGTGGCCGGAAAAATTTCGACAGAGTTGTGTCATAATCAGCATTTATTGAAATATAACGGCATAAATACAGATCATAATGCACACGTGGTTCGACACTATTACAACACCAAACCTATTCCCCAACGCCGACGCCTCAACAAAGCTCACATGAGGTTGTCTGGGCGCGACGTGAGAAAGTATTCCGAAACATTTCTTACTCACATTAAAAGTCTGTGTAAAGAAATCTGCTTCAAGGTTGCAAGACGAAAAAACTGATTAACGTTTTACCGAGTAAAGAGTAATTAGTGAAAATG